>CM067324.1:129497500-129822500 GCA_034376525.1 Nicotiana benthamiana | reverse complement strand
TAACCAAGCAATAAAGTAATAGTAAACTAGATAGAAAGCGCTATCACACAAAAGACGTTTCAGAATTTTTTAAAATTGTTGGGCCTCTTCAGCAGTCAGCCCACGACAATAGCAGCAGCCCAAGACAATAGCAGCCCAAGGGTAGCTGCTATATTTATTTGTTGTATTGGTTTGTATAGGAGTGAGGGGCACACATGTAATTTCACACAGACACATTACATTTTTTAATTGGTTTGTATATAGAGAAGCGGAAGCTTCGAGACAGAACGAGAAGAAAATCATTTCAATACATTTCAGATTTTTTTCTCTCTTCTCTTTCCTTTTACACTGTTCATCTCCTTCTTCCTTTCTTTCTTCAATCCGACGAGCTACAATGTTAACATGGTATCAGAGCGGGTATATTCTTGCTCTCCTTGTCATCAGCTTTCGATCGATGTTACCCTCGTCGATTTTCATCCGTGCTTCTGTTGAATCCCAAATTCTAGGGTTTTTGTTCGGTTAGTTTTTCGACTAAATACTTACATTTTTGTTTGTTAAACTTGTTGTCTAGTGTGTTTTACATCATATAGTGTAATTTTGTTGTTGATTTTTTTCTGTATTTTTTGATAAGAAAGTAGTTGTGGTTCTGTTGAGTGTAAACATCATCTGTAGTCAAAAATGGTGGATATGGTTGATGATTCCTCTTCTGCTCCTACTAGTTTTGTCCCTAGCCCCACAAATCCTCTGTTTCTGATGTCATCTGATGTCCCTGGTATTTCTCTGGTCACTAATCCCTTCTCAGGGATTGGTTTTGGGGGTTGGAGGAGAAATGTAATAGTCTCCTTGTCCGCTAGAAACAAAATAGGTTTTATTGATGGTTCTGTGCCTAAACCTTCTGAGGATTCCCCACAATTTAGACAGTGGGATAGGTGCAATAATATGGTCATTTCGTGGCTCACAAATTCCCTTACCCCTGAAATAGCAGAGAGTGTCCAGTACTCTGACACTGCTCATAGTATCTGGGTTCAACTCAACAATAGGTATGGGTCAGTTGATGGTACGAAGATTTTTGAAGTAAAACAACAACTTGCTTCCACTACTCAGGGTCCTTTAGACATAGCTTCTTATTTCAATAAATTGAAGAAGTTGTGGGATGAATTGAGTTTTATGAGAACCTCGAGGAGTGTTGTATCTACTTGTGGTGTTGCATGTAGTGCTAGAGCTGAAATTCAGAAGGAAGATGATGAAAATAAGTTGCACCAGTTTCTTATGGGGCTGAATGACATATATATAGGTGTTAGAAGTAACATTCTCATGATGCAACCCCCTCCCTCATTGGACAGTGCTTATAACATACTTCTTCAGGATGAGAGGCAAAGACAAGTCACTCATTCACCTTCCGAATTCCATACTGAATCCAGTGCCTTCAACACTCAATCTCTGAAAAAACCCTATGGAACATATTCAAACCCTAAACATTTCAATCAGAAAATTAGATTTGACACCAATAAAACAGACCTAATGTGTAGATATTGCAAGAAGCCAGGTCATCTAATTGAGAAATGCTACAAGCTACATGGTTTTCCCCCAGACTTCAAATTCACTAGGGACAAAAGAACTGCTGCAATTGCTAATGTACAGAAGAGTATAGATACTGCTGTCAATGTTGATACATCTGATGTGGGTGAGAATGGACAAAGTTCTTCTACTTCAAACTATGGTCTTCCTGGGTTGACAAAGGAACAATATTCACAGCTCTTGAATCTGCTCCAACAAACTCAACTTTCTGAATCTCAACATCAGTCAAATGTGATGGGTTCTGCAAACTTTGCTGGTACACTTCCTTCTTCTATACAACCTTTAAAAGATGTGTCTTATGGTGCTTGCATGTTGACTAGAGTTAATACATGTATTTGGATTATTGATTCTGGTGCCACTGACCATATGACTTCAAATAAATCCCTTCTCTTTGATATCAAACCCCTAGTTATACCATACTTAGTCACCCTTCCTAATGGTTACAAAGTTAAGGTCACATGTACTGGTTCTCTTAAGTTTCTTTGTTTCACTTTGCATCATGTACTATACATTCCCAGTTTTCAATACAATCTTATTTCTGTTTCCAAGCTTGTTCAACAGTTGAATTCTATTGTCCTATTTACCAAATTTTCTTGTCTAATACAGGCCCCTTCTCTGAAGAGGCCACTGGAAATTGGTAAACTGGATGATGGTCTTTACAGGCTTGTACAATCATCTCTTTCTACTCCTCAATATCACCATTCACCATTAGCTGTTAATTCTCCTTCTCATTGTACTTTTCATACTGAATTGAATAAAATGGAAATATTGTGGCATAATAGACTTGGACACATCCCCTTTGTTAGAATGAAAGACATATCCTCTATTCCATGTAAATTTGCAAATAAACTACCTTTTACATGTACTATTTGTCCATTAGCAAGGCAATCTAGGTTGTCCTTTCCTGACAGTTCTATCAAAACATCCCAACCTTTTCAAATTATCCATTTGGACACATGGGGTCCTTATGCCACCCCTACTTACAATGGTTGCAAATATTTTTTGACCATAGTTGATGACTATACAAGGGCTACTTGGACTCACCTTATGGGGTCCAAGAGCAATGCTTTTTCAGTTATCCAAGCATTTGTTGCCATGGTGAAAACACAGTTCCAGGCTGTTGTCCAAACAATTAGAAGTGATAATGCACTTGAACTTGGGTCCAGTCATGTTGGAACCAAATTCTTCACTGACAATGACATCCTTCACCAAACATCTTGCTCTCACACTCCACAACAAAATGGTGTTGTTGAGAGAAAGCATAGATACCTTTTAGAAACAGCCAGAGCTTTGCTTTTCCAGTCCAAACTGCCTCTCAGATTTTGGGGGGATTGTGTCCTTACTGCCACATATCTAATCAATAGATTTCCCTCTAAACTTCTTAATAATTCTTCTCCTTTTGAATTACTGTTTGGAAGGAGTCCCTCTTACCTCCATCTCAAAACTTTTGGTTGCCTTTGTTTTGCTTCTGTTCCTAAGCCACATAGAGACAAGTTTCAGCCAAGGGCTGATCCTTGTGTGTTCATAGGCTATCCCCTGGGAAAAAAGGGTTACAGGTTGTATAACTTGAAAACTAAACTTACTTTCATCTCCAGGGATGTTGTTTTTCATGAAGAGATTTTTCCTTTTGCTTTTCCTTGGAGTACTTCCTCTGTTCCATCTTCTATAAAAAAGGGTTACAGGTTGTATAACTTGAAAACTAAACTTACTTTCATCTCCAGGGATGTTGTTTTTCATGAAGAGATTTTTCCTTTTGCTTTTCCGTGGAGTACTTCCTCTGTTCCATCTTCTGTCCCTTCTCCATGCCATGATTATCCTCCTTCTGATGACACATCTGTCACATATCCAGACTGTCCTCCTTCTGGTGATGTTCCTTCACTAAACTCTTCCCCTTCCATCCCTACTTCTACCTCTTCTTCACCTCCTTCTGATAATATACCTTTGTGTACTCCTGATCCCATTCCTCCTCCTGCAGCCCATCTACCTGCTCCTAGGAGATCTGGCAGGCAACACACCACACCTGCCCATCTTCAACAATATATATGTGACCTACCCCCTTCCATTTATGGCACCAGTTCATTTTCCACTTGCTGCACTAGCTCTGTTAATTCTGCACTAGTTGAGCCTACATCTTACCATCAAGCAGCTTCTAATCCTGCTTGGTAGGCTGCAATGACCAAAGAGTTTGAGGCATTAGCAGCCAATAATACATGGTCTTTGGTCCCCCTTCCTTCTGGAAAGAAGCCTATTGGGTGCAAATGGGTTTACAAGATCAAGTATAAGGCTGATGGGAGTGTGGAGAGGTATAAGGCTAGACTGGTGGTCAGAGGTGATACTCAAATTGAGGGAGTGGACTACACTGATACATTCTCTCCTGTTGTGAAATTTTCTACTATCAAAACCTTGGTTGCAGTTGCTGTGAAACAGTCCTGGCCTTTGTTTCAACTGGATGTTAATAATGCATTTCTCCATGGTGATCTCAATGAAGAGGTATATATGAAATTGCCTCCTGGTCTTACAGTTTCTTCCTCTTCTTCTTCTTCTCCTTCTTTTTCTTCTTCTCCTCCTATTGTCTGCCTTCTTCAGAAATCTTTATATGGCCTAAAACAAGCCTCTAGGCAATGGTATGCCAAACTTTCCCAAGCCTTATGCTCTAAAGGCTACTTTACCTCTCTCAATGATTACTCTCTTTTTTATAAGAAATCTGCTGATTCTACTGTTCTCTTAGCTGTATATGTTGATGATATAATTCTAACTGGTAATGATCCTGAGGAAATCTCTGCTTTAAAATCCTTCTTAGACTCTGCTTTCAAGATAAAGGACCTGGGCATTCTCAACTATTTTCTTGGCATTGAAGTTGCTTATTTAGCTGATGGGCTTCTTCTTCATCAGAAGAAGTTCATCACTGACCTTCTTTTTACCTACAACTGTTCTGATGTTACTCCTATGACCTGTCCTCTCAATCTTTCTGTTAAACTAAAACATGACATGGGCATCCCTCTTTCCTCTCCTGAATCTTACAGAAGCCTGGTTGGCAAACTTAACTTCCTCACTCATACAAGGCCTGATTTGGCCTTTGCTGTGCAACATCTTAGCCAATTTCTTCAGAAACCTACTTCAGTACACATGGATGCTGCTTTACATACTCTTAGGTACCTCAAAGGTACATCTGATCTTGGGGTGTTTCTCAATAACAATCCTGACTTGTCTTTGACTGCATATTGTGATAGTGACTGGGCCTCTTGCCCAGACACCAGGAGGTCTGTTTCTGGTTTTAGCATATTTTTGGGGGGTTCTTTAATTGGTTGGAAAGCAAAGAAACAACCAGTGGTATCCTTGTCCTCAGCTGAGGCTGAGTATAGGGCCATAAGCAAAACTGTTGGTGAGATAACTTGGCTGGTCAGATTATTCTCTGATTTTGGTATCAATGTTACTTCTGTTGTGCCTGTTTACTGTGATAACCAAGCTGCCATACACATAGCCAAAAATCCAGTGTTTCATGAGCGGACTAAACATATTGAAGTTGATTGCCATTTCATTCATACCAAGCTTCAGGATGGCCTCATCTCTCTACATCATGTTGCTTCTGGTGGCCAATTAGCTGACATTTTTACTAAGTCATTAACAGGAATTCTTCATCATCATTTTTTGTCCAAGCTGGGTGTTTGTTCACCCTCCAGCTTGAAGGGGGGTGTTGGGCCTCTTCAGCAGTCAGCCCACGACAATAGCAGCAGCCCAAGACAATAGCAGCCCAAGGGTAGCTGCTATATTTATTTGTTGTATTGGTTTGTATAGGAGTGAGGGGCACACATGTAATTTCACACACACACATTACATTTTTTAATTGGTTTGTATATAGAGAAGCGGAAGCTTCGAGACAGAACGAGAAGAAAATCATTTCAATACATTTCAGATTTTTTTCTCTCTTCTCTTTCCTTTTACACTGTTCATCTCCTTCTTCCTTTCTTTCTTCAATCTGACGAGCTACAATGTTAACAAAAATTACATTAAAAGACAATTCGATTATTAAGTTCCTAATTTATAACGAAGTCCGAAGAAAAACCGAACCATATTAATCTAAAATGTATTTAACCAAAATATAGTTTGACGACTTTTGAAAAATCAACATGGACAAAATATAGTGATGAAGGGGTAGTAGTAAAGATGTAGAGTTCTTGAACTCAGTGTCACGACCACAATTATCAAAGTCCAGAACATGGTGTTGTTGGTAGAAAGTAGATCTTACTTGCATATAAAGAAAAATTTTAAGGCCTAATTAACTAGCTAACATCAAGGCCTGTTAAAGTTGATTAAACAGCTCACAAGAAAACAAGATTTCTTGTCATCCTCGGGGATAAAATCTATTTTACTTATATATATAATACTATTGTATTTTATACATACATATATTGCTCGAAAATGATTAATTAAACAAAAATGGAAATAATGATCCATTGCAACTACTTTTCATTGGTAGCATCTACCTTCCAGTTGGTTAAAATTGAAGTTCCACAATTTAATTTTTTGGGTACGACATGTTATTATTGTGTACCTACTTAGTTCTGTGCTTTCTTTCTATTTAATGCCCTAACGATAACGGTCATACTTGGCATAGGCATTTAGGTGAGTTATTTAACTTGTTAGCTAAATTTTTATTTAATGACTCTATAGTTGGGAAAATTACAAGGTAAAACAAATGAAAATAACAGCAAATTAATTAACAATTAATATCTGATAATAATTAATCGTTTAAACTCACTATTATACCTTAAAGTATGTATAATATACTGTGACTAGACGAATCCCACATCGACAAAATATGAGAGGGATACTAGGTATATAAGTACAATGACCTTAGATTCTAGTGATGCGTTTTAAAGCCGTAAGAGCCTAAGCCTAAAAAGGACAATATTACTAGTGAGTTGTGTTGTTACATTGGTATTAGAGTCACTCCACGTGCAACCTTGAACAAAGGTGAGACAAACCTCAGCGAGGACCCTGAGTCCCTAAGGGGAATATATGTGACACTGAAACACCTTAAAGTCCCTAAAGAAATGTATGTGATACCCTGTGCAAATCTCACATCGACAAATACGGGAAAAATAATAGGGTTATTACCTACATAATATAATGCAGGCAAGTCGTCGCAGATGACATATAATGTATTCTATATGTTTATGAAGTAAATAAAAAAAAGAAAGGTTGAAACTCCAGCTTTGGCATTCAGATGTAGGTGGCCTTTAAAAAAATTATAGCTACTGTTTGTTGTAAGCTAACAAGAAACTTTTCGTGCTTGACCGGAAATTGGATTTGTTATTACTATTAATGGAAGTGATAAAATCAAGTAGGCTAAATTTTTTATGGTGGCAGGTCTAACGTTCCATCATAATGTCAATTAATATTCAATTATTGTCCTATCCCTGTTAAGTCCTCCTCCACTTATAACTATATATTTACTCATCTTATGTGAATTTAGCTGAAAACTTGATATGTACTATTCCATTCCGTTCAAAATAAGAAAATTTTTGGTATTTTTTTTGTAGTTCAAAATAAGTTGTTTTTTTATCTTTTGAAAATAAATTGATTATTTTTTTCCTACATTATTTTAGAAGTAAATAGTGTTGGAATATGTGTTAGGAGTATTTATCTGAGATAGTGAAAATTAATATGGTCAATTCTATTGCTAACTAATGCAAAAAATAAATTTTTTAATTTGTATAAAAATATTAAAAAAATTACTACTTATTTTGGACCGGTGGCAATATAAAATAACAGTGGTAGATAGGGAAGCAGTTCAACAACATGTGATTTTATTAATACATTTTTCTTGTAGAATAATGGATAAAGTGTTTCTTACAACAAAGCATTTCACTGATTAGGACAGAATTATGGT
This sequence comes from Nicotiana benthamiana, assembly GCA_034376525.1. Lineage (NCBI taxonomy): Eukaryota > Viridiplantae > Streptophyta > Magnoliopsida > Solanales > Solanaceae > Nicotiana > Nicotiana benthamiana. Next base: position 129,815,050 of record CM067324.1, on the reverse strand, counting down.
ACTCAGTTTTAATTAATCGAAAATTTCAGATTAATGAGCATTTAGGTGATGTAGTAGATAGCGAAGCAGCTCAACCACATGGGGTTGTATCATTATATTTTTCTTATATATAAAATAAGTGGATTGTATCTTACAACAAAGCAATATGACCGACAGGGACAAAGAACTATGTTACTTTTGTTTTAATTATTAATCAATTATTTATTCAGATTAATGAGCATTTATGCATTGTACTAAAATACTTTGAAATGAGACATAATCTTAGACTACTTAGGTTTTTTTGGTGACTTTTGTTTTTCTGGAAGATTACTTCATGTTTGGAGGTTGTCAAAGGAACACAATTAGGACCGGAGATACATTGATTGAGAGTTAGGAAGACTAAATTTGCGAGTATACTAAACAATGCTATATAACTAATATTATAAAGAATTATATTTTATTGGGCAAAAAGTTTGATGACGAATTGGTGATATATTTATTGAAATGTACTGACTACAACAACAACTACTACCCAGTTCCCATAAAGTGGGGTTTGGGGAAGGTAATGTGTAGACGGGCCTTACCCTTACCCGAAAGGACAGAGAGGCTGTTTCCAATCTTTGTTCGCCACACAAGATAACAGTGTGTGTGAATATTTCTTTGTTTGAAGTTGTGTTTAATCTTCATTGTTGTCATTTTCGGTTGTGAAGATGTTGACAAATTATGAACTTCAAATAACTGAGTAAAGGAAGGAACGGAAAAAAAACAAAAGAAAGCATTGAGTTAATTATTTAGTTTAATTCTATATAAGACTTTTAAAGAGTGCATTATTATATGTTTAACAGAGTATTTTAAAAATAGAATACCATCAAATCGCGATAAATTATAGAAGTAGACAGTATGAATTGATCGATTTTTGCTCACTACGACTGTTAACCGCTCTAGATATTAAGGGTAGTCCGAAATTATTTTTGTTTTTTCAATTTTTCAGTTTATATATTCAATTTTTTCAAAATTTATTTCTTTAATTTAGATTAAATTTAACACCAATAGATGAAATGTACGGAAACTAAATTCGTCGCTTTCTTCAACCACAAACAGAACGCACTATTTTCATTAGAATTTTCTTTACAGACAAAAGATGAGCACATGGGATCCATTATTCAGATGGGGTATGAGCTGGTTATTTTAGCTAGCGTTTGATCATAGATTTTTAAATTTATTTTAAAAATTTTGATTTGGATGAAGTTTGATTTAAAGATAAAAATATATTTAGATATTAATTTCCAAAATATATTTTTCAAATTTATTTTGAAAAAATATGAAACATAACTTATGTTTACAAGTTTTAAAAACTATCACAAATATCCAATATTACTCTTTACTCTAAAATTCGAGTAACAATTAAACTTATGTTGTGGTTTTAAAGATATGTGATTTAATCCAATATCAATTGATAAACAAAAAATTAAATAGATAAATTGGAGAATGAAATAAGTCAAACCAATGCACAAGCTAAACTCTACCTCGACCTATGAGAGTCTTGAGGTGGGATAGTAAGAACAGCAATTATAAGGCAATTCTGATGAATAGTAAGCAAAAAAAGTGATGAACATATATTTCTTATCAATGAACCGTCCTTTACAAATGAATGAGCTCCCCTTTATATAATACAAGAGTCTTAAACAAGGTATACTTCTATTTACAGCAGAAAATCATATTGGACAGCTGTCTAACCGCCAAAGACCAGTCCGTTCCGAAATTTACGCTGTGATCTTCGGGCCATTGGGGGTATCTCGTTTTTTCTGTTACTAAATCATAACAGTACTATCTCGAAGTAGGCCTTCTTCCGACTTCGGCAAATGATATCGACCCCAACCTCGATTTAGGAAAGGAGCTTCAACCCCGAGCTCGCGTCCTAGGCTCCCGTCGTGACTCAAGATCAAGCTTCAAGAGAATCATAGATAGGATCTTGTAATTTGTAGTTGATAGGTTTAGCTAGCTTAGTTTTTGATTATCTTTCGGTGTAATAAGGAGCTTAATGAGCAGAAACAGTAGTAATAGCAGCCAACCACAGTCTCTCGGTAGTCCCAGCTACCAAAACTTCTAGAACTACACAGACCTGATTCCTTTTTTCTCAAGGATATGTAGGCAACCTTTGAAGCAAGGTTTGGTCAGAGATTTTTCAAAATGCTTCACATGGAGTATTCAATTAGACGGAAGTCGCTCATATTTGCTCACTTGTCTTTGCACGAAAACCCTTCGTGTTCCCGCGCAAAGAGGGGCAGCTGTGAGCATATGATTTTTGACCGGTCGAATCAAGCTCCTATAAGACTCCTAAAGTGTAGGATTTTTCTTTTAAATGTTAGGATTTTAATTTTAGGATCTAACTGCATGTGCATGTTCGTTACTGCATGTGTAAAATGGTTTAAAATTTAATTGTTAAATAAATTGGGTTTACAAATTAAAAAATAGAAAAAATATACATAATACATGTCCGGCTTTTGGAAATCATTTTTTTGTTAATTTTTACTTGGTTTAGTTTATTTGGGATAATTAGGAATTTGTTGGTTTTTCTTTTTAATAAAGTTAGTAATAAAAAAAAAAGACAAAATACAATACATATATATGTATATAAGCAGCCACTCAGGCTGGCCACAATTGGGCCAGACCTAAGTGGCCCAACCTTTTTCCTCGCTTCTAATACACCAACCCAGCCCAACGACCAACCCGATCCATGTCCATATCCACATCCACTAAACCAAACGACACCGTTTAGGACCCCTCTCATCACAATCGTTGATCCCAACATCATCCAACGACCACGGAAGCCTCCCCTATTTTTGTATATATATGTCCTAATACCTCTAATACGCATACACGACCAAACATCACCCTCTTCGTATCTCCTTCTCCGGCTGTAATGCCTCTTGTTGACCACCCCATCACCGCCCTTGACCACCTGCCTACCACCCTATTGTCGCTGCCGGAAATCACCTCACGGCGGCGGCCGACAACCAAACTGCCCCAAAATTACACCACTTAACTGACGTGACATCCCCTACCCCGTACTATTCTTGGTTTCCCTCACATATGACTCCTCCGTCTCGAATCTTCAAAAAAAGGGCCGTCGGAACCACCGTCTCCGGTGACCCTGTTCCAAACCTTCCCACCTTAACACCATAGGACCACCAGGACACCCATTCCCCCGTCCTGTATCCCACTCCCTTCAAATCCCCCTCCATCATCTCGAATATCCCCTGAAAGGTTGCCGGAAACCCTACCTCCGGTGACCCTGTTCTAATCTTCCCAAAATTTACACCCCTAAAGAACCTTACCCCCTCGTTCCAACCATGCATGTCACCCCCTTTCAAATCATCCTGAAACTCCTCGAATATTAATTCAAAGCTTAACCCTAAATTCCAAAACCTGCCAGACATGCTTCAAACTCTTCCTAGTCAGTCATTGGTCCCTATTGACACTAAGCATGCCACCCATGAGTCTCAAACAACCCGAATCACTCAAAAATTCGAAATCTTAGACCTATTGAGGTCTAAGAACTTTGAAAAACCCTCCCCTGAGCTTTTTAAACCGATTGTCAGCGTCTTAGGAGTGTTTGGAACCCCATGGAAAGAGTCGAGAGCTAATTGAGATGGTTTAAATGGACATGCGTGAAAAAAGCTAAGTTCTCTGTTTGTTTTCATTCCTTCAGCTGTTAAATGCTTGTTTTTCTTTAATAATTGAATAGTAGTTACATAGTTTAAAGTTCCTTTTGTTTGAGTTTTCTTTGGTTGTTTATCCATAAGTTCATCTGAAATAAGGCTTCAATATCCATATGATTTGTTTGACACTAGTATGGAAATCCTTTCATCTTTTGGATAATTGTATATTCAATTTCTTGATCTGGAAAATTTAGTTAGTTACTCAATATTGTTATTTTTAGGGCTTAATTGACATCTATCTTCTGATTCTATGATTTCTGGTTCGCCCCTAAGTATCTGATTGCCATAATGACTTTGGTTTCTCAAAATTGATGTTGGTTTAAGTTCATTTAGAGGTTGGGATCCTTAGTTGTTCATTGTTAGCCTATACTTGCTTCCTAAGGTGTTTCCTGAACTAAAATTGCTGTGTGTTTCTTGTTGTTAAGTATTTATGAAGAATTTTGATTGGAACTATTTCTGAAAGCTAAGTGTGATAGATGTATTCACTCTCCTGGTTATCTTGATCTTTTGTTAATCCTGTATAATATCTGTGGAAGTCTGTACTAAGGCATCAGGGTTAAGCCTTGGTTAATTTTGGTGAAGTCTAATTGTCACGAGTCTGTCAATCTAAATGTGACCTGAATTCGATTGACCAGGGTCAATTGTAAATGAACTAGGGCTAAAGAATTGACTAAGGTCAAATTTCAGGGGTAGGGTAATTTAGGAAAGAAAGAGAGGATATAAGAGGGATTTTTGAACTTGTAAAAATCTGATAGGAATATTTTAGAACTTTCTAGCAAGAACTAATACATAATTCTTGCCTAAAACTTGAGGCACAAGTTAGGAATTGAAGGACTACTTAGGCAAAAATACAATTTGAGTTAAGGATCAAAAAAGAAACAAGGTTAAATCTGATGACCTAACAGTTTTACTATAAAATGAACCATTTGGGGCATTGGAAGGGATCCGGAAACCTTCTCTTGAATTTCAGAACTAAAATACATACAAATTGCTTCTATATCTGCAAAAATACACCATTAAGTGCTATTAGATTCAATTTTTGAAAGCTTTGGTCCTTTAAAAATTCTGCTGAACTCTGGATACACTGTTTGATTGGTTGTTGATTGCTAAGCTGGTCTAATCTATTCACTCATAGGCTTGTTTTCTGCTGTATTACAGGTACACTTAATGTTCATGTATCCATGAAGTTCAAATAAAATATATTCAAATGTGAAGATCTCTAGCTGCTACTTGTATTTTGAAGTTTACCCCCCCCCCCCCCCCATTTCCCCTACTTAATTCTGAATATAGGTGTAGTAATAGAATGATCACCAGGTTGTAGTTAAGTGTTAGACTGATCCATGTTTGTAATAATTTGGACATTTGGGACTGTTCCAATGTTTAATAATTGCAGATTCGATTCAATTTCTCCCGTATGTGTTTAATTAACAGTCAGTTTCGATTTAGTCTAGTTGGGTTCAAGTGCTAATCCTGTGCTCTTAGAGCTCCTGGACTTTGGAAGCAGTGGTTTTGATAATCATGTAAAAATAAATCAAAACAAATGCTGTGAAGTATTTCTGTTCATTTAAATCTCAGCATGCTTAGTAACAATTTGTTTTCGAATATGTCTCCTGTAGTGTAACTTGAATCGCATTTGAATTTTAGAATTGGATTCATATACTCTGACTGATGAGTATATGAATCATTCAATTCGACTCTCAGGTTAAAATTGATATAAAAATAGTTGTTAGTATTTCCCTCGTGAATGTGTAGAGATTCGATTTTGTATATAATTTTGAACCAAAATGGTTGCTAAGAATTGGACTCTTTTGTCCAAACCAAAACTGGGCTCATTCGTGAGGCTCATTAAGCGCCAAATGTTATAATCCAACATGTATTTTGGGCTGAGTGATTAAAAACTCAAATCAGTTACTGACTGAGCAATGTGTGATCCAGGGCTGGCCCAAAACTCGATTTATTTATGTGTTAATTGGCCATGAACGAGGCTAAGATGCATATAATATTTCCCAAGCACCTAGTTCATACATGAAATAGTTAGTGTACTTACGCACAACCTTAATTGAGAATTTAGCGTACATTAGAATACCTTTATAAAAATAAATTGAGCCATGTTAATTAGAACAAATACCATGTGATGGCTCTTTACTTCATTAAAACCCATAAAAAAAATAGGAAGTACCGTTTAGCAAATTTCATGGTCTTCCCACGAATGTCAAAGACGTAGTTGCTACAGGCGCGCGTGTTTAATGAAAAAATACCTTACTAAATTCGGGTGCGCATTTATGTGACCCAAATCCTATCCTCAATGGAATTAAAATATGCCTAAAATTGCGGGTGCATTTATGTGACGCGATTCACGGCGTGTTTTAATAACATTGCCAATTTTCCTAAAATATATTTAAAGCGGTTAGTAATCTGGAATTACGGGTTAACATGTATAGCAAATCATATTTTAGCCACTTATAATGAGTTTAAACGACCATGCTATAACCACAGGATCTAAGGGTGCCTAACATCTTCCCTCGGGTCAACAGAATTCCTTACTCACGAATTTCTGGTTCGCAGACTCCAATTGGGTAGTCGAAATTTCCTCGATTTGGGATTTTAAATAAACCGGTGGCTTGGGACACCAAAATCCAAGCCTACCCCAAGTGGCGACTCTTGAAATAAAACATTAATCCCATATCGAATAATGTCACTTTAATTGGAAAAACTCCTATACACGTGTCGCCTTTCGGGGTAACCACGTGTATGTGGTAAAAAGGAGGTGTGACACTAATTTAATATTTTAATTTGTTAGTTAACTAGTTAGATATAAAAATATTTATATTATAACTTAGAAATTATTCAAACTTATCTTCGTAGTGATATTATACAATTATAGCTAAGCCTTAGTTCTCTGCGGGATTTGACTCCGTACTTTTAGACGAAATTATATTTACAGTGACCGTTTATTTTTTTAGGACTAGAGTCGGGCGTGATCAGTGCACAAGCTAAATTTATACCTCGACCTATGACAGTCTTGAGGTGGAATAGTAAGAACAACGAATTAAAAGGAATCTCTGATGAACAGTAAAGAAAAAAAGTGATGAACATATATTTCTTATCAACGAATTGTCCACAACAAATCAATGGGTTCCCCTTTATATAATAGAGGAGTCTTAAACAAGGTACACTTCTATTTACAGTAGAAAATCATATTAGAAAGTGCCAAGGACCAATCCGTTCAGAAATTTACGCCGTGATCTTCGGGTCGTTGCCGGTATCTTGCTCTTTCTATTACTAAAATCATAACGGTATTATCTCGAAGTAGGCCTTCTTCCGACCTCGGCAAATGATACCGACCACGACCTCGATATTGGAAAGGAGCTTAGACCCCGAGCTCGACGTCCTGGCCTCCCAATGTGGTATCACTTTTTCATCGAATATCAAAATTGGATAGCCAAGATTCCATCGTATACAAGTACCATTGTCAATAACATTCATTATATTATCGCAAACCATAGTCCCGAACATGAATAATTTTGGTATATAATTGTTATTTTTATAATGAACTACATTATAAACTATCAGATGACAGAGAAGACGAAGCAACATTGTTACAAAATAATAAATGGTGGGATTTTTTATAAAATATAAAAGTTTGGAGCAATTTTTTAAAAATATAATAGTGATATTTTGGCCCACTAATTTTGGAATTTAGAATTTTGCCAAAATATAAATAAAATCTATGGCCAAATATATATTTACCAAATGAAACCCAAGTTTATTTTATAAAATTTATGACCAAACGGGTCCTTAGACATCGCTGTAAACTCTGGCGGCAGTAAGAGTGTGTTTTCTTCCTTCGACATTTATCAATGTCCTTTTTCTACGCTAGCCATTTACAAGTAATGTGGATTCAAATTGTAAGGGTTCGTTTGGTTAAACAACATCAACAATAATAATAAATTTAGTATATTTTTATATGAAAAATTAAAAAAAATAGTATACATACAAATCTTATTCTTAACTAATGAAAGTAGAAGGATCATTTAGTTCCTAAGCAAGATATCCTGCCTCCAATGTAGGATAGTTAATATCAAGATTTTAGTATAAAATATACATAGTTTGAGATTTTGAAGCGAAGGCGGTAAGCATATATATATATACACTGCTAAAATATATAAACTAGCGGAGATGCACTAAAAAATTTGGTATTATGATATCTACAAGGATTTAATATGAATATGTAAGGAATTTTTATACTTTAATTGATTATTGCAGGTTCTTTTTAAATTTCTTAGGTTATCATATTATGTGTTTCGATCATGTATTGATAAAGTCAATTAAAATGCATAATGTACTATCAATACGAATGCAAAAGTATACTTTTATCTAAAAGGAGTGACGGGTCCCTCTCTTCTTTTGTCAACTTCATCATATTCTCTAAAGATAGAGGTTAGAGGTGTTGAAGACGACAAACCTCTTTGTTTGGTTGTGAGTTGTTAAATGTTTCAATTAGGTTGGTGGATGTAGGCCCATTAGTTCATCAATTTTGGCTGGATTTTTTTTTCAATTGGGAGACCTATAATGTTTCCATATTTCTCCTTCCCGATGACTCGAACCCAGGACCTAACAGTCGTAGATGGAGGTGATTTACCAATTGAGCAAGCCTCACTTGTCTTTTTTGGCTGGATTGACTCTTTCGCTACCAAAAATTTTAGCATGTTTAGAAAGTATAATGATTCCATGCATAATTATGCTCAGCACTCCTATCAATATAGCACCTGAAAATCAGCAATCACGTAGTGAAAATGAAACCAAAGGCTTGTTCCACAGTACTACGGCTGAATGATTAATACATGCATTGCACCTGGGAATTCAAGCAATCACGTATTGAAAAATAAAACCACAACATGTTCATAAACACTACTATAGCCAAATCATGAGGTGAAAAGGCCGAATTAAGCGTACAAGTACATACATCGTGGACTCTTTTGTCGATCTCGGATAGGTATGATCAAAGGTGGATTCAGGATTTGAGATTTATGGATTCTTACTCTAATTTCACATTAATATGCAATAATAATTGGGTTCATAGTTTGATAAATATTTAGTGAATTTCTTAATATAAATACAGAGTCTACGCAAGAGTTACTGGGTTTCCGAAAACCTGCATTTTATGCTCTAGGTCCGCCCCTGAGTATGACAAACATGGGCGGATCCGACAGTTCAGCTATGAGTTCAGTTGAACCCATAGTTTTATCCTAAACATGAATTTCAGTATTAAATTCACTAAAATTATTGAAAAAATTAAGGTATAAACCCACAACTCAAATAAAATAATGTGTTTCAGTGGTTAAAATAACAATCTTGATCCCATAAAAATAAAATCTTGAATCCGCCTCAGGAGGCACATTGCATTATGTGCATGTTCAACAGGCGTCAATGGGCGTATTGAATAAGACTATGAACTACTATGTCTCGTTCAAAGTTCGAAAAAATTCAATGTGAAGTAAATAGCATAGTGATAACCAAATGCGTCCAATTCTAGATTGTTTCTCAATTTCTTAATTTATAATTTGGGTTTTAAAACTTTTTCCCTCTATAAATATATTTCACAAATAGAGGTTGGAGAAACAACCATATAACTTCCAGTCATTTAATCCAAATTTCGTGGTGAGTTTCAATTTAACGCATGTTATTCCGTCCTTAATTATTTCGTCCATTCTTGGATGGGTCAGACAATTCGGACAATACATATAAGATAAACTTTCAAAAATCACTATATTTTAGTGGTTATTAGTTTGTTATAGTTATCACTTATTATATTATTTTTTATATTTATATTTTTTAGGTTTTTCAAAATATATTTGATGTATTTAAGCTATTGTATTTACAAATACAGTAGCATTTCTCGGCGTGAAATAGGGGATTACAGCTAGATATATTATTATATTAGATTGTATTCACGGCATGAAACAGGAAGTTACAGCTAAACTGATTATTATATTCGACTGTATTCACAATATATATTTGTGAATACAATAACGTAAATATCGCAATTCCATGGTCTATTCAGTTGTTTTAAACGGAAAGTGAATCAATTAACACAATAGACTCATAATATAACTCAACAAACACAATTATAAATCTGAATACTAAATTTTATTAATTAAAAAAAGGACATATGAATACATTTATGGAATATAGCGAAATACGGAATACAATGAAATACAATGAAATACATTGAAATACGATTAAAAAAAGAAAAAGAAAACAATGAATACAATGAAATACATAGAATAGAGCAAGATACATTTGAAACACATTAAAAATATATTAACAGAATCTTCAATCAGCCCCAAACACAGTTGTCTTTGTTCAAGAACATCCCTAATGTCATCTGGTCGATAACAGATTTCGAACCTTAAGAATAAAAGAAGATTTTTCAGAAATTTCTCAAACTTTCTCCCACCACCTCCGCAACGTCGCTTCTTTTCTCTCTCCACCATCTCCAACTCAATCGTCGGAGAAAGTTCCGTCTTCTTCTCTTTTTTTTAAAAGAATTTTTTCTATAACTCTATTGATTAAAACTGAGTATAAAGAATGTACTAACACTTGCTAAAACTTGCAAAAAAATTGAACTATGAGAAAGTGTAAAACATCCGGAATGTAAATGCTTCATAATATTTTGGGGAACTCTGTTTTAAAAGGTAGAATTGGTACTCGTTGGGGACTTGCTCTGAGACGGGATACTCATAAAATACCCTGGGCTTGTGTTGGGGCTTAGTTCCGTGAGACTTACGCCTCGGTCGTTGGGGCTTATGCCCCGGACACGCCCAACGTCTTACGTACTGGGCTCGCCTAATATAACTTTATATAATTGTGTGTAATTAACCTTGTAAATCCTAAAATTTTCTTAATAAATCGTTAACTGTTCAAAATTACTTTTTTCTTAATAATAAATCATTAAATTGAGAGTATTTTATGTCATAATGAAAATAAAATTTATTGCATGTCATTCACTAAGATTGCTATGATAGTAAATTTTAAATAAAGCTTTCATTTAAAATATTTATTTATTAACTTTTGTTATGTCTTTATTATATTAGTCCATAATTTATTTATATTATTTTTCTAAATATTATTTTTCATGTTTACTAAATACAATATTTATAAATTTAATAGCTCAGTATTAGCTAGTATTTACAAATAATTAGTTATCATGATAGTATGGTGAATTATGTGTCACTTTATTAACTTGTTGAAACTTAAAAATAAATGATACTAGAGAATCATATTTTAAATTTGAATATTATTTTGATATAAATTCTCTTTTAAATAGAAAGCATATTAAATCAAATGGGCATTTAAAAAAAAATATCGAACTGTAATATCGAAATTCTTTCAAGATTCATTACTCCTTAAGAGATATATATAAGATTTCGCATCGAATACACATACCTTTGATGTTTGAGTTATAACGATGTTGCAGCTAATTTGAATATTATGATATATGTCAAACTTTTTATATTATTCATAGCTGAATTATAATTTATGAATATTTTAAATAGATTATTTGTTATATTTTGTGACTTTAATATAATTTTTTTAATTATTTTTATTTTATATTATCTTAAAATTATTGAAAATTAGTAAAATTTAAAGATTTGTGGGACTTATGCCCCTTGTCTTAGGGCTTACGCCTCGCCGCACGCCCCCGCCTTTTAAAACATTGTTGGGGAATATAGGATTGGGATAAAAGAAAAAGAAGAAAAAAATCTAAGAGAATCTTAGTCTTCTATTGAGAGATAAGGGAAATCAAACGTTGTATGCGAGCTCCATGATAGCCTGCTTCTCAATGCACACCCTAGTTCATTTTTGCCATGGAAGAGAACAAATACTTTGATGGGTCAGTGTATTTGAAGGGATAAACAATTGGTTTTGAGCAATCTTGGAATAAAAAGAAAGAATTTGTGATATTGGGCTGTTACGAAAAGGAAATTGAGGTTGTATTCATGGAGAAATAGTGGCGTTGAGAGAGAATATGGAGAAAAATTTGAAAGAATGAGAGAGAAAAATAATACAAAGCGTATTTTATGACTTAAAGGTAGGAGGGGACCATAAAAAATATTAGCTATAAAAATCAAAAGGTAGCTATGAAATTTAATTTTTTAAAAGAGTATTTATTTAAATTTAAAATAAATATGGTATCAACTTTTGCTACAGGTAAAACATATAGATGGAAAAAAGTGGTTGAGAAAAATCGAAGGGTATAAATATATAAATACACATAAATTAATTAATTTCTATTAAATTGACGGCCATTATCTCAAAGAAGTAGAAGGTGTAACACCTACATCCACTAACTTAAGATCCTGGGTTTCTTTTAAAATTTATTCAGTAGTAGTTTTGCAACTGAGTCTCTTTTTTTATTTAGTATTAATAAATTATATATTGATTATGTACGGTTACACATATTTTATATTTATATATATATTCTAATAATTTTTAGTTTACGCAGCTGGATAGATGCTATTTAAGTTAATTCTTCAGAAGTAGTTAAGGCTAAAGTTGTTCACAAATGAAATGATCAAATGATCCTGAATTTCTGATTTCCACTTTCGTCCACTCCAAGTAAGATGGAAAATAGAAACTTATTTTGGGCCTCTCGTACTCAAGAAACTGGGCCAAAAATGTACAAAGCAAATTAAGCAATGAGCAAACTTTATTTGTAACCCATCAACCTAAATATATTTCACCCGGTAGCTCAAAAACTATAATATATATTTTGTAGCTTAAAAATAATTTTAGTGGCTAGCCTAAAAGTACTGAGGCTCAGATCTGTAAAGACAAATCGCGAAAAAAAGAGACAACTACGCTATGACTATAAAATCACCGATTGCATCCAAAGAAATAACCTTTGAATCGCTGGTCGTACGATGATTTGCCAGACCAAGATACGAGTTGGATACGATTCAATCAGCCTAGAATCTAGATAAAATATCATCGTTGCCTCAATTGTTATGTACCAAAAAAAGGAATTAAAATCACAGAAATAAAGACAGATAGAGAGATATGGCTATTGTTGATTGATGCTGAAGAAATAGTTGTATAGTAGTACGTATTTCCAGGAATTCAACGGCTGTTAATAGAGTACATATTTCCAGAAAGAGAGATATGGCTATTCAAATAGAGTGTCACTGTATAAAATATATACAAAATAGAATGTGATTGTACAAAACATATACTAAATAGATTGTCATTATACAAAATATGCACAAAATCGACTATCAATATATAAAAATATACTAAATAGTCTACCATTATACAATTTATATACAATTAGCTCTCACTATACAAAATATATACAAAATAAACTGTTACTATACAAAATAGATTGTTGCTATACAAAAAATATACAAATATAGACTGTTACTATACAAAAAATATACAAAAATAGACATTTCGTAGATGACCTGCATTATATATTTCATTCAATTGTTAGCTAATACTTATCAGATCCAGAAGTATATTTAAAAGGCAAAAAAGGGTTGCTTTATCGCGCCAGGTGACGGTCGAACTTGCGACCTTCAGCTTAGGAAACAAGCACTCTAACCATTGAGCTACATGCGCTTATGTTGTCATGCTTATTCCTTTCGGCTACTATATGCAATATATTTGGGTCGAAGGGCTATTTTTTGTAAGTAGGACAAAATATGGGCTATTAAAATTTTGAGGGGCTATAGAGGGTAGTTTTCTCTTAAGCAATTAAAAAGGGAAGTGCACACTTCGCCACTAATAACTATTTACTTTTAAGCCACCTTTTAAAATTTCTTTAGTGTTTAGCCACTACTTTAATAAACCTTAACTGCCCAGACAAAATTACCATTCTGCTCATGTCCTTAACTTCAGGACTACATGTCCTTAACATTTGAACTTGGAACTCTAAGTTCAGGACTTCAAGGCTACATGTCCTCAACTTTTGAACTTGGAACTCAAACTTCAAGATCAAGTGTCCTTAACTTTTGAACTTGTAAGTCAAAATTAAAGACCTATTGTCCTTAACTTTTGAACTTGTAACTGTAAGTTAAGGACTGCTTGTCCTTAACTTTGAATGTGTAACTGTAAGTTAAGGACTTTCTGTCCTTAACTTTTAAACTTAGAAATAAAATTTATGGACCTGTTGTCCTTAACTTTTGAACTTGTAACTGCAAGTTAAGGACTGCATGTCCTTAATTTTTGAACTATAACTATAAGTTAAGGACTGCATGTCCTTAACATTAAAACTTGTAACTGTACGTGAAGAACTGCCTGTCCTTAACTTTTGAACTTGTTTCTTTAACTATTGAACTTAACTTTCGGACTTCAAGACTACATTTCCTTGCTACCAAGTACTTGTATTTCATCTGAAGTGACTGAAGGAGTTTCCTGTTCAACATTTTGCCAGACTATTTCTATCTCTGGATCAATATCATGAAGAACTTCTTCGTTACTATCATCATTTGACTCAGAATCCGCAATCTTTGTAGTAGCAGGTGTTTTCAAAATCAAAAGCATCGTTATCAATCATAACATCAGTGAACAAGTGCAAATTAAAACCTAAAAAAATATTATATTGATACACACAAAACAATATTCTTAAATTCCTTGGGCTCTTTGTGTGACGACCCAAAAGGTCATCACCGTAATTCTCCCTTTCCTTGCACTTATTAGGCCTTGAAAACCTCTTATTTGGTTGCCTCGATTGGTGCGCACAGTCTGGGCGCGAAGCCGGAAAAATTTATGTAAAAATATTTGAATTCTGTGTTAAAAACTATGAATTTTAATACCAATATTGCTATGGTTAACTTTGGTCAACGTTTTGGGTAAACGGACCTAGATCCGTGATGTGACAGTCCCGGAGGGTCCGTATTTAAATTTGGGACCCGGGCGTATTCCCGGAATCGAAATACGAGTTCCCAGTCCCGAGAAAACAATTTCTCAGTTAATTGAAGTTTAAGGAAAATGAATTAGAGAAATGAGCAAAAGGTGATGGTATCGGGCTCGTATTTTGGTTCTGATGCCCGGTGCGAGTCTTAAATGGGCGTTAAGCGCTATCTGTAGAGTTTGGTTGAAAACGGACGTCGTTTGATGTGTTTTGGATTAAAAGTCGAAAAAATTGAAAGTTTTGAACTTGAAATGAAAATCATGAGTTTTGGAGGTGGATTCTTTGATTTAGATGTTATTTTGGCGATTTGATTGCACGAGCGAGTTCGTAAGATTTTTTTGAGGTTTGGGCATATTTGGGTTGGAGCGCCGAGGGCTCGGGAGAGATTTGGAGTAGGTGTCGAGTTCATTTTGCATGGTTGGAACCAGTTTCTGGTGTTTCAGACCTGCAGGCTTCGCAATTGCGAATCCTGGTTCGCATTTGCGAAAGAGGTCCAAGTCCAGATAATCTCGCAACTGCGAGTTCTACTTCGCAAATGCGTAGTCTCCTGTCTTCCTTCAGTCATCGCAAATGCAACGATTCTTCGTAATTGCGACCTTTCCCCATTCCATACAAGGTTCGCATTTGCAAACACCCTCTCGCAAATGCGAGGTCTGCCTTTTTCCAGCCCAGATCGCAATTGCGAATTCCATCTCGCAATTGTGAGGTCCCCTTCTTTGATGCCCAGTTCGCAATTGCAAATTCGATCTCGCAATTGCGAGGTCCGTGACTGCACAAAATATACTTAACCGATTTTAAAGTTCTTTTTCATAATTTCAAAACTCAAAACCCTCATTGGCGATTTTCTCTCAAATCTTCCGTCCCCAAATCAACTGTAAGTCCATTTTTACTTGTTTACTTCAATACTTATCATCATGTAACATGATTTCTTCACTAAATCAAAGCTTTCACGGGTTAAAAATGGAGGTTTGGGTAGAAGCTAGGTTTTTCATATTTTGAGCTTTTGGACCTCGATTTGAGGTCCGATTTTGATTCTAATTATAGAGATGAGCTCGTGGGGGAATGGGTAACCCGATTTTGGTTCGAACCTCGAGTTTTGACCACGTGGGTCCTGGGACATTTTGGGAATTTTTGGGTAAAACTTTGGAAATTTCATTCTTAGGCATTCAAATTGATTTAACTAGCAGTTCTTGATACATTTGAGTAAATTGTGGTTATATCCGACCGATTTTGATGCGAATTCGAGGAGTAAAGCTATTCTAGAAGCATGAGTTGAGTTGGAAGCTTTCGAGGTAAGTGTTTGATTTAACTTTGGCTTGAGGGAATATGATTAGGTTGTTAATTGTAATGTGCTATGTGGAGTCGGTGTAAAGGTATGGTGACGGTTACCTATGCGCCCGTGTCAAGCATGACCGTGTTATCCTTTTTGTTATTAAAAAGTGCTAAGAAAGTGAATAATTGAGATAAATTCTTGTTATGAGAGCCATGAAATAAAAGTTGAGAAGTAAATGAACTAAAGCTGAGTTGTTGATAAATGTTTCCCTTGCCGGGACTTGTTGTTAATTGTTTCCCTTGCCGGGACTTGTCGTTAAATTGTTTCCCTTGCCGGGATGGTTAATCTTGTTGTTTACTCCTTTTCCCCAATTTTTAGTCATTGTTTGGGTAGAGGTGAGTGTAAAGCACGATGGGTGATACCGTGTAATTATTGATTTCCTCCACAAGATGGAGTGGTGTTTTCCTCCACAATATGGAGTGGTATATATTAATTTCCTCCACAAGATGGAGTGGTGTTTTCCTCCACAAGGTGGAGTGGTATTTATTGTTTTCCTCCACAAGATGGAGTGGTATATATTAATTTCCTCCACAAGATGGAGTGGTATTTATTGATTTCCTCCACAAGATGGAGTGGTGTTTTCCTCCACAAAATGGAGTTGTATTTATTGTTTTCCTCCATAAGATGGAGTGGTATATATTGATTTTCTCCACAAGATGGAGTGGTAATTATTGATTTCCTCCACAAGATGGAGTGGTGTTTTCCTTCACAAGATGGAGTAGTATATATTGATTTCCTCCATAAGATGGAGTGGTATTTATTGATTTCCTCCATAAGATGGAGTGGTGATTTCCTCCACAAGATGGAGTGGTATTTATTGATTTCCTCAACAAGATGGAGTGGTGCTATTGATTGGGTGAGGACGAGAGTAAAAGCACGATGTGTGCTGCCGTGCAAAGTTGTTTAATTTGGCTTATCTTTTTGGTGTTCCTTATCCCGTGTTCCTTTCTTAGTTGTTGATTCATTGGTTTTCTCTTGTTTAAAAGTTATCTATTTCAGTTCTATCTCTTAATTGTAGAAGTTATATTTGAACTGCTATTCCCCCCAGCATGTCCCCTTCTCTTTTTGTTGTTTAAATTCTGGTTTTCCTTTTCTGTTATCGTATATATATCTGTACAGGTTGTTTATGGTAGATCCGGCTCGTCACTACCACGCCGAGGTTAGGCCGGACACTTACCAGCACATAGGGTCGCTTGTGCTAAATTACGCTTCTGTGCTTTTTTGTGCACAGGTCAGGATCCAGTTTACGGACCGCAGCTTTAGACAGGGAGTGATCCTTCAGTCAAGAGGCTTCGAGGTAGTTCGATGGCTTTCGCGGGCCCCGAGTCTCCTCTATCTTTTCTAGTTCGTTATATTTGTATCAAACAGACTCCAGTTGTATTTTCTTTTAGACTATTATGTTTAGTATTCTTTAGTTGTCCGTGAGCAGTGACACCAGATACTGGGTAGAGATTGGTTGTTAGTTTTCCGCATATTGTTTTCGTTATTGTTATTAGACGTCTTCCGCATGTTTTAACTAATTATTTTAGCATTTAATTTGTTTTAGATTCAAATTTTCTGGAAATGTTTATAAGGGTTGGCTTGCCTAGCTTCGATAGTAGGCGCTATCACGACTCCCGATGGTGGGTAAATCCGGGTCGTGACACTTTGTCTCTGTTTCTTGAGTTGAGCATTGCTTAGATAGTGTCAGCTCAGTAGCTGGACTTCTGGGAACAGGGAAATACACAACATATTTCAAGTTAAAGACACCAGAAAATACGAAATTATGTTTTGAATGCATCGGTGTATTTCCGTTTGGGGAGGAAAGGGTAACACAGTCTTTTCATATTAATTTAAATAGACTAGTGACTACAATAGATAAGCATAAATGTTGGATAAAAAGTAAATACCAGCTTAAACACTGGCTACCCCGCACCATTTCTACGCAATTAAATTTGGTAAAGTGCACTAGTAGGCACTTTTAAGCCTGCTATTTAAAATAAAAAAATTACTAGTTATGTCCATTTATAAGTAGCTCATCACAAAAGTTGGTTAATTCATAAAATATTATTAATATTAGCCAAATATTACTAATATTAGCCAATTACCTATTTGTAGCAAAATTAGATCATTTTTTTACCTTTTGTTTTGAGCGAGTGTTATTAAAATAGATTGGGTATCAGTTTTGGGATGATTGTCAAGTTTTGAGATGGTTTGAATTGAAAATTCGAAGTAAAAATCGAACTTGAAAAAATATTATATGTGTATCACATTGTGTACCATTGATGTATCACATATGTATCATATTCATATCAATTATGAAATGTCCTCATGCTGCATCTAATGTTGCTAATCACGCTTAAAAATATGGAAGGAGATTTTTGCATGTGATTCTTTGAGACAAAGAACCTTATTTATTTTTTAAATTTTTATATGTACTTGGCTAGTTTTGATAAGTTTATGAATAATGGATAGAGGTTAGTAAGTTGAAACTTACATGTGATATTTGTGTAAGCTTCCCTCTAAAATATAACCTATAATTTACAATGTATTCAAAGATTAGTCAATTCACCCAAACTTCAAGATTATCCTGAAGTTCTGTATCCTAAATTTTTTAGCTGCTAATTTGAAATTCAAAACTTAATACCCTAAATTTTTGGGTTAATAATTTGAAATTCAGAGCTAAGTGTCCTAAATTTCTTAACCGTTAATATAAAATACTGGAAATAAAATTCTAATTTTTTGGACACAGTATTCAAACTTTAGAGCACAAGTTATCTTGAGGTTTAACCTTCAGGACATTATGTCCTGAAGTTCGAGCAAATTGATTAATCTTCAAGAACATTATAAACTTTAGATGTATTTCAGACAATGTAGCTTAACAGTTGTTACCTTGCATCATTTCCACAACTAAACATGGTCAACTCATTTGACACGATCAAATCGAGTATGCAATCAACGGAAGAACCATAAGCAGATGAAATATTGTTTTTTTTCAATTGATGGATCCTATTTCCCCAAAGTTGATCCTTGAACTTCCAGGAAAACTAGTCCATGTAAAGATTAACTTCTCCAAATTCTGTTGCCAAGATCTAGCAGTTTGATATATTTCTTCTTCACATACACAGATGTACACGCAGAAAATATTACACATATCTGCTCACACTTGTCTGAATTTTGCAGCCAAATGATCTTGATGGAAAAAGAGCACATTAGAAGGCCATAGGCCTGAATGTGAAATATACAGGCATCTGAAGTAAAGTGAAAACATTCATTGGTCATTTTGACAATTGGAACATTGTCAACCATCACACATGTATTGACAATTTGAGTTGTATAAATGATAGTAACAAGTTTATGTTTTTCAGTTTGATACAAGTTACAATACGTCAAGATTGTACAAAGATATTCTGGTTGTTGTTCACTTCATCTTAGAAATCTGTCTTTTAAATAGAAGTTATAACATGATAAGTGAAAACTCCTGATCTAGAATGTTGAGGAGTTTGTCTAGCAAATTTGCTTTCCGTCTACCGTGCAGCTTGTATCCACAATATAATCCATCATAAGCTTTTTATTAGAATCATCCACCATCTGCGAAATCCGAAGTCATCACATGCTTTTAAAATTGAATTCTGTGTTACGAGTTATTAAAACCCTCTTTTAGTATCGCCTCAATTTGCGTCCGCAATCCGGACAAGTAGCTATAAAGCTAAAATGAGAAAATCAGTGAAAGATGATAAACTTTGACTATAAAATAAATTAATTTGACTTCGGTCAACGTTTTGGGTTAATAGACCCGGACCCGTGATGTGACGGACCCTTCCAGTCCATAGGAAAATATGGGACTTGAGTGTATGCCCGGAATCGAATTTCGAGGTCCCAAGCCCGAGAAATGAATTTTTAAAGAAAATTATTTTCTTAAATTGTTTAAAGGATTTGGAAATAAATTTTGATCAGAACATATTGGTATCGGGCCCGTATTTTAATTCCAACGCTCGGTACAAGTTTTATATGTGGTTCAAGATAATCCTATGGAATTTGGTAAGAAGCGAAATCTGTTTCACGTGATTCGGACCTTAATTGCAAATTTGATGTTTTAAGAAGTTTGAAATAATTTATTGCTTTTGAGGTTTAATTCGATGTGAATGATGTTAATTTAGCGATTTGATCGCACGGATAAGTCCATATGGTATTTTTGAGTTAGTACGTATGTTTGGTTTGGAGACCCGAGGGCTCGGGTGAGTTTCGGAAGGTTTTAAACTCTCAAAAAGTTGCTTGTTTTCAGCTGTTGGTATTCTGGTATTTTCTTCTTCGCGTTCGCGGGAGTACCATCACGAACACAATTAGTTAATTGTGCTAAAGGAAAATTCCTTCTACACGAACGCGAGACCCAGGTCGCGAATGCAAAGCTTTGCGAGATCAACCCTTCGCGAACGCGAAGTTTTGTAGCCTGGTCAGGGGGAAGGGGTATTATGCCTACGCGAACGCGACCACTTAGACGTGAACGCGAGGGCTCGAGGAGTTTCTTATCTGCGAACGCGAGCCCACTTACGCGAACGCGAAGGTCTCCAAGGCCTGACTCATCACGAACGTGATGAGCCTGTCGCGAACGCAAAGTCCAATTTCGCCAGTTATTTTAAGTTTCAAAAACCGAACACCTTATGGGATTTTTATTATTTTTCACAAGCTTCATCTTCTCCACACCTCTTGGGCGGCTTTTGAAGAAATTCTTCACCATAATCTCTTGGGTAAGAAGTTTCTCCCTATCACACAGAGAGAGGCTTATCAGAGGCAGTTTGACCGCCTCCAACAAGGTTCCATAACTGTTGCCCAGTACAAGACCAGATTCATCGAGTTGGCTTGCCATGCTCTTATCATACTTCCCACTGAGAGAGAGAGAGAGAGGGAGAGAGAGAGAGAGAGAGAGAGAGAGAGAGAGGAGGTTCATTAATGGACTCTTTCAACCGAATCGTCTTCAGATGGCTAGAGAGACTGGGAGTGAGATATCTTTCCAGGAGGTAACCAATGTGGCCCAGAGAGTTGAGATGGTTCTATCATGGGGGGTGGTCATGGGGCAGAAAAGAGACCCCGTCATTCAGGCAGATTCAGTGGTGCCTCGTCTGGAGGCAGGGATTCGTTTGGAGAGGCCATCTTCCTAGACCCTTTCAGTGAGCAATTCAGGTTTCTCATGGTGCTTCAGGTGGTCGTGGTTCTCACATGCAGTATTCTGATCAGCAACCTTATAGTGCACCATTAGCTCCTATCAGCGCACCGTCGCTCCAGAGTTTTTGGGGTGGTCATTTAGGTCGCCAGGATCAGTCTCAGTTTCCTCAGCTCCAGCACTCAGGTATGTTCTATGAGTGTGGTGAGTATGGTCATACATGAGAGCTTGTCCCAGGTTGGTGGGTACTCAGTCACAGTAGCAGGGTTCCTGTGCTATGGTTCAGGCACCAGGTGTTCCACAGCCCACCCAACAAGCTAGAGGTGGGGGGTAGAGGTGCTAGATGTGGAGCTCAAGCAACTAGAGGTGGAGGCCAGCTAGCGGCAGGTCATCCCAGGGATGTAGTCCAGGGTAATGGGGCCCAACCCCGATGCTATGCTCTTTCAGCCAGGCCTGAGGCTGAGGCTTCCGATGCAGTTATCACAGGTACTGTTATGGTTTGTGATAGAGATGCTTCAGTGTTATTTGATCTAGGGTCTACATACTCGTATGCATCATTTTATTTTGCACCGTACCTGATCATGCCTAATGATTCTTTGATTGCTCTGTTTATATGTCTACACCAGTGGGTGATTCTATTGTGGTAGATCGAGTCCATCATTTTTGTATTGTGGTGATTGGAGGTCTTGAGACTCGTGTAGATTTATTGCTTCTGGACATGAATGATTTCGATATTATATTGGGGATGGACTGGTTATTACCTTACCATGCAATATTACATTGTCATGCCAAGACCGTGACCTTAGCCTTATCGGGTCTACCTCGTTTAGAATGGAGAGGACTCTTGGTCATTCTACCCTGTGTTATCTCATATGTGAAGGTTCGGCGTATGGTCGAGAAGGGGTGTTTGGCCTATTTAGCTTATGTTCGTAATTCTCGTGTTGAGGTCCCTTCTATTGATTCTATGCCCGTTGTTCGGGAGTTTCCCGAGGTATTTCCTTCAGACCTGCCGGGCATGCCACCCGATAGGGATATTGATTTCTGCATTGATTTGTCTTCGGGCACTCAGCCCATTTCTGTCCCGCCATATCATATGGCCCCTCCTGAGTTTAAAGAGTTGAAGGAGCAGTTGCAAGACTTGCTTGAGAAGGGCTATATTAGACCCAGTGTTTCGCCTTGGGGTGCGCCGGTGTTGTTTGTTAAGAAGAAGGATAGGTCAATGAGAATGTGTATTGATTACCAGCAATTGAACAAGGTTAAGATCAAGAATAAGTATTCGCCGTTGAGGATTGATGATCTGTTCGATCAACTTCATAGTGTCAAGGTATTTTCAAAGATTGACTTGAGATCTGGCTACCATCAGTTGAGGATTAGGGCATCCGATGTTCCTCAGACAGCTTTCCACACTCGGTACGAGCATTATGAATTCTTAGTGATGTCATTCGGGTTGACAAATGCCCCAGCAACTTTTATGAATTTGATGAACTGAGTATTCAGGCCTTATTTGGATTTATTCGTGATAGTCTTCATTTATGATATTCTAATCTATTACCGTAGCTCAGAGGAGCACGAGCAACATCTTAGAGTGGTTCTTCAGACCTTGAGGGATAGCCAGTTATATGCTAAGTTCTCAAAGTGTGAAATTCTGGTTGAGTTCAATTGCATTTCTGGGTCATGTTGTATCAGTAGAGGGTATTTAGATTGATCCGAAGAAGATTAAGGCGGTCAAGAACTGGCCTAGACTAGCATCAACTACATAGATTCGGAGTTTCTTGGGATTGGCAGGCTACTATCATCGTTCGTGGAGGGGTTTTCATATATTATAGCCACAATGACCAGGTTGACCCAGAAAGGTTCCTAGTTCAGATGGTCGAATGAGTCTGAGGCGAGCTTTGAGAAGCATAAGACAGGTTTGACCATGACATCGTTGTTGGTTTTGCCCACAAGTTAAGGGCCTTATACGGTATATTGTGATGTATCTCGTATTGGGCTTAGTGCAATGTTGATACAGGATGGCAAGGTCACTGCCAATGCCTTGCTACAGTTGATGATTCATGAGAAGAACTATCCAGTTCATGATTTGGAGTTGGCAGCCATTGTTCACGCATTGAATATTTGGAGGCACTATCTATATGGCGTGGCATGTGAGATGTTTATGGATCACAAGAGTCTTCAGTATTTGTTCAAGCAAAAAGAGTTGAATTTGAGGCAGGGGAGGTGGTTGGGGTTGTTGAAAGACTATGATATCACCATCTTATATCATCTGGGAAAGGCCAATATGGTGGCCGATGCTTTGACTAGGAAGTCAGCTAGCATGGGCAGTCTCGTTTATATTTCGGTCGATGAGAGACTGCTTGCTTTGGATGTTCAGGCTTTGGCCAATCAGATTTTGGAGGATATGCTTCGAGCTTGTGTCATTGACTTTGGAGGCTCGTGGGACCAGTTTTTGCCTCTAGCAGAGTTTGCCTACAACAACAACTACCCTTCGAGTATCCAGATGGCTCCTTATGAGGCTTTATATGGTAAGCGATATCGGTATCTGATTGGGTGGTTTGAGCCGGGAGAGGCTCGATTGTTGGGTATGGATCTGGTTCAGGATGCCTTGGACATGGTCAGGATCATTCAGGATAGACTTCGTACAGCTCAGTCCAGGCAAAAGAGTTATGCCGACTGCAAAATTCAAGATTTGGCATTCATGGTCGATAAGCGGGTATTGCTTCGAGTGTCGCCTATGAAGAGCGTGATGAGATTTGGGAAGAAGGGCAAACTTAGCTCTATGTTCATTGGTCTGTTTAAGATTCTTGATCGAGTGGGAGAGGTGGCCTATAGACATGCATTGCCGCCGAGCTTATAGTCGTGCATCCAATGTTTCATATGCCCATGCTCCGAAAGTATCATGGCAATCCATCCCACATGCTAGATTTCAGTAGTGTCCAGTTGGACAAGGACCTGTCCTGTGATGAGGAGCCGGTAGCTATCCTAGGCCGGCAGGTTTGTCAGTTGAGATCGAAGATTTTTCCTTTTGTTCATGTTTAGTGGAGAGGTAAGCCTCCTGAGGTCTTGACCTGGGAGTCCGAGACCGATATGGGACCCGTTATCCCCATCTTTTCCCCGACTCAAGTACTTTCTCCTTATTTCTGTTTGAGGACGAACAATTGTTTTAGATGTGGAGAATGTGATGACCCAAAAGGTCATCACTTGCTTTTAAAATTGAATTCTGTGTTCTCAGGCCTTAAAACCCTCTTTTAGCATTGCCTCAATTTGCATGCACAATCCGGGCGCGTAGCCGGAAAGCTTAAATGAAAACATTTGTGAAAGATGATAAATTTTGACTATAATGAATTAATTTAATTTCGGTCAACGTTTTGGGTTAATAGACTTGGACCCATGATGTGACGGTTCCGGAGGGTCCGTATGAATATATGAGATTTGAGCGTATGCTCGGAATCAAATTTCGAGGTCCTAAGCCCGAGAAATAATCTTTTAAAGAAAATTATTTTTTGAAATTGTTTAAAGGATTTGTAAATGAATTTTGATAAGAACATACTGGTATCGGCCCGTATTTTGGTTCCGGTGCCCGGTACATGTCTTATATATGGTTTAAATAATATTGTGAAGTTTGGTAAGAAACGAAATCCGGTTGACGTGATTCGGATCTTAATTGCAAATTTGATGTTTTAAGAAGTTTGAAATAATTCATTACTTTTGAGGTTTAATTTGATGTTAATGATGTTAATTTAGCGATTTGATCGTACGGATAAGTCCATATGGTATTTTAGAGTTAGTATTTATGTTTGGTTTGGAGACCCGGGGGCTCAGGTGAGTTTCGGTAGGTTTTAAACTCTTAAAAAGTTACAGGTTTTCAGCTGTTGGTATTCTGGTATTTTCTTCTTCGCGTTCATGGGAGGACCCTCGCCAATGCGATGAACTAATTATTCTGAAGGAAAATTCCTTCTACGCGAAAGCAAGACCCAGGTCACGAATGCGAAGCTTTAAGGGATCTACCCTTCGCGTACGCAAGCATGGTATCACGAACACGAAGGCTTGTAGCCTGGTCAGGGGGAAGGGGTATTATGTCTACACGAACGCGACCACTTGGACGCGAACACGAGGGATCGGGAAGTTTATTCTCTGCGAATGCGAGCCCACTTACGCGAACGCGAAAGTATCCTAGGACTGACTCATTACAAACGCGATGAGCCTGTTGCGAACACGAAGACCAATTTCTCCCAGTTATTTTAAGTTTCAAAAACATAACACATGACGGGATTTTCATTATTTTTCACAAACTTCATCTTCTCCACACCTCTTGGCAATTTTTGAAGAACTTCTTCACCATAACCTCTTGGGTAAGTAATCTTTGACGTATTTTCTTCTATTTTTATCAACATCCACTAGATTTCTAGGCCTAAAACATGAGATTAAGGGTAGAAAATTAGGGATTTTGGTAGAGTTAGGGCTTTTTTATTATTTGGGAATTTGACCTCGTTTTGGGATCGAATTCCTAAACAAATTATATATTCGAGCTCGTGGGTGAATGGGTGATCGGGTTTTGGTCTGAACCTCCTGTTTAGACCAAGCGGGCCTGGGGTCAATTTTTACTTTTTGGGAAAATGATTAAAAAGCAATAATTAGGTATTGGAATTGGATTGTTGAGAGTTTATTGATGTTATTAAGTCGATTATGTATAAATAAGATTGAGTTGGAGCCAAATTCGAAAGGGAAAGCGGTGTTTGACGCTTGAGTTGGCCGTGGAAGTTCGAGTTAAGTGTTCGGTCTAACCTTAGCTTGAGGGATTAGGAGTTGAGTCCTATTTACTATTTGCTTCTTGTTGAGTACGATGTACATGCAGGGTGATGAGTATATATACGTTGGTGTCGAGCATGACCGTGAGTCTTATATTGAAATTTGTTGTGTACTTAAATGATACTACATATGCTTTAATTGATGGTTCTCGATATTGGGCAAGTATTAAGTTTGTTGTCGTGAAAATTACTTATGGTTGAGCATTGGTGTTAGCTGAGATGAATAGAAGTTGAGTTAAGATTGGTTATAATTGCTTCTCCCTTGCCGGAACGTATTTACTTTTACTGTTGAATCCCTTGCCGGGATAGCGTAGTTTATTGTTGATACCTTGCCGGAACACTTGGTATGATTTTTGCTAAAGGTATATAAATATATGGATCGGGTTGCACGCCGCAACAATGTTACATTGGATCGGGTTGCACGCCACGACAATATTAAATATGGATCGGGTTGCACGCCCCAATAATATTAAATATGAATCGGGTTGCACGCCGCAATAATACTAAATATAGATCACGTTACACGCTGCAATAATGTTATATTGGATCGGGTTGCACGCTGCAGCATATGCTACATTGGACCGGGTTGCAC
Organism: Nicotiana benthamiana; assembly: GCA_034376525.1. Lineage (NCBI taxonomy): Eukaryota > Viridiplantae > Streptophyta > Magnoliopsida > Solanales > Solanaceae > Nicotiana > Nicotiana benthamiana. Next base: position 129,788,564 of record CM067324.1, on the reverse strand, counting down.
GCCGCAACAATGTTGAATGATAAGGGATCGGGTTGCGTGTCATAATAGTATTTTTATTGCTTTGTTGTAGATTCTGAGTTGTTCTCTCATATTTCTCTTAAGTTCCTGCTGGTTTTGGCATTTTCCCCGCAGTATGTGCCCCCTCCCATTTAAATTATTTATTCCTGTTATTTTCCGTTGTGTATTATATAATTGCACGGGTTTATCTGGAGTCTGGTCCTAGCCTTGTCACTACCTTGCCGGGTTTAGGCTAGGCACGTACTAGCACATGGGGTCGGTTGTGCTGATACTATACTTTGCACTATGTGCAGATACTATACTTTGCACTATGTGCAGATACCGGATCAGCATTTGGACAGTAGCACTCGGGGAGCCAGCCTTCAGTCCATCCAGAGGTCCCGAGGTAGTCCTGCAGGTGTCCGCTGGCCCGGCGTTCTCTTCTACTTTATTACGTACTTTGTTTTCATTAATTGAGAGGCAGATTGTATTTCTTTCGGACATTTGCATATATTACTCATAGATAGTCCGTGAATATTGTGACACCAGATTCTGGGTAGAGGGGTATATTGGCACTGTAGTATTGGTTTGGTTATTTTTAGCTGTTTAAGTCTTCCGCTTATTTCGATTTATCGTAAATTTTAAAATGTTGATTACCTGTTAATTCAAGTTATTAAAAAGGGTTAAAATGAAAGAGTTAGAATTTTTATATTTCGTGGTTTGCCTAGCTTCTACGAGTAAGCGCTATTACGACTCCCGATGGTGAAAAATCCGAGTCATGACAAAGACACAAAATAGAAGCAACTGAGGGGTGCGTAAAGTAATAAACTTTACTTTTAAACACTAATAATAGTGTGAATTTTTTTTTTTACACTATAAGGTGACCTAAAAGGTATAATCAATGTAATTAGCAACTTGAAAAATAGGTAAGCAACATTAATATTAGATAAATCCACAATATTTTACCTTTGATGCTAAGCGCTTCAAGTTATCCCATTCAAAATCATCCTTACAGTATGCTGATCGAACCTTTAAGAAGACATATATATCAAGCTCAGTTTAATGTCATAAATTGATATCACGACAAACTAGGGAGGAAAAAAGAGGCTAGAGAGAGTAAGCCAACCTCTAAGATGCGCAAAGCTGGAAGAAGTTCCCACAGATTCGAGTGAAACATTTAAACAATAGAAAGGTTAGGACTTTGATACATTAATTATATATAACTTGGTAAGAGCAATTACTCAGTTGATTAAGTCTGGTATTCTTTAATTGCAGAAACAGAGTTGGATGTGTTAGAACACCCTTCTGGGATGTGATTAAATATATCGTAAGAATGGACCGCTTTTTGGTTCCTCTGAAGCTGTTATAAGTAATTTAGAAATTGTTGATGTACCTAGATTTTTATGTCTTGGGGATTCCCTCATCAAATCTGCACAAAACTTATCACCATCACTCAATGGATTTCTATCCAGAAACTCCCTCAGCTCCTCATACGCCTCCGGATTGTAGCTCTGCCATGTGAAATTTTGGTTAATGACTAGTTTTAAGGGGGTTTAAGTGTAAATTTATTTTAAAACTAGTGCATTTTAATAGGAAATCTCTCTTATTTTCAGGTTACTAATCCCATATTTTATGAATAATGTCATCTTTAGGGCGTGTAAGAATTTATTTTGTATTGTCTGTACATAGAAGTCAAACTCTAAAAAGACATTTGCTAAGTAGTAGGAGATAATGAACCTGAAGCTGTGCAGCAACAATTTTAACAGCAATATAGTTGAAAAAGTCGTGTAGATGTTTGGCTGCAGTGGATTCTGGTGATGTCCCAAATCCTGCAGATATATATGATAGTATATCTTATCAGATTTGTGATGGTAGAAGGTAGCAAATACACTGCAGTATGCCAAGGTGTAAGTGATAAGAATGGACCTTGGGCCTAACTCAACCCCAAAAGCTAGCTTATGATGTGAGTATTGCCCAAGCCATATAAGGAGACCAAGGACCTCAAATCCCTCCGGTGTGGGACAATTCAATACCCCCTCACGCCCAGATCTCTGGAGCGTGGACAACATAAATGGGGGCCCAACATCGGTAACAATAATTGGGATGAGCCTAGCTCTGATACCATGATAAGAATGGACCCAAGATTGCCCAAGCCATATAAGGAGATCAAGGACCTCAAATCCTCCGAGGTGGGACAACTCAACAGTAAGCTAGCAAACCCGTTATTATACAGATGCTTAAATCCGATAATTGCAACACAAGAAAAGGCAACTATATATATATATGTAGTGATTACACACCAGGGACATACATCTTGTGACACTGGAGACGGTTAGGTTGCCAAGTTCTCTGCATCCATTTCTTGAATGGGTAAGCTCTGCTTTCTGTTTGAAGTCTTGAGGGAAATAAGGAGAGATGCGAAAATATGGTTGCTGTTGAGTACTCCATTCACACCACTTGTGCTAGATTTGAGTTTGAATGAGTTTGATTTTCAATTAGCAGTGGTCCTAATGAAGAAAATCCTATAAAAAAAGAGAAGGAAATATCTCCCCTCCATTGCATAAATATCTCTATGAAATGTTGGTCCCACTCTATCCAATGCATAAGTGATAAACTAGAACCAAGTGCGAAGAGACTTTCAGTCAACGGTACCATATCCATTTTGTGGGATGTAGATTTGAGGGAGCAAATAACAACGTAAACTAGTATGGTTTGATGTCGATAGGAATTATAAGGCTGAATGAATTTTTTAATCTAGTGATTAATGTGGCTAGATTATTCTAAGTTATTTGAATACTTTATTTAACCATTCTAAAATTTCTTTACTACATTTCTTTATTCACCAATGACGACGACAGGGCAACAGAATCCCTCAAGGAAAAATTTATTAGCATCACCTGATATATGCATCAAGCTAATAAATTTTAACATTAATAATGAGTAGAAAAGTTTATCAGCCTTTGTTTTTATAGACTGCTCACAGGAAGAACGCAACTAGTTGTACTAAATGAACAGAGCTAGTATCACATTAGTATGCATGGTTGTAACACGTAGATAAATACATGAAATGATTTTAAAATATCTCAACTTACATTCTCTTATAATCTATATGATGTATATTTTCTAAGAAACTGTCATAAATCAATCATGCTTTTAGCAAAGTTATAAAGAGGAGCATTACCATAAGATGTCGTGATCAATAATACAAATTCTGAAATTGTGCCCTTCTCTCGGTGGTGTACAACTGTACATGCGCAAAAATATAGAAGAAAAAAAATAACTTTCTTAGTAAAGTTTAAGTTGTGTGCGCCGATAAGTTACTTATTATATATATAGGCATCTTTAGTATCTTCGTAAAACATGGATTTCATGAAATTAATGTTGTTCCCTATTAGTGATGTCTACTTAGTTGTATACTTTTAAATTTACTCTTACTTTACTTTTTTTTCAATCTAGAGTTTCCTATGCTCGAATGCTCATAGAGATGAATGTAACCAAAGAGCTACCTAGGAAAATATGACTAATGGAAGCTAATAGGAGGAAATTTCTACAAGAAGTGGTTTATGACTGGAAACCATCTTACTGTGTGAAATGTCTGACGGTTGGGCATAACTGTTTGCTGAATCAAAAACCACAGCAGCCTCCTCAAGTGAAGAAGACTAAGGTGATTCATGTTAGGATTTATGCCCATCACTAGAGGGGGGGTGAATAGTGCGGCACGAGAATATTGATAAATATTGCGGAATTAAAATTGCAGGAATAAAATAAATTCGGTAATTAAAATAGTAAGGAAAGAACACACCGAATTTATCCTGGTTCACCACAACTTGTGGTTAGTCCAGTCCCCGAGAGACTCTCTCGAGATTCCACTAACTCTGTTAAGCTTACGGGTGCCTAACAAACCGTTACACTTGCTCGTAGATGTACACTCTACAAGACTTCAACTTGCTCGAGGATACCGCACCTCAGGACTTCACCTTGCTCGTGGATACCGCACCACAAGACTTCACACACTAAGATTGAGGGTACTTAGCAAACCCGACAATCAATGAGAAGATATGGTCTTCTCAAACACCTTTCTCTTTTACAACAAGAACTCTCTCAAAAGAGTAGATAAAGAGATACAAAATAAGCTCTATGAACAACTCAAAGTTGTCTCTCAAATGGCTCAACAAAAGCTCTATAATGATGCACAAATGATATCAATATGTATATGAATAATGAGAGGTGTTGCGTGTCTCAATTCAGCTCAAAAGACCTCTATTTATAGGTGTTATATGTTGTATGTCCGTTGCTTAATTGGCAATCAATTATGCTGATTTTATGCCAAGATAATCGATTATCAGATTTGGATAATCGATTATCAGCTTACCGTTACAAAATCGGAAGCTGATTTTATGCAAAATAATCGATTATCCACTTTGCATAATCGATTATGTTGTTACAGTGTTCAAAAACTGGCAACGGATAGTGAAATAATCGATTATTCCAATCACATAATCGATAATGTTGCCTTGCGGAATTTCCAGCAAAGCTGGAATATACCAGAGTATACCAGAATCAAAGCTGGAGTATACCAGAATATACCAGAATCAAAAACTTACTTCAAAAACCATTTTGGTTAAAATGAAAACGTTAAAATCATTTTGTTTGAAGTATTTGAAATATGTTTATGATAAATATGATTTGATAAAATGATTTTACGCATATTTATGATGACCTATGTTGAGCCAAAAGACGAGATAACTTTAAACGTTGCTCTTACATTTGTTCTACCTAACGACCTGCGCCTTGGGTCTTCGGTCTTGAACATTTGAGCTCGTCTTTGGCTTGTCTATGCAGTTCCGTCATCAATATGCTTATCGGCATTCAATCTTGATTGTTTTTCATATAATAACTTTGTTCGACACTTGACTTCATTGTTTGTCATTCATCGACTTCGTTGTTTGTCATTCATCAAAACCTATACCTGAAAATCATGCTAATACAACCAAAGCACACTTATCATGGATAAAATGATTTTCTACAATTCAGAAATGGAGAACCAAGGCCCCAATCCAAACTGTTAATAATCAGCAGGAGGTACCTTTGCAACAAACTGAGCAACATGAGACAAGGCTGAGCAGTGAATTTCAGAAAGAGCCTAATGAACCCCCATCACTGGTAACAGGAAAGAATAAGCAGGAAGAGAAAGGGAAGCAAGTTCAAACCCCTGAATTCAACCTCACCAACTTCCCACCTTTATCCCCTATTGTGGTTAGTAATCGTTTTGAAGCAATGTCCATTAGTAGAGTTGAGATTCCTCCAGATGATGGAGGAGGACCTAGTAATTGTCAATGAAGTGGTTAGTCTGGAATATTATGGGTGTAAATAAAAGGTATAAACAAAAAGAAGTTAGGGAGTATATCAGAAGAAATAACATTAACCTTATTGGTTTGGTAGAAATTAAGGTTAAAGAAAAGAATGCAGGAAGAATTGCTAAGCCGTTGGTTCCTGACTGGGGTATACTAACAAATTATCAGGGTTCTATAAATGGTAGAGTATGGATTCTATGGGATACAAAGTTGATCACAGTCACTGGCTACCAGAAGGAGGCTCAACTGATTCACTGTAGGGTCAGAAACATTTCTGGAGATGTCATCTGCTATCTCACTGTGGTATATGGCTATAATGGGATGGACCAGAGAAGATCTCTATGGAAAAACCTGCAGGATTACTCTATTGCTATTACTGAGCCTTGGTTAGTTGCTGGAGATTTCAATGATGTACTATATGCCACAGTCAAGTAATCATGTAAAGCACTCAGAGATTCAAGAGTTTACTCAATGCATACAGCAGGCTGGACTTTCAGAGCTACCTTGGAAAGGGGAGTATTTCACCTTGACAAATAGGCAGACATGCAATGATAGAGTATGTAGCAGACTGGACAGAGTTTTTGGCAACTGTGAGTGGATGATCAACTGGAGTCATGTGCAAACTGTATATGATCATCCCCTAATCTCTGATCATAATCCTACAATAATCACATTGACATAAGCTACTAGGAAAGGGAAGATTCCTTTCAGATTCTTCAATACATGGGCCAACCATGAAGACTTTTATCATCTGGTCAAAGACAACTGGCACCGCAACAATCTGTTTTCTATAAAATCAGTGTGGTCCAAACTCAAGTCATTGAAAGGCCCTCTAAAGTCTTTAAACACTAAAGATTTTAAGAACATTAATCAGAGAATTGATCATAGCAGACAAGAATTGAAGGACATCCAGAATCAGATGGCACTGGCATACAATGTTAACTGAAACTTAAAGAGAAAGAAATAGTATTGAAGCTAGAAAAGTGGTCCTTGATTGAAGAAAGTATTTTACAACAAAAGGCCAGGGCAAATGGATTCAACTGGGAGACTCTAATAATAAGTATTTCTCTACTGTTCTGAAAGAAAGAAACCAATATAAGCATATCACAGAGCTTATTACAGCAAGGGGTCTCAAGGTTACTACACCAACTGACATTAAAAAGGAGATCATTGACTTCATTAATGGGTACATCAGCTTCTTCTCTGCCAGCCATAAACCGAATGTATATGGCTAATGGTCCTACCTTATCACATCAACAGAAGAAAGAGTTAAGTGCAGATATTACAGAACTAGAAATTCTAGAGAGTCTAAAGGCAATTGGGGATGACAAAGCTCCAGGAATTGATGGATACAATGCAGTTTTTTTCAAGAAGACCTGGAACATCATTGGCAAGCAGATCATAGGTGCAATCAAGGACTTCTTCCAGACTACCAAGATGTATAAACCAGTAAATTGTGCCACTCTTACCTTAATCCCCAAAGTCCCTAACCCAACCACAGTAAATGAATATAGACCAATTGCATGCTGCTCAGTTTTATATAAAATGATTTCCAAGATATTAGCTAACAGAATGCAGAAAGTCATGTCTAGCATCATCTGTGAAGCCCAAGCAGGTTTCATCCCAGGCAGGAAAATTGCAGACAATGTCATCCTGGCTCATGAGTTGATCAAAAACTACTCCAGATCCCATGTGACTCCTCGCTGCATGATCAAAATTGACCTTCAGAAGGCCTATGATTCCGTTGAATGGATCTTCTTGCAACAGGTAATGGAGGAATTGGGATTTTCAATCAGATTCATTAACTGGATCATGGACTGTGTTCAAACAGTAAGCTATACAGTGATTACAAATGGGGAAACAACTGAACCTTGCTAAAGGCCTCAGACAAGGTGATCCAGTCTCCCCATTCCTATGTACAATAGTCATGGAGTATCTTAGCAGATCACTGACTGAATTGAGGAAAGACCAATAGTTTATATACCATCCCGGCTGTAAAAAGCTAGGCATCACTCACATAAGCTTTGCTGACGATCTATTTCTATTTACTAAAGGTGAGATTAAATATGTCATTACCATGTTCCAGTATTTTTCCCAATTCACTGAAGCCTCAGGACTGAAAGCCAACCTAGGCAATAGTTCAGTATACTTTGGAGGGGTTAGTCTTGAAGTACAACAGCAGATTACTGGTCCCCTAGGCTATGTCTATGGAGAATTGCCTTTCAAATATCTAGGCGTTCCTCTTTCCACCAAGAAGATGTCATTGATTCAGTGGCAATCACTGGTGGAAAAGATCACTGCTAGGATCACCTCATGGACTGCTAGGAAGCTGTCATATGCTGGGAGGATGCAACTGGTACAGTCAGTGGTATTTGGAATACAGGCATACTAGGCTCAACTCTTCCTCATCCCCACAAAGATACTAAAGCTAATTGAAGCAATCTGTAGAAGCTTCATCTGGTCTGGATCAAATATCATCACTAAAAAGGCCTACATATCCTGGGACAAAATGTGTCTGCCTAAGTCAGCTGGTGGTCTGAACCTCATTAACCTATCTCTGTGGAACAAGGCTGCAATTGCTAAACTTTGCTGGGATCTGCCTCACAAGAAAGATAAACTGTGGGTCAAATGGATTCATGCTGTTTATATGAAACAACATCAACTGGAGAGCACTCCTACCCCCAGGCAAGCTAGTTGGATGGTTAGAAAGATAATTGCAGCAAGAGGTCTGCTACAACAACACCAAGGCCTTAATATGCCAGTATGCTCCATTAGACAAATCTATCTATTTCAGATTGGCCAACTCCCGAGAGTCCCATGGAAGAACTTAACTGCTCAGAACTATGACAGGCCCAAAGCTGTTTTCAACTTATGGTTGGTACTTCATGACAGACTACAACCAAGGATAGGCTAGTACATTGGGGAATGAATGTGGACCAGAAATGTGTACTGTGTCAGCATGCTACAGAATCTAGAGATCATTTGTTCCATACTTGCCCATATGCTACAGACTTAAGGGAGCAAACACTATATTGGCTCAGAGAAGATCATCCCAGAATGCAGAACAGGGACCAGTATATCCAGTGAATAGTTAGCAGAGCTAAAGGAAAATCTTGTAGAGCTACCATATTCAAAATGATTACAGCTGAATTATTTACTTTGTGGCTGGAGAGAAACTCGAGGATATTCGATAATGTTTTCCGTAGTTGTGATACTCTACTCAGGGACCTAGCTTATACTTGCAATGTTAGAACCCCCAAAATTAGACAACAGATGCAGCAATTTCTCTTGTAAATAGGTTAGATAGTTATACAGATAGTTGGTATACAGACTAGATGTGATAGTCTGTTGTGTATAAGCTGAACTATGATTTTGTATTGCAACATCTTTGGTGATTAATAAAATTCTTAATTACCAAAAAAACCATAATATATATACACGTTCAACACATATACTCAAGTGCTCATATAAAGTTTAATGCGCGTTTTACCATTCAATCAAATAATACTTTTATAATAGTGGAGCATGTACGAGAACAAATTTAAAAAAGAACCACTAAAATAGATCAATCCCCTAATATGATCAATATAATTTTATTTTAGAACTTGCGATTTTTCGTACTTGTATTACTTTTAGAAGTTTGTTGGTATTAATACGTGGAATACGCGCAACTATGTACATTAAAATTTAAATTATTATTTCTCTAATATTTTGGACTTCGAAATCTATTGAAGTTTTTTTATTTAAACTATGTAGGAATTGCTAATATTTAAGAAGATAAAATCAAGGAGAATATTACTTATATAAATTCTTTTCTGACTTGAATTGCCAGCTATAATTCAATTTTACTATAATTATGTTTACTAGCTCTTTGAAATAGATTCAGCATCTGGTAATTTTATAAAGATCAGTTATTTATAGAATTGACGGTCAAATATGATAAACTTTATTTCACCGAATAGTTGGGAAGTCTATTAGAGCTGTTAACATGGGCCGGACCGGAATAATCCAGTTTAATTTACACGAACTTTAGCAATTAATGAGTTGAACTGGGCTAGTCTACTATTTTGATGAGCCTTATAATGATCATCTCTTTCCAATTTTATGTGGGCTACGGGTCCCCACAAGCCGGCCCATCATTTTTAAATATAATTTTTATATATTTTTTTAAGTTCTAACCTAAAAAAAGATAAATATTTAAAAGTTTAAGAAATATTATCGGAAAATTTCACAAAACTTAATAACTTTTTATACTGTTCCAATATATTGTACTCCATCTGTTCCAGTTTATGTAAATCTATTTTATTTTTGGTCTATTCCAAAAATAATGACCCCTTTCTAAATTCAGAAATAATTTAGCTTAAACTTCCAATTTTTTCTTTAATGAGAAACTTTTATAACAACACAAATACTCTGGACTCCTTTTTGACTTGTTTAGACCCACAAATTCCAAAAGTCTTCATTTTTTTCTTAAACTCGTGTCCTGTCAAATTGGTTCACATAAATTGGAATGGAGGGAGTAATAAACACTAAAATGTAAAAGATAATATTATTTCATTCACTAAAAGTCAAATTCAAAACAATTATTCAAGAGAACGTCCATGACACTTATGGGATATCCAACACATTATCTTCATCAAACACATTTGAATCCGCTTGTGAGAAGGTTGTCTTACATCTTCACTTTCATCTATATTTATAATTCATTTGCAATATTAATTAGTTAAATATTAAGAATAATTATATTTTTTTTAAATTCAATAACGTTTTAAGACTTTAATCTTTTAATATGATGAGCTTAATTAACTTTAAGCTTGGAATACTCTTCTTGTTATTTTTATGTCATACCTTTTATATTTTATATATTATAAAGGGATTTTTACCTATGTATACCATATAGCAAACAGTATTACCTCTCATGTTTAAGGTTTGTGTTTATTACATTTAAGCATACCAAATTTTAATTTATATACCACAATTTAAATTAAGGGTATAATTATTGCTTACTTTATTCTAGGCATGATTTTAGGAGCATATATTCTCCAATTTTAGTTTATCTACCTCTCTCTCCTCCCACCCCCCACACCCCCACATTACAGCGAATTTATATAGCCAAATTCGATTATTTTGGGGTTGAGACATAGTTGATTGGTCGATTTCATGAATACGCCATTCATGTAAACTAAAGCTATGGAGAAGTCAGTTTATCCCTTCCTTAATAAATGTGTAATGCTCAAAACCAAATTTTCAATCATGTTAAACTAGCTATCCTTTCGGGCCTCAATCCAGTACTATTCCGTTGCAAATCCAATTTACCTTCAGCTAATTCCATGGCAATTTGATTTTATGAAAAACCAAGAAAGAAATGTGTTCAGTTCTCTAAACACAAGATTAAACATTTCTTACTATTAATTTTATTAAGGGTACGTGCTATAGTTCTTGTAGTTTGTATGTAGAAATTTTGTAGATGAAGACCAAATTTTGTTGTCAACATTTTTTTATGACACAAGATTGTAGTTTAATTAATGTATAAATGTAGTAATTTTGTAGATACTTTTAAAAACAATACAACTTTATACAATACTAAAACTGATTTGTATTTTATTTGCAGAAATTTAATCTACAAGATATCTGCAAACTGCATACATTGAATCTTAATACCCCAATCCCCATTTCAATTGTAGCATATGCATTTTCGACATAATTGTAGAAGACTTGTAGAAGTTTTAGACTTCCCAATCTACAATTTATCTATAAATTATCTACAATTTATCTACATTGTATCTACAATTTATCTATAAGTCTACAATTTAACTATAATTTCTGGAAATATGTCTTCTTCTTCTTCTTCGACGAGTTTCAATTTGAAATTCGGTTAAAACCAAGTATAATCTTCACCAAAACCCCTCAAAATTGAGATATAAACTCCTAAACATATTCTGAATTATTTACAACAACACCCAATCCAAACAAATAATGATTTTTGAAAACCCAAATTTGAATTCAAAGCTTTCAAGTTTTTTAATGGCTATCAATGGTGGAAAATATATGGATAATGAGAGATTTACGTAGCTACAGATTTACTTCCGTTTCAAATTTTGAATTAAATGCTGATAGGATCGCACATAGATCCTCCCCTACAATCTCGCGCGTTTTTTTTGGTAGAATCTCGCTATTTATGGGTTTGGTACATATTTTGTAGGGATAATGTGGACAACACGGGTAAATACCAATTGGTGAATATTTTTGGTAATAAGGTATGCTATATGGTATTGATAGGTAAAATTCCCTATTTTAAATACGTATTTTCATTAGGCTCACGGCCGACCCAGCCCAATCTCAATTAGGCACCACATGCCATATTCTTACTCGGGGCAGACTCAAAAGACTCGTTTTTAAATGGGCTCAACACATTCTAGCCCAACCCTACTAAATCACGGGCTGGACTGGGTTGAATCGACCCAACGGGCCAAGTCCATATTGACGATTCTACTATCTATCTCTTTTATTATTATTTATTATTTTAAAAATGGTCAAAAAAAATCTTATTTCCAACTTTTTGTCTTTTTATTTTTATTTGTTGGAATAAGTATATCATTTTAGACAAAATCAGATAGCAATAAATTTAATGTAAACATATAAAATATACGACATATCAATTAGTTGTATTGTCATCTAATTATGCATTTGACTCTTTATTTCGAATCAGGCTGAGACTAATAAATATTTTAGACTTGGAAAACGACAAAATAAACTTCCTTTGATGTAGCTTAATTTACTTTAACAATTTAACAGATCAATTTTTTCTTCAATACCAAATATTTTAAAAAGAACTCTTTCAATATTCTCAAAAATATATTTCGAATATTACTTATGTTGATTTTAAAACGATGTCTTCATTAATCGTGGTACACGCACAACGTGCGTACTCAAAAACTAGATTGGAATATACTATATTAAAAGCACGAAAACTTTTGGCGAAATATCGTTCGACTTTTTTATTCTTCTATACTAGTATACGTACCCGCACGATGAGCGGATCGGTGAAATTTGTTTTTGCACTCATCATGACATTCCCTATGAACAAAAATTACCAAAAATGAACTAATAGGTGGTAAATCATCTTATATTGAGAAGAAAAGATAATTTAGTTGACATTAGTTATGAAAGCTTCATGCACAATCTTTATATAAAGCAACAGTCATTGTAATTAAATCTAGCTAAGTAACATAGGTAATCTTGTTCTTCTATTTAATGGTTACAAAAGTGATCAATACAAAATACAGAGTGACTAACCTTTATGTCAACATATTTCAATCATAAGATAGTTGCTATAATTTTTTTTTTAATGTTACTGCCCCAACGACTGCCTCGACTAAACAACATAAATATGTATCAACACTTGATACTCACAGAAAGAAACATGAGTGAAGTTAAAATTTTCATTTATAAAGTAATACTCTACTACAAGTGTACTTTGGATGAATTCATATTTGTATCTACCTAAATATAGACAGATTCCTCATTAATTTTTATCTGAAAAGAGGCAAAACAGATTGTAAAGTATTACTTTACATGAGGAAGTATATATAATCAAGAAAAGAGCGTAAAGTAATTTGCATCTTCATGTTTATCCTCTTTTAATACATTTGATATGTCGTTAAAGTTTCATTATTTTAAGGAATAAGTTATTATTATTCCTTTATGTTCTTTATCTAGTACTCTTAAGAAAAAATCAAGAGTAAAATGACAAATAATCTTGCAAACAAATAACAAAGTTTTATTAATTAAACAAATTACAAGTAGTTGTAGAGACGGTTCTCCCACTCAGCTTCAAATTTAAGAACATAAACTCAAAAAGATTTACTTGGCCGAACCTCGTGATGAACTTCAGTTAAAATACTACCTAAAGATTATCCAAGTGAATCTACTAAAATTGCTAAGGCTTTCCAATCAGATAGTTTAAATTCGTCAATAGCATCAATTAGTGCATCTCGGGTAAACTGATAATTTCCAATATATTCAGGTAGTGAATCCTTAAGCTCGCTAAATTGCTTTTCTCTTTCCCTTCGTTCAGTCATCCGATCCCTTAATTTATTTTGCATCGGCCTTGGGACATTCCCGATGACTTGAGGCTCCGAGCCAAAATCATTATAGGAATAAGTTTTGCGACGGCGTACCCTTCTACGTTGTCCCTTCCTTGCCTTTGAGAATGTCACGACCCAAACCCAGTCGTGATGGAGCCCGGCTGCGAGGCTAGGCAAGCCCGACCAAACCATAAATAAGAACGACATCCCAGCCCAAAGAGAAGCAATTTAGGAATAACCAACGAAATTCAATAACAAACTCCTAATCCAAGGGGTAATTCATACCCAAGAAAAACACAGCTGAATAATAATCCTCCCAAAAACTGAGGGGTCATGAATCCAGAGCCTCTAATAAAACAGAATACAAGTCTGAACGGAAATTATACAAAGTCTGATAAAATAGCAAAAGAAGATGAGTGATAGAGACAGAGTAAGTGGTCCTGCGAACGCTGGGCAGCTACCTCAATACTCTTAATAGCTCGAGAAATCAACAGCAGCAGCACTAAGTCTCTGGAGCACCTGAATCTGCACACAAGGTGCAGGGAGTATGGGGTGAGTCTACCAACTCAGCAAGTAATAAGCATGTATAAAAACCCGAAAGCAGGAAATTCACAATAAAGCACAGAGTAAAGCTAGTTAAACATTTCTATACAGTACAAGTCTCAGATATATCCAAATAAAGCAACCGTAAATAAATGCATGAGATGCAATGCAATGCATGACCAATGCGGAACGTGCAGTACGATCCATTTCGGTACCCGCGTTCACAGTGGGGGTTCAGACTCCGGAGGGTCTCCTACAACCCAAGCGCAATATCATAGTAAGATACGTTGTGGCGCACAACCCGATCCACTATCACTCCAGCTACATGTATGCAAGCCTCACAGGCACATATATCTTGGCATTTTTAGTTTAGTTTGTTAGAAATAATAGGATTAGGTGTCAAACCTCAATATTTACCAAATCATGTTAAACAGTGTTTTAGTGCATGACTGATGTCATGAAAACATGCTATAATGCATAGAAACAGTGATAACGATCCTCACTGGATCCAAATAACCGGCACGTAGCCCAAATATATTCAAAATCATCCAAGTAGGAGGTCTATCGGCCCATCTATAGCCAACAACACCGTATGATGACACTCGGTCGGACTAAGACATAGTCCCCAAACATAATCGACCCCTCACTCGCGGTAGAGTACGTGTCTCACCTCCATACAGCGTCACAATGTGATATACCGGGGTTTTGAACCCTCGGGTCATCATCTACACCCATTTCTCACCTCAAGCTGGCCGCAAACTAGCTCGTAATGCCTTTCCCTCGAGAATCAACCTTCGTGGATGCCAAATCTTCTCAAAACCAATAGGAATACGTCAAAATAGGCTAATGGAACATAACCAAATCGAAATATCTCGAAATACACCCAAAAACACGAAGTTGGCAAAACCCAACCCCCGGTCCCACTTCTCGAAAATTATGAAACTCACATTTTCAGAATTCTCGTGTCGCCACGAGTCCATACATATCAAATTTACAAGAATCAGAGTCCATTTAACTCCTAAAATCAACACTTTAAGGTTCACTTAGGTTTTAAGCCATAACCACCATTTTTTACATTAAAGACCTTGATTTCTAAGTGTTTAATACATGATTTAGCACCATAATCACATATTCGAGGTCTAAGAGATCATACATGAAGAATCCCCTCGAAAATCTCACCAAACCTCTCTCAATCTCCTCAGCCCGAAGTTATATTATTCTTCTCCTTTTCAAAATATTTAACCCTCTGATTTTATTAAAACTGGACGATTTCTGCTTCCGTGATATTTTTCCGCTTCAGCGGTCCTCGCTTCCGCGTCCAGTTGACCGCTTCTGCGGCCTGCCCATTTCTTCAGCGGTCGCTTCTGCGGTCGATCTACCGCTTCCGCGACTCCCGCGTACGCGGTCCCTTTGACCGCTTCTGCGGTCTCTGGCTTCCCCCTTGGCCTCTTATGTGGCTTATTATCCGCTTATGCGAACACTGCTTAAGCGGTCTCCCCGCCGCTTCCACGAAAATACCAGAAGCAGCAACCATTTTTCAAGCTTAACTCCAAAAATTCCTCGTTTAACCATCCGATATTACCCCGAGACCCCTGGGGTCTAAACCAAAAACACAATTATGACCAAATACCTCATTCAAACTTTCTCAAGCCATAAAAACACTAGCTTAAACACCATAAATCACCAAAATCATCAAATCAAAGCCTAAGATAAACATGAACTTCTCAAAATTTCATTCGATGCAGAAACCAACCAAAAGAATCCCGAATGACCTAAAAATTTGAGACATATCTAGAATCACCTAATGAAGATACTGCAACTCTCGGAATTCCATTCCGACCTCCGGATCAAAATCTCACCTATCACCCGGAAATCGCTGAAATTCAACTTAGCCTATTCAAGTCTAATTCTACACCGGGCCTCCAAATTCAATTCTGCCTTCTCTCCCAAGTCACAAATCACCATCGGAAACTAGTCGAATATCCGTAAATCCATTTCGAGCCCTCTAACTCATAAGTCAACATCCGGTTGGCTTTGCTAGCATAAGCTTTCCCTAAAGAGACTATTGGTCTCATTTCTAACCAAATTCAACCCAACACACTTCCAACTCACCAAACACATATATCAACACACAGGGAAGCTTAATACGGGGATAACGGGGCTGAAATACGGAAGACGACGGGTCGGGTGGTCACAGAGAACTTCCACTTGGAGTAATTCGAACTTGTCCTTGTTCAGCCATATCAGAAATAGGACCAAGAAAACAATAAGAATGGCTATAACCACTCAATGTGACCACATATATCACAATTACTTGTAGAAGGCTATCACTCCATAGTGCAACAAAAAATAATAATTTCAATAGATCACATAAAATTTACTTAAATAATAACTTATGCAAGTCTACGGTGAACATTGACAGAGCTTTTGAGCCATCCAATATCCATGATAATTATAAAGAATGACGTTTGTTAATTAGCCCAAGAAAAATCAGAGATAAAAGAAGATGAAGTAGGAAATATGGAGTATTTATAAGCAGTGAACAAAGAGACCCTCTGTAAGCAACAGTTATGCAAATCGCAAATCTACAAACAGTGGATTAAAGTTCATACCATTGTTATCGGAGAAAATTTAGGCCGTTCTTGCTTTCGTATATCCATTCAATTTTTTTCTAGCTAACTTCTCTTCTTCCATGTCAAATTGAGTCGTAACTAGCGTAGTTGTGAGAAGTTGTAGAGCCGTCTATTGAAGAGAAGGCAGTTGATGATACAAGCTTATTAAAAAAGTACGTGTAGTTGTGGAAGAAATATATATTTGCAGTTTTGAACAGTTGGTATATAATATAGTCAATCGTTGGTTAGACAGTTGAGGCTATCGTGATTTTGCAAAGAGAATTTTTACGTAATATTGGGGGACATTCCTCTCTTTTTCTTTTTTTCTCTCACTTTTTCTTCTTCTGACCCTCCCTTTTTGTGTCCTTTTATATATGATGGGATTATTATAGTGGGGAAATGGGAAGGATTTGTGTAGGGAGACGTGAAGGATAGGGTTGGGACGTGAGGAGTGTTGTGTGGTACTGGGAAATCATGGGGGATATGAGGGACTGTTTGTTAAAACAATAAAAACATTTTAATAATTAAACAAAATTAAAATTTGAGAAACTTGAAGGGAATTTTGAACAGTTTTTCATATATTCCTAATAACGGGGAATTTTGAAATACAGTGCAATTCTAATAGATATCATGCATATTATGTTCTGTAGAATTCAACAACCAAGCATCTACAACGACTCATAGATACCTAATCTGGCTTTGGATAAAGATTTGTAAAAATTGAGTATTGTTAATAAATATTGTAGACATAAAAATATTTATACAGTAAGCCGGTAAAAAACATATAATATACGGTAAATCTCAATATTTTTGAAGTTTCATATGCTGAAAACAACAATCAACGGCTCATCAGTCGATTCATTCAAGTAATGTTGAATTTGATCCACATGTTCGCTCCATTACGTTACCACAATCATGTTCCTCCTATACGTTGCATAGTAAGGTTAATATAGACATATACAGGTAAGCTATCCATAAAAAAGTATTCAAAATTTTCAATTACTTACTGATCATCTTCGAGTACAATATTAATAAACACACTTTCGTCGTCTCCTTGCTTGTAGGTCTTAACATCTCTATAGGTGACAACCTGACCAACAACATCTATATATATAAATAGTTGGTCAAAGGGCGCAAGTTAAAAATTTTCATATGAAATGAAGGATCATTTGTTTCCTGAACAAATTACCTTTTAAGTAAATGTTAGCCTCAGATTGTGTATCATAGTCCTCAACTTCAGATTATTTGGTTCGACGATAAAGTAGTTCATATGATATAAGTGAAGTTTATATATCTTGTACCTACAAAAATTGAGAACATACTTTCCGATTGAAGCATGCATACGATCACCCTACAAAATCAATTCATTATTAGCGCGCAATTATAAGCTCGTATATAGCGGAGATCACTGCCTAAAATTATCCTACCTATTTTATATGAAAAAGTAGAATGCTATGAAGAGAATTTATGTAACTTAAGTGAAGTTATTCTAAAGATGTTATATCAAAAGCCAAAATTCTATATAGAGAAGTGGTATACTATATGCATACAAATCTGTAAGATAAAGGCAAAACTATGAAATATGAAGCCATTCTGCCGAACTTGAACGTATAAGTATATAGAAAACAACAGTAGCATATAAATTTTAGGAGTGAAGATATGCTGAACAATGCATAAGAAACAGAATGGTACAACAGTTATTTTAAGTTCGCGTATAAGTTTTATATATAGAATCTTTACCCTATTTTATGAATGATATTTATGAAGGATACAGAGAATTAAAAGTTCCCAGGTCTGCAAAATCAGAATGGAAAGGCTAATAAGGGTATTAATCTAACAGCTATAATTCTTGAGTTTGCACATCTCAATTCAGATAGCTACATCAGTGATAAATATAAGTTTTATGATCAATCAATAAGAACCAAAATGCTACAACAGTTATGCATAAAGATGAAAAAATATTCGACACTTAAGAGGCTGTCAAAAAATAGATGAACCTAGGAATATCAACTTCACCAACTTTCTCATAATGCTTGATTAATGTGACTTATATGCGATAGATGTAGTTTTCCAAGTCCTCCTCATATAGAATGTGACTACATTAATAAGTTTGAATGTATGACAAAGTTTGATTTGTTACATTAGAATTCTGTAAAACTAATTTAATTGTATATGGTATTTCCGACTTAAAGCGATCCGGTGTTACCCACATTCGAACGATTCTAATTTTAAAGTTCCTTTACATTGAGTTGCCTGAAATTTGATTGATATCATGAATTTGTGTCGCCATATTTGCAAAGTAAATAAATCAAAATGGTATATTGAGATAAAATATGAAGTTGAAAAGGTTTTAAAAATGTAAAGCACATAAATCCGATATATATGGATGTACAAATAAAATATGGTTGTTTGAATTGGAAGTCCACGTTTGGGGGGTGAATCAATGGTGGGATAATGGCGATGTTTTTGGAGCAGCACGAGTAAGGCAGTTTTTCGAGTTGGTTTTAAGGGATAATGCAACGTTTTTTGGGCAATAGCAGTAAGCCAAAATGTGGGAATTACCTGTAAGTGTTGGGAGTAATGGATCCCATAAATTGAGGGAGTAATGGATCCCATAAACGTGAGAATTACTTGTGAGCGTGGAAGTAATGGGTCCCATAAGTTGAGGGAGCCCAATTTTTTGAATAGACCTCTATTAAAAAAGAGTTGTCTAATGAGAAAATGTGGGAATTGGAATAGAAATTGGAGTCTGCCTCTTGGAATGGGAGTAACTATATTTTTTTCAATTTTAAAAAAGAATTGCCCAAAAACGTGGGAGCAAAGCTGTGAATAATTGAATTTGTAAGTTTCTTTTTATTTTTAAAATTTTTTGAATTTCCAAATGTATTGGAAGTTTGTCCTAAAATTTAATACTTGTTGAATTATGGGTGTGCCACTTGGCATTATACTATTGTTTTGTCTTCCTATTCTATTTAGATAGAATAGAGTTCATATTGAACAAAATAGTAAATTAAGTTATTTGCTTGATATTTGGCAATAATTAGTTTAATTGATTTCCTACTATTTAGGAGTGGTTACCTTTTAGGTTTAATTTGTTTAAGAGGGTAACAATATTAAATTCTTGCATTTCACATTAGGTTTCGTTTGCTTTATAATTTCATTTATATTTAGATTTTTCCTTCTAGGTTTAGGAAGGATTTTTATTTAATAAAATTTAGGTTTTTTTAATAAAGTTTTGATAATTAATTCTTTATAAATATATGTTAGGTAAAATGCGTGCATTTTGAACTCGTTTTAGGAGTTTTTATTTTTTAATAATTCTTTTGTAATTTTTAACTATACATAATGTGAACTTACATTATTCTTTTTCTGAAGTTACAATTCCAGTTGTCATCATCAAAACTTTATTGTACAAAATTAAAGGTTTTTATGCTCTCTCTCTTTGACTTTAAACAAAAAAAGTTTATAGTTGAAATTTAAATTCACATATTTATATTAGTAGTTATATTTTGTGTTCACGCATTTGTATTAATAGTTGTATTTTGTATTCATATATCTGTATTAGTAGTTAACTTTGTATTCACGTATTAGCAACAAAAAAAACTCTATTTTATAAAAAATACAACCAAATATGATGAGTAGTGCGATCCGAAGCTAAGTCTTTCGGTAAATCCTGGATATCCAAGTGGATTACCTTTGAGAGTTAAACCGAAGATCACGATGGTCTTCTGCGTAACTGCGATTGCAGTTATTTTTCATAATATTTTCGTATGGGCTCACATCTAAAACTCAACAAAGCTGCTTACCTTTCTTTCTATGCTTTAAGATGTAACTACGTCGAGTATAGAACTTTTTCAATCTCCGCCCAGATGGATTTGATTTCTTATTTCATTTATTCTCTGCTCTTGCAAAAATATCAAGATCAATAATGTTAAAAAGATTGAGTCAACCGAAATATCAAAGAGTTATTTTTTTTTTCTAAAGTGACACTCTCTCTTATATCTATCTATAATAGAATTATGAACTTCATGTGTTAGATATTTCAATTAGAAGCAATAGTTGAACTGCCATAATAAAGGAGCTAGCAAAAGGGTAGGCTCAGAGTCAGATTCGGCCAAATAAACCAGTCTTCTTGCATTTTTAAAATTGACTAAGCATTTTATCATATATGTTTTTAGTACTTGAATTTTTTAGTATGTTTAACCAATACATTTTTATTTTGATATTCTTGGTTGTGAATCTTGGTTGAACTTGACAGTCGTCATATTGTGTCAGACTTTGTGCTTCAACCTTTTATCAAGCTATTTCTTATATTATTTTGTCGTGCTCTCATATAATAAAATATAGTATAAATTAAATATTTGATGTGGTACACACGTGCAATGCACATACAATAACACTAGTTCCTAACAAATGTGATACAATAACCCGAAAAAAAAGATAAATAATTTGTTATATTAAATTAAATTAGCTTAACAATGTCAAAAATTTGTGTGTTATAAATAGAATTCTATTTAAGGTGAATGTCTATATTCTAGAGAGATTCTAGGGTTTGTTCTTTGGTGCATAGTCACTTTTCCCCTATAAATAGAGGGGTTCTAGTCTATTGTAATTGATCCCATATCAATATGAATTCTCTTCTCTCAACTTTTCTCTGCAATGCTCTTTACTTCTTTTATCATTTTATAAAACGTTATCAACACGAGACTCTAACCAATTAAGTAGAAGATTTTGGATTAAGCATAATGATTGTAATGAACTTCCTTCATGATTAAATTATGTACTTAAGGTATGTATTTTATCGTATTTTTCCCTTTTGTTCTATACTTGATTTTAAATACAAGCAAAAAGACAAGAACTTTTGATTGTAACTCTAATGGAGTTAGTAAGAAATTATAACTACTCGAAGTGGTAAAATTTCTCCGTCTTACCATGATAAAATTCATGTATGACTGTGAGCAAAGAAGTAAAAACATGTCCCATTGAATTTGCTCCATTCTCATTTCCTTAAGAGAATGTGATAGGAATATGTGATAAGTCTGAAAGAACATAAAATTATTACTATGAATGTATCAATAATGTGGATATGGAAATAAACGAATTATAATCGTCATCATTGTGGTAAAGAAAACAATAAGGATTCTCAAAATAATCGTTCGCTCTGTAAAAGTAATTGTGATAACCTTTTTGGGTCATGACTTGTTTTTAAAATAAATTTTGCATTTCGAGTCCTTAAAAACATCTTTCAACATCACCTCGATTTGCGTTCACAGTCCGAGCGAGTAGCCGGAAAGCTATTATGTGAAAATCTGTGAAAAATATAAAAATTTTGACTTAAAATGCATTTAAGTTGACTTCGGTCAACGTTTTAGAAAAACGAACCTGAACCCGTAATTTAACGGTCTCGGAGGGTCCAGGAAAAAATATGGACTTGGACGTATGCCCAGAATCGAATTTCGAGATCCCAAGCCCGAGAAATTAATTTTTAAAGAAAATTATTTTCTGAAAATTTTTATGAGTTTTAGAAATGAAATGCATTTAGAATTTGATGGTGCCGGGCTTATATTCTGGTTCCAGAGCCCGGTACAAGTCTTACATGTGAAATAAGATGACTCTGTGAAATTTGATAAGAAACGAAAGTCGTTTGAGGTGTTTCGGACCCGTAGTTGTGAAAATTCCTACTTTGAAAGTTTTGAGATTGTTCTTAGATTTCTATGCTAAATTCGTTGTTTAAGAGATTATATTTGGCGATTTGATTGCACATATAAGTTCATATGATGTTTTTGAGTTAATACATATGTTTGGTTTAAAGCCTCGAGGGCTCGGCTGAGTTTCAGATCCTCAAAAAGTTTTTGAACTTATAAAAGTCGCACGTTTTTGCTGTTCAATGCACAAGGATTTATTCTTCGCGTTCGCGTGGTCCCACTCGCAAACGTGTAAGGCAAATTTTCCAGGTGCCAGTTTTCTTTTACGTCTAATCTTAATATTTTAAAACTTTTATCATACTCTTAGTAAGTTTTAATTATATATATATATATGTATATATATACACACACACACACACATTTTTAGAGTATAAGTTTTACTCCTAATTTTAATAAAATAAAAAATTAATAAAAAAAAAGAAGAAAAAAATTAAAAAAAGAAAAGAAATCTAATTAGAATTTTTAATGTAAGTTATAGTATTTTTCTTAGTATAATTTAAACTACAATGTAAATATCTAATTTTCTTATGTATATAATATTTAAATATAAGATACTAACTAATATTTGTAACTATGCATTTTACTTTCTAATTTCTTCATTAATAAAGAATAAGTAAATAATAATAACAATAATACTAAGTAATAATAATAATAAGTAAATAATATAATAAAAGGGGATAAATCTTGAAAGATTCAAACAAAATTATCCTAATCACTTACCATGATCTTCTCAACTTTTTTCTTCCACTTCAACTCTAACTCTAACTCTTTTACCTACCCCGACATTCCTATTATAAAAGAAATAACAAAGCATAAAAAAAAGAGGAAATAGCGTTGAAAAACAAAAGAGGAAAAAACGTTGAAAAACAAAAGAGGAAAAAACGTTGGAAAAAAAACGTTGAAAAACAAAGAAGAAAGAAAACAACTGAAGAAAGGAAAACGTTGAAAAAGGAAGAAAAAACAACGAAGAAGAAAACAAAGAAAAAAGAAAAAAGGAACGAACGGAAGGAAAAAGGAAGAAAAGAAACGTTGAAAAAAGAGGTAAAAGAAAGAACAAAAAACGTAAGAAAGAAACAGAAAGAAAGAAAGGAAATAGAAGCTCGGGATTTGTTCGCGGTTCTGTGATCGTGGTTCTAAAAAGGTTAGTATTGCAACTTTGGAAATTTGTAGATATTCTTTTGTTGTGAAATCGTATAAAAGGTAACACTCAATCTCTTTGGTTATTTAATATAATGTATAATTGAATGCATGATGTTAGTTTATTTAAATTCAGTTATTCTTTTGCTTTCTTTTGTATTTTAGATGGCGTCGATTTTTTCTTGTTATTTATCCATGTATATGTATGTTTGAAAAAAAAACGGACTAATCTGAAAATTGTTCTTCACTTTTAATCTTAGTTTTAATCAACTCTTTTCCATAATTTCGTTCAATCCCTGTGGCATATTGATCGAGTTAGCATAACATTTTTTTGGGATTTGAATTTTTCTTCTCGAGTTAGCATAATTTCGTTCAATCCCTGTGGCATATTTCTCTTTATATATTGATTTTCCTCTCTTAAATATAATTTCATTAGTTTGTCAGATTATTTATCGGAATTGCATTAGAGCGATGTTATCCATTTTAATTCGTTTTTGAGACATAAATATTATTTATTTCACCATAAGAAAAATAGTAAAAGAATCCCTTAGGTTTTCTTTTATTTATTTCATTCTAAGAAACTCTATTACATTGCTTCCTCATGCCTCCATCGTTAGAATTTTTGTTAATATAGTATAAAGGTATGATTTCGGCTTTTCTCTAACAATAGGCAAGTCTGCAGAATTAACTTAACGGAATTTTTTATGGCTTCTTTCAAAGCTTTAATTAACTTTTTTGCTTTTAATAATAATTAAATATATTTTTTTAGTTCGAATATTTTTCTTATATTGCTGATGATGTTGCATTATTGAGAAGTTATTAGTAGTTAGGTTGTATGAATTTAAATTAATAAACTAAATAGTGGGTAAAAAAAATTACACTCAAAGTTAATGGAGCTATAAAGCTGACTTTTTTATTTTTTGTAAAATAAATATTATACATTAATTCCAAAATACCAACCAAATTATAAGAATATACAATTATTAGATATCTTGAATATTAAAGAGACAAAAAGAATTACATATTCTAAATATGCTATAAGCCCATGTGTTTATACCCGAACCTTGGATTGATATACTTAAATAAGAAAAGGATCATGTGCGCATTCCGCGTCTTGATACCTTTTTAATTTGAAATAATTATGCTATAACCATGTGTGCATTCCGTACCTTGGTTTAATATTTAATTTCAAGGAAGTACCTTGTGTGCGTATTGCATCTTGGTCAAAATAATTAACAAAAAAATATAATAAATTAAGTGAAGCGGTAATAAATAAGCCATAATTAATAAAAATACAAGAATAGCTAAAAAATTGATTTAAGCCTTACATTAATCAATAGAAACGACCGTGCTAGAACCATAGGACTGAGGGGTGCCTTATACCTTCCCCTCAGTCAACAGAATTCCTTACTCAGTCTTCTGTTTTCATAGACCATAAATTAAGAGACAAACCTTTCTTTTGAAAAGGGATTCAAATAAAAGGTGACTTGGAACACCAAAACTCAATTCCAAGTGGCGACTCTAAATAATAAATAATCCCTTTTCAGAATGTCGCTTTAATTGAAAAACTCTTCTAACTCAACCTCGTAACAGGGTTGGGTAGGAAAAAAGAGGTGTGACAGCGAGGCTGAGGGGGGAGTACCTTTTGCGAACGTGTCCAGGCACACGCGTAAGGCAATTGGCATGGAGAAGGGGTTTTCACTTGTTCTACACGAACGTGGCCACTAGCCCCCGAACACGAAGGATCGAGGGGTCAAACCTCCGCGAACACAAGCCTGGGATCGCGAACGCGAAGGTCACCTAGGCTTGACTCATCGCGAACGCGACAGGCCTATCGCGAATGCAAGGAAGGCTTGTCCAGTGATTTTAAAACAGAAGCAAAAATGAGACTCAATCAAAATTTCATAACTTCTTCTTCCAAACTCCAAATTGGACGATTTTTGAAAGACAATTTCACTACAAATCCATAAGTATGTAATCTTAGACTCATTTTTTTCAATTTTTATTAACACCCATTAGATTCCTAGGCTTAAATCATATTCTTAACGGTAGAAAATTAGAAATTTGGGTAGAGTTAGGTCTTTTTGTATATTTGAGATTTAGACCTCGTTTTGGGATCAAATTTTGAAACTAATTATATATTTGGGCTCGTGGGTGAATAGATGATCAGGTTTTGTTCCAAATCTCGTATTTTTGACCAAGCGGGCATCGGGTTAATTTTTGACTTTTTGAGAAGAATAATAGGAAAGCTACAATTAAGCATTGGAATTGGATTGTTTAGCATTTATTGATGTTATTAAGTCAATTATGTCTAGATACAATTGATTTGGAGCCAAATTCAAAAGGAAAAATTGTGTTTGAGGCTTGAGTTGGTCGTGGAAGTTCGAGGTAAGTGTTTCGTCTAACCCTAGCTTGATGGATTAGGAGTTGCATCCTATTTGCTACATGCTACTTGTTGTGTACGACATATAGGCATCTATATTCTAAACTCTATTTAAATGGATTATATGACTATACTTATATGATAATCCATAAATGATTTAAATTGCTTAAAGCACATACAATTCTTGATCTTGAAGTACCATATTCTAAGTGCAATTTGTGCACATATATATCTTGCTATAACTAAAAGAATGATAATATGATAGTGAGAAATTGTTACTCCTGTAAAGATATTGAAAAGGACATTCCATGGGATTACATGAAAATATTATATATCTATCAAGAATGATGATTTTAAGGTGCAACTTATTCATTCAAGTTAATATGGTTGATTTGTTTATCAAATCTCTATCAATGATCTATTGCAGATGGTGCACAAGATTAGAATGTGAAGACTCAAGGATGTGAATTGATGCTCTCATCAAGGGGAGTTAATGCGCGTTGAACTCTTTTTTCCTTATAATCTTTTGCCTCACTGGGTTTTCCTTGCAAAATTTTTAACGAGGCAATCAAAAGGGGTATATTAGATATGTGCACTCTTTTTTCTTTCCTAGAATTTTTTCCCATTAGGTTTTATTTTGGTTAATGTTATAACGAGACACATGTTTTGTTGAATAAATATTCAAGGGACTGTTATAAATAGAATTCTATTTAAGGTAAATGTCTATATTGTAGAGAGATTCTAAGGTTTGTTACTAGATGGCTTGATGGGGTCCAGCCTCCTTAAATTAAGGAAGAAAAATCATCATTCCTCATTTTGTTTGTCAAAAGTGGCTGCTAATGCAGCCCACATTATTTTTGTTTCTGTCAAATTAAGCATGCTGCAGAGATAAAATGTCAAGAAAGGTATGATGTATTCTGCCTATAAAATGAGAGCTTCGGCTCTCATTTTTTATAACTAACAAAACTCAGAGAAAATATATCTGAGTGTAAGGTTTCACAGACAGTGTATAAAAAAATAGTCTATGAGGAAAATAGAGAGTGAGCGATATTGTAGTGAGGTGGAAATATCAAAAGAGAATTATTTTCTTTTGAGTGTTGTAGTGGTCTTTGGAGTATTTTACTCGGACCTACAAAGTGTAAAATTCCTTACTATAGTGATATCAGTTGCTCCTCTCAAGGCCGTGATTTTTTCCCTTATTCAGAAGGGTTTTCCACATAAAGATCTTGGTGTCATTGTTACTCTTTTATTCTTGTTTAATTACCGTATCTCGGTGCTACATTATTATTCCGCTTTTATTATCGTGAATATTATTTTGGTAGGGGGTTTATTCCCAACAACTGGTATCAGAGCACATGTTCTGCTCGTTCACTAAAATACTATTCACTGTCGGTAGTACTATACTCGGTGAAAAATAAAAATGTCCAGAGTAAAGTACGAGGTAGCAAAATTCAACGGAGATAACGGTTTCTCAACATGGCAAAGAAGGATGAGTGATCTGCTCATCCAACAAGGATTACATAAGGTACTAGATAATGATGCCAAAAAGCCTGATATGAAAGCTGAGGATTGTGCTGACTTGGATGAAAGAGCTGCTAGTGCAATCAGGTTGCACTTATCAGATGATGTGGTAAATAACATCATTGATGAAGACACTGCACGTGTAATTTGGACATGGTTGGAAAGCCTATACATGTCCAAAATGCTGACAAATAAATTGTAGCTGAAGAAGTAGTTATACGCCCCACACATAGGTGATGGTATGAATTTTTTGTCATATTTAAATGTGTTTAACGAACTAATCACATATATTGTCAACCTCAGAGTGAAAATCGAGGAGGAAAATAAATCCATCTTGCTATTGAACTCGTTGCCATCTTCGTACGATAATTTGGCTACAACCATCCTGCACGGTAAGACTACTATTGAGTTGAAAGATGTCACATCGGCTCTTTTACTCAATGAGAAGATGAGAAAGAAGCCTGAAAATCAAGGACAAGCTCTTATCACAGAAGGTAGATGCAGGAATTATCAAAGGAGTTCGAGAAACTATGGTAGATCTGGAGCTCGTGGAAAGTCAAAGAACCGATCCAAATCAAAAGCCAGAAATTGCTACAACTATGATCAACCAGGTCACTTCAAAAGAGATTACCCAAATCCAAGGAAGGGCAAAGGTGAAACTAGTGGCCAGAAGAATGACGACAATACAGCCGCCATAGTGCAAAACAATGATAATGTTGTCCTATTTATAAATGAGGAAGAGGAATGCATGCACCTGTCAGGTCCAGAGTCGGAATGGGTGGTTGATACAGCGACATCTTACCATGCTACACTGGTACGAGATCTTTTTTGCAGATATGTAACAGGAGATTTCGGCACAGTGAGAATGGGTAACACGAGTTACTCAAAGATTGAGGGGATTGGTGACATTTGTATCAAGACAAATGTCGGATGCACATTAGTTCTAAAGGATGTGCCGCATGTACCTGATTTGTGGATGAACTTGATCTCGGGGATTGCTTTAGACCGAGATGGATACGAGAACTATTTTGCAAATCAAAAATGGAGACTCACTAAGGGATCATTGATGATTGTAAAGGGAGTTACTCGTGGCACGTTGTACAAGAAAAATGCAGAAATATGCCAAGGTGAATTGAATGCGGCACAAGATGATATTTCTGTAGATTTGTGGCACAAAAGAATGGGTCATATGAGCGAGAAGGGATTACAGATTCTTGCCAAGAAATCACTTATTTCTTATGCCAAAGGTCCAACAATAAAACCCTGTGACTACTGTTTATTTGGTAAGCAGCATAGAGTCTCATTTCAGACATCGTCTGAAAGAAAATTGAATATACTTGATTTAGTATATTCTGATGTTTGTGGCCCAATGGAAATTGAATCAATGGGCAGTAACAAATATTTTGTTACTTTTATTGATGATGCTTCACGAAAATTGTGGGTTTATATTTTGAAAACCAAAGATCAGGTGTTTCAAGTTTTCCAGAAATTTCATGCTCTAGTAGAAAGGGAGACAGGTCAAAAGCTAAAGCGTCTCCAAAGTGACAATGGAGGTGAGTACACTTCAAGGGAATTTGAAGAGTACTGTTCAAGTCATGGGATCAGACATGAAAAGACAGTTCCTGGAACCCACAGCACAATGGTATAGCAGAGATGATGAACCGCACTATTGTGGAGAAGGTGAGAAGCATGCTCAGAATGGCTAAACTACCTAAGTCATTCTGGGGTGAAGCAGTTCAAACAACCTGTTACCTGATCAATAGGAGTCCATCAGTTCCATTGGCGTTTGACATCCCAGAGAGAGTTTGGACCAATAAGGAGGTGTCCTACTCGCATTTGAAGGTGTTCGGTTGCAGAGCTTTTGCACATGTACCGACAAAGCAGAGAACAAAGCTGGATGATAAATCTATTCCCTGCATATTTATCGGATATGGAGATGAAGAGTTCGGGTACTGATTATGGGATCCTGTAAGGTCATCAAAAGCAGAGATGTAGTCTTCAGAGAAAGTGAAGTTGGAACTGTTGCTGATATGTTAGAAAAGGCGAATAATGGTATAATTCCTAACCTTGTTACTATTCCTTCTATTTCTAACAATTCCACAGGTGCAGAAAGTATGACCAACGAGGTTGCCGAGCAGGGGGAGAAACCTGGTGAGGTTATTGAGCAGGGAGAGCAACTTGATGAAGGTGTCGATGAAGTGGAGCACCCCACTCAGGAAGAAGAATAACCTCAACCTCTGAGGAGATCGGAGAGGCCAAGGGTAGAGTCATGCAGGTACCCTTCCACAGAGTATGTCCTCATCAATGATGAGGGGGAGCCAGAATGTCTTAAGGAGGTGCTGTCCCATCCAGAAAAGAATCAGTGGATGAAAGCTATCCAAGAAGAGATGAAATCTCTACAGAAAAATGGCACGTACAAGCTGGTTGAACTTCCAAAGGGTAAAAGACCACTCAAATGCAAATGGGTCTTTAAACTCAAGAAAGATGGAAATGCAAGCTGGTCAAATACAAAGATCGATTGGTGGTTAAAGGCTTTGAACAGAAGAAAGATATTGATTTTGACGAAATTTTTTCACCTGTTGTCAAAATGACTTCTATTCAAACAATTTTGAGCTTAGCAGCTAGCCTAGATCTTGAAGTGGAGCAGTTGGATGTAAAAACTGCATTTCCTCATGGAGATTTGAAAGAAGAGATTTATATGGAGCAGCCAGAAAGATTTGAAGTAGCTGGAAAGAAACACATGGTGTGAATATTAAATAAGAGTCTTTATGGATTAAAGCAGGCACCAAGGCAGTGGTACATGAAGTTTGACTCATTCATGAAAAGCCAAACATACATAAAGACCTATTCTGATCCATGTGTATACTTCAAAAGATTTTCTGAGAATAATTTTATTATATTGTTGTTGTATGTGGATGACATGTTAATTGCAGGAAAAGACAAGGGGTTGATAGCAAAATTGAAGGGAGATCTGTCCAAGTCATTTGATATGAAGGAATGGGCCCAGCACAACAAATTCTAGGGATGAAGATAGTTCGAGAGAGAACAAGTAGAAAGTTGTGGCTATCTCAGGAGAAGTATATTGAACGTGTACTAGAACGCTTCAGCATGAAGAATGCTAAGCCAGTCAGCACACCTCTTGCTAGTCATCTAAAATTGAGCAAAAAGATGTGTCCTACAACAGTGGAGGAGAAAGGGAACATGACTATAGTTCCTTATCCTTCAGCAGTCAAAAGGTTGATGTATGCAATGGTATGTACTAGACCTGATATTGCTCACGCAGTTGGTGTTGTCAGCAGGTTTCTTGAAAATCCTGGAAAGGAACATTGGGAAGCAGTCAAGTGGATACTCAGGTACATGAGAGGCACCACGGGAGATTGTTTGTGCTTTGGAGGATCTGATCCAATCTTGAAGGGCTATACAGATGCTGATATGGCAGGTGACATTGACAACAGAAAATCCACTACTGGATATTTGTTTACATTTTCAGGGGGAGCTATATCATGGCAGTCTAGGTTGCAGAAGTGTGTCGCACTCTCTACAACTGAAGAGGAATATATTGCCACTACTGAAGCTGGCAAAGAGTTGGTATGGCTCAAACGGTTCCTTCAAGAGCTTGGATTGCATCAAAAGGAGTATATCGTCTATTATGATAATCAAAGTGCAATAGACCTTAGCAAGAACTCTATGTACCATGCAAGGACCAAACACATTGATGTGAGATATCATTGGATTCGAGAAATGGTAGATGATGAATCTCTAAAATTCTTGAAGATTTCTACAAGTGAGAATCCCACAGATATGCTAACCAAAGTGGTACCAAGGAACAAGTTCGAGCTATGCAAAGAACTTGTCAGTGTGCATTCAAACTAGAAGACAGTGCTACCTCCTCTAGATAAATGGGACTGGAGGGGAAGAATGATGGGGTCCATCCCCCTTAAATTAAGGAAGAAAAATCATCATTCCTCATTTTGTTTGTCAAAAGTGGCTGCTAATGCAACCCACATTGTTTTTGTTTCTGTCAAATTAAGCATGTTGCAGAGATAAAATGTCAAGAAAGGTAGGATGTATTCTGCCTATAAATGAGAGCTTCGGCTCTCATTTTTTGTAACTAACAAAACTCAGAGAAAAATATATCTGAGAGTAAGGTTTCACAGACAGTGTACAAGAAAATAGTCTGTGAGGAAAATAGAGAGTGAGTGATATTGTAGTGAGGTGGAAATATCAAAGGAGGGTTATTTTCTTTTGAGTGTTGTAGTGGTCTTTGGAGTATTTTACTCGGACCTACAGTGTGTAAAATTCCTTACTATAGTGATATCATTTGCTCCTCTCAGGGCCGTGGTTTTTTCCCTTATTCAGAACGGTTTTCCACGTAAAAATCTTGATGTCATTGTTACTATTTTATTCTTGTTAATTACCGTTTCTCGGTGCTACATTATTATTCCGCTTATATTATCGTGAATATTATTTTGGTAGGAGGTTATTTCCAACATGGCTAAATCACTTTTCCCCTATAAATAAAGGGGTTCTATTATGTTATAACTGATCCCATATCCATAAGAATTCTCTTCGCCGCACTTATGCTCTTATACTTCTTTTATTCTTTTATAACTGTTATCGGCTGTCCGTGTTCAAAGCAACGAGAAACTGAAACCAGTAATAAGAAGAGACACAAACAGAACGTATGTAACGTTTAAAAAAAAAATCACAGAAGTGAAGAAATCCGAGACCACAGAATTCACTGTGTGTCCTTAAGGAATTTAACCCCCTCACTGTACCCGAGGTTGTGGATTATTTCCTCCCAGGATATAACGGATATACCTGTCGTAGGAGTGGCGGTACCTCAAACGCCTACGACTTCGACGAACTCAAATTCGGGAACGAAATCACACTATGACTCGATATGTTTTTTTTTTGCTTAAAGAAAACAATGCAGAATTTTTAATGCTTCCAGTATATGAAAATGAGGCATTGCCTCAGTTTATATAGCCTTGAATTGAGACTGTTCGGAAAGGCTTGGTGCCTGTTCGGGAAAGGCCATGCCTTCCTGAAAAATAAGAACGTTGGGAAGTTTTTTAACGAATTAATATTATTTTTTTTTTTTCCCCGCGGGAATTAAAAATAATTTCAGAAAATGAAGATTGAATTTTAAATAAATTTGGTCCAAAAAGATTATCAATCAATCAGATCATTTGACCAAATCCAAATCCAAATCCAAATCCAAATCCAAAGCCAAAGCCAAAGCCGAAGCCGAGCCGAGCGACGACGACGGCGCGAGGGGAGTCCCTCTTCTTAACCCTTTAAGAGCTAGAAGAAGTGCTTTCTAATATAAGCACATAACTTTCCCTTTCTACCACCGATGTGGTACAAAGCTCCTTTTCAAAGGAACTTTGCTTTGAAACTTCATTTTCCTTCTATTGTCTTCTTCCCTCCATTTCTCATTCACACCAACTTAGCTAGCTTTAATCATTAACTAGCTTTAACAATCCCCCACATGAATGGGGAATGGCTATATGATGAAAAACATGCATGACAAAAAACTGTGTGATTCGTAAGCAAGGATTAAAAGCTCGACGGTTCAAAGATATCAAATCTACCGATTGACCGAGTATATCCGACATATGCTCACTACGGAAAGTTCAAAGAGAAATCTACTTATCCAGATGCAATTAATCCTTGCTTACGAATCACACAGTTTTTTGTCATGCATGTTTTTCATCATATAGCCATTCCCCATTCATGTGGGGGATTGTTAAAGCTAGTTAATGATTAAAGCTAGCTTAGTTGGTGTGAATGAGAAATGGAGGGAAGAAGACAATAGAAGGAAAATGAAGTTTCAAAGCAAAGTTCCTTTGAAAAGGAGCTTTGTACCACATCGGTGGTAGAAAGGGAAAGTTATGTGCTTATATTAGAAAGCACTTCTTCTAGCTCTTAAAGGGTTAAGAAGAGGGACTCCCCTCGCGCCGTCGTCGTCGCTCGGCTCGGCTTTGGCTTTGGATTTGGATTTGGATTTGGATTTTAAATAAATTTGGTCCAAAAAGATTATCAATCAATCAGATCATTTGACCAAATCCAAATCCAAATCCAAATCCAAATCCAAATCCAAAGCCAAAGCCGAAGCCGAAGCCGAGCCGAGCGACGACGACGGCGCGAGGGGAGTCCCTCTTCTTAACCCTTTAAGAGCTAGAAGAAGTGCTTTCTAATATAAGCACATAACTTTCCCTTTCTACCACCGATGTGGTACAAAGCTCCTTTTCAAAGGAACTTTGCTTTGAAACTTCATTTTCCTTCTATTGTCTTCTTCCCTCCATTTCTCATTCACACCAACTTAGCTAGCTTTAATCATTAACTAGCTTTAACAATCCCCCACATGAATGGGGAATGGCTATATGATGAAAAACATGCATGACAAAAAACTGTGTGATTCGTAAGCAAGGATTAATTGCATCTGGATAAGTAGATTTCTCTTTGAACTTTCCGTAGTGAGCATATGTCGGATATACTCGGTCAATCGGTAGATTTGATATCTTTGAACCGTCGAGCTTTGGTGTATACCTAGACAACCACATGTCACACAATTAACCCTTTAACCGTTTTTGGTTCTCATTGTTTTGTTCGTTTCAGCCATGAACACTTCCTGGTTCATAAGTGCGTAGAGAGCTGGCCTTACAGAGTTCTCCTTGAAGCGGCTTACACTTCACACTTACATAGGTGATTCCTAAATGTGTCATCCCGTAGATACACTATTTGATATACCCCGTATCAAACTTAGAAACCATTAAAAAGCCTTAATGCTTTATCCTGGTACTGAACATTGTCTCATCACGAGAATGGACCAAAAAGTTATTGTGACAATGTTGAACCGTCATCAATGACTTTGTTTGATCTCTTTGAACCTAGATCTTGGGATCTCATGTCTTCTAGGTAGAGTTACCGCCACGATGACTTGTCCTCGGCCATAGTCCCATTCCCCTCGATGATCTTTCAACCACTTCTCTAGTTAGGCCTTTAGTTAGTGGATCCGACACATTATCTCTTGACTTAACATAGTCAATTGTAATAATTCCACTAGAGAGTAGTTGTCTAACGGTATTATGTCTTCGTCGTATGTGACGAGACTTTCCGTTGTACATAACGCTCCCGGCTCTTCCTATTGCCGCTTGGCTATCGCAATGTATGCATATAGGAGCCAACGGTTTGGGCCAAAATGGAATATCTTCTAAGAAATTCCGGAGCCATTCAGCTTCTTCACCGGCTTTGTCTAGAGCTATGAACTCAGATTCCATTGTAGAGCGGGCGATACATGTCTGTTTGGATGACTTCCAAGACACTGCTCCTCCACCTATAGTAAAAACGTATCCACTTGTGGATTTAGTTTCAGTTGAACCGGTGATCCAATTTGCATCACTGTATCCTTCAATAACTGCAGGATACCTGTTATAATGCAAAGCAAAGTTTTGAGTATGTTTCAAATATCCCAAAACTCGTTTTATTGCCAGCCAATGATTTTGGTCGGGATTACTCGTGTAGCGACTTAGTTTACTTATAGCACACGCAATATCAGGTCGCGTACAGTTCATAATATACATCAAACTTCCCAACACTCTGGCATAATCCAATTGAGAATCACTTTCACCTTTATTCTTTGCAAGAGCAAGGTTCATATCAATTGGCGTCTTTGCAACTTTAAAGTCCAAATACTTGAACTTTTCAAGTACTTTTTCAATATAATGAGATTGAGACAATGCTAGACCTTGAGGAGTCTTATGGATTTTAATTCCCAGAATTAAATCGGCAACTCCTAAGTCTTTCATATCAAACTTACTAGCAAGCATGCGCTTAGTAGCATTTATGTTAGCAATGTTGTTACTCATTATTAACATATCATCCACGTATAAACAAACAATGACGACGTGGTTCGGAGTGTTCTTAATGTAGACACATTTATCACATTCATTTATCTTGAATCCATTTGACAGCATCGTATGGTCAAATTTTGCATGCCACTGTTTTGGTGCTTGTTTTAGTCCATAAAGAGACTTAACAAGTCTACACACCTTCTTCTCTTTCCCTGGAACTACAAACCCTTCGGGTTGTTCCATGTAAATTTCTTCCTCCAACTCTCCATTTAAGAAGGCTGTTTTCACATCCATTTGATGGATTTCAAGACCGTACACGGCGGCTATTGCTACTAACACCCGAATAGATGTAATCCTCGTTACCGGCGAGTATGTATCAAAGTAATCAAGACCTTCTCGTTGTCTAAACCCTTTAACAACTAGTCTTGCCTTATATTTTTCAATAGTGCCATCAGCTTTCATTTTCCGTTTGAAAATCCATTTGGAACCTAAAGGTTTATTCCCTGGAGGAAGATCAACCAATTCCCAAGTATGGTTGTTCAATATGGATTCTATCTCACTATTGATTGCCTCTTTCCAAAATTGAGCTTCCGATGAAGACGTAGCTTCGTTGAACGTTCGAGGCTCATTTTCCAACAAAAATGTTAAAAATTCTGGTCCAAAGGAAGTAGTCGTCCTTTGACGTTTGCTACGTCTTGGATTTTCCTCATCAGGAATGTTTTCCTTTATTTCTTCCCGAGGTCGTTTAGATTCTTTGCTAGACGACGCACATTCCTTTTTATACGGATATATGGTTTCAAAGAAGTCAGCATTATCTGATTCAATTACCGTATTCACCTGAATGTCGGGATTTTCTGATTTGTGAACCAGAAATCTATATGCCTTACTATTTGTGGCATATCCTATGAAAACACAATCAACGGTTTTAGGTCCTATTTTTACCCTTTTGGGTTTAGGAACTTGCACCTTGGCCAAACACCCCCACACTTTGAAGTATTCCAAATTGGGCTTCCTTCCTTTCCACTTTTCGTATGGAATAGATTTTGTTTTGCTATGGGGCACTCGATTGAGTATTCGGCTAGCTGTTAGAATGGCTTCCCCCCACAAGTTCTGGGGTAAACCAGAACTTATTAACAGGGCATTCATCATTTCTTTCAGTGTTCTATTTTTTCTTTCCGCAATTCCGTTTGATTGTGGCGAGTAAGGAGCAGTTGTTTGATGAATAATGCCATATTCCAAACATATTTGTTCAAAAGGAGATTCATATTCACCGCCCCTATCACTCCTTATCATTTTAATCTTTTTGTTAAGTTGAGTCTCAACTTCAGTTTTGTATTGCCTGAACGCTTCAATTGCTTCATCTTTACTATTAAGTAAATAAACGTAGCAATACCGCG
This sequence comes from Nicotiana benthamiana, assembly GCA_034376525.1. NCBI lineage: Eukaryota > Viridiplantae > Streptophyta > Magnoliopsida > Solanales > Solanaceae > Nicotiana > Nicotiana benthamiana. Next base: position 129,751,969 of record CM067324.1, on the reverse strand, counting down.
TACTATCGTCAATAAAAGTTATGAAATACTTCTTTCCACCGCGAGATGGAATTGACTTCATGTCACAAATATCTGTATGGATTAAGTCTAAAAGACTTGAATTCCTTTCAACTGACTTATAAGGATGTTTAGCATACTTAGATTCAACACAGATTTGACATTTTGATTGATTGCATTCAAACTTAGGCAATACTTCCAAACTAATCATTTTTCGCAAGGTTCTATAATTGACATGTCCTAAACGTGAATGCCATAAATCATTTGACTCAAGCAAGTAAGACGAAGCAGAAACTTTATTATTATTAGCAACAACCATTACATTCAGTTTGAAAAGGCCCTCTGTGAGGTAGCCTTTTCCTATGTACATTTCGTTCTTACTTATTACAACCTTGTCAGAAACATAAACACATTTAAAACCGTTCTTCACTAGAAGTCCGGTAGATACAAGATTTTTCCTAATTTCAGGAACATGACAGACGTTGTTGAGAGTCACCACCTTGCCAGAGGTCATCTTCAGCAGTATCTTTCCATAACCTTCAATCTTGGCCGTTGCAGAATTTCCCATATATATTGTTTCGTCGGGCCCGGCGGGAGCATATGAAGCAAAGGCTTCTCTAACAGCACAAATGTGGCGAGTGGCGCCAGAGTCAATCCACCACTCTTTCGGACTTCCCACTAGGTTGCACTCGGACAACATAGCGCACAAGTCATCAACCTCCTCGTTTGTTTCAACCATATTAGCCTGACCCTTCTTCTTTTCCTTTTTCGGAGCACGACAGTCTGCAGCTTTGTGTTTGATTTTTCCACAATTATGGCAGTTTCCCTTGAATTTCTTCTTGTTGGGATAGTTCCTTGGTCCCGATGCCTTTTTCCTCTTTTTCATATTAGTTGGGGCAGTTTCAACTATATGTGCTCCCCCTATGGTTGATCTCCCATTTGCCTTTTTCTCCGCTGCCTTGTTATCTTCCTCGATTCTCAACCGGACGATGAGATCTTCCAATGTCATCTCCTTTCGCTTATGTTTCAAGTAATTTTTGAAGTCCTTCCATGAAGGAGGCAACTTCTCTATCACTGCCGCAACTTGAAACGCCCCACTAATCACCAAACCTACAACAAACAACATGTAAGTGACGGGGCACTGAATACTTTTGACAAAGGCATTAATTAAATTTATACCTTCAGCGAGGAGATCATGGATGATAACCTGCAACTCTTGAATTTGAGTGACAACAGACTTGCCATCTACCATTTTGTAGTCCAAAAACTTGGCAGCGATAAACTTCTTTAAGCCAGCATCTTCTGTTTTATATTTCTTTTCCAACGCATCCCATAGTTCTTTTGATGTTCCCACATTACTATAGACGTTGTAAAGATCATCCTCCAGTCCGCTAAGAATGTAATTCTTGCACAAAAAATCTGAGTGCTTCCACGCCTCAATTACAACAAATCGTTCATTTTCAGGTGTTGATTCCGGCGGAACCGGAATATCCTCCTTAATAAACTTTTGAAGGCTTAAAGTAGTTAGATAGAAGAACATCTTTTGTTGCCATCGTTTGAAATCAATCCCGGTGAATTTTCCGGGCTTCTCTGCCGGAGCCGGTGCTGGTGCAGTACGACTGGAGGACGCAGCATTGCTCGTAGAACCAACCACGGGGGCTGGTGTGGCAGTAACAGTAGCAGTAGCATTCAAATTTGGAGTTTGGTCTCCCATTTCTGTCGCAGGAAATAACAGAACACTTTAATAATCGGTGAAGTTTTTATTTCTTCAAACCGAATTAAATTTACACAAACAGAATTAAAACAAACTTCAAATAGAATGTAATATACTGTATGTAGTATACTTGATGAAGTTTTTATATCTTCAAATCAAGTACCCAAATGAGTAGAAAGTTCTGAAAACTTTAATCTCAACCGGAGTAAAAAAAAAATTCGAAGATTTAGTCTCCAAACAACATACAAGTTCGTTAACAACAGATGAACACGGAAATAATAAATTAAATTCCTTAAGCTTGTTATCGGCTGTCCGTGTTCAAAGCAACGAGAAACTGAAACCAGTAATAAGAAGAGACACAAACAGAACGTATGTAACGTTTAAAAAAAAAATCACAGAAGTGAAGAAATCCGAGACCACAGAATTCACTGTGTGTCCTTAAGGAATTTAACCCCCTCACTGTACCCGAGGTTGTGGATTATTTCCTCCCAGGATATAACGGATATACCTGTCGTAGGAGTGGCGGTACCTCAAACGCCTACGACTTCGACGAACTCAAATTCGGGAACGAAATCACACTATGACTCGATATGTTTTTTTTTTGCTTAAAGAAAACAATGCAGAATTTTTAATGCTTCCAGTATATGAAAATGAGGCATTGCCTCAGTTTATATAGCCTTGAATTGAGACTGTTCGGAAAGGCTTGGTGCCTGTTCGGGAAAGGCCATGCCTTTTCCTGAAAAATAAGAACGTTGGGAAGTTTTTTAACGAATTAATATTATTTTTTTTTTCCCCGCGGGAATTAAAAATAATTTCAGAAAATGAAGATTGAATTTTAAATAAATTTGGTCCAAAAAGATTATCAATCAAATCATTTATCCAAATCCAAATCCGAAGCCGAGCCGAGCGACGACGACGGCGCGAGGGGAGTCCCTCTTCTTAACCCTTTAAGAGCTAGAAGAAGTGCTTTCTAATATAAGCACATAACTTTCCCTTTCTACCACCGATGTGGTACAAAGCTCCTTTTCAAAGGAACTTTGCTTTGAAACTTCATTTTCCTTCTATTGTCTTCTTCCCTCCATTTCTCATTCACACCAACTTAGCTAGCTTTAATCATTAACTAGCTTTAACAATAACACCGTGTATATAATCTAACCATTTTAAGAAAAGAAAGAGGAGTCATTTTCATTCTTCTGCTTGCCGCACCAGCAATAAAAATTCGCACCTACATCCTGTCAGGAAGCATAAGTTCACATTGAAAGAATCAAAATTTGAGCATGGGGACAGAGAGTTTGCAATTGGAAATTTTGTTTCGTCGATAATGTTAGAATAATCATGAATTATTAAGGCATAGCAAGATGGCAAAAGAACAAAAGGAGATAGTAATAGTTTTCGAAGACGGCATGACGTACAATAGACAATATGCCTTCAACATTTTGTTATGTAATATAGCATATTTGACTATAACTACTCCTCTTCTTCTCTCTCTTTTAATCTTCTCATAATAATGAGCATTAGGGCAAACACCATAAGCCTTACTCTGCAGCTTAGTCTTAGTTTTTTTCTCTTCGTTTTTATTAATGGTGAAGCCAAGTGTGGAAATGGTTGTGACATGGCTTTGGCTTCGTACCATATTTGGCCAGGAGCTAATTTGACTTACATTAGTCATATATTCAACCGAACAATCCCAGATATTCTCAAATACAATCCTGAAATTACAAACCAAGATAATATCACTAGTGATACGAGGATTAATGTCCCATTTTCTTGTGATTGTTTAAATGGTGATTTTTTGGGACATACTTTTGTGTACAAAACAGTGTTTGGTGATACGTACAAAAAAGTTGCCACTATGGTCTTTGCAAATCTTACAACGGAGTATTGGCTCAAACGGGTCAACACTTATGACCCGATCAACATACCGGATTATGCCACGATCAATGTGACGGTGAATTGCTCGTGTGGCCATAGAGAAGTGTCCGAAGATTATGGGTTGTTCTCCACGTACCCTCTTCGTCGGGGAGAGAACTTGTCAAGGGTGGCCATGGCATCAGGTGTGCCGGCTGAGTTGCTGGAGAAGTTCAATCCGGGTTTGGATTTTGGTTCCGGGTCAGGAATAGTGTTTGTGCCGGCTGAAGGTTAGTAACAGTATTTTTGTTGTTTATTTGAATTGGAAATTAGTTATTTAATCAATTAATGCCTTGAACTTTGTTGTTTCAAATTGGACCAGAAAAAGGTAGCATAATGGATTTCCTAGTTTACTTTAGTCATGGCAAGGTGTAACTGACCCTTGCCAGTTTATTTGAATTCAGTGACCTCCTATCATATTAATTTAGTTGCATGTTTTATCTTTCCTTTCGTTATCAATAGATTATATATCTTAAACATAAAAAAACTGATAGAATGTTTTGTATTTATATCGCTGTAATCACAATATTGGACAAATTATCATAGTAAAATCAAAGGCAAACCCAGAAATTTGATATGACGAGACATAATATTTTAATACGTGTCCCATAAAGCCTTTTAATATTAGAGATATCAAGTTATTTAAATTAATTATTTTCAAAAAATATATATATTTCTTCGAAATTTATGGGATGAGGTGACCCTTAAACATAAGCCATGGATATGCCCGTGAGTAAAACCATTTGTACGCTTAACGCCAACTATATATTTTTTGTGAATTCACAGGAATGGAGTTATCTATTCCCTCATTAATTAGGTAAAAGAGTACTCGGTAATTGATTTATTTATCATTTTAAAAAACAGTAGAGAATTTCTTATTATATTCGCAAATACATATTAATACAGTCTATATATTAGCTAGAGTTCTTTGATTTCTGCCGAGTTTTACAATTATATTCAAGAATATAATAGCTTAAAAAAAGCACACTATAACAAATAAAAATATAATTATAAAAAATAATTTAATAAATAACAACTATAAAAGATTAGTAACCACTAAACAATAACCATTTCTTCTCTTATAGAAAATGGGGAGCAAAACAGACTAGCATGAACCTTCAACGCAAACTTCACGGCCCAAACATCTTAAGTTGAATAAAATTCTTTAAGTACAAACTCCACAAGTTAAACTGCAAGACACTATTATTAGGGTTAATAAACCGTCCAAATCGTACCATATTGAACCGATTTTTATTTTTTTGATAAAATTATGGGTTTTAAATAAATTTATAATTATACCAATAATTATAATAAATTTATTATTTTAAAAAAATAAATCAAGAAATAGCGAATAAATTTATGTGTAAGAAAAATATTTATTTATTAAGTTTAAATAAAAATGCATTAAATATTTCCTTGAACTTTCGAATTATGAAAATAATACAAGCAAACTAGTAATTAAACTCAAAATTCTAATTCCTAAAACCGATGATGCTAATCTTATTGAAACTTAATTATTTTCAACATATTTACTAGCAAAACACAAAGCATTCGAGCGATTATGAGTAGCAAACTACAATGTATTGAATATGTTTTTTTCGTATAATCTATGTTTATCTTTTTGAATATTTAATCTTTTATAGACTTTACTCACGAGTCCTGGCTTGGTTAATATCTTTTCATTCGTGAGATATATATTTTCTTTGTATTTGCTTAGTTTCTTTTACGTTGTTGCAGAATAGTTGATGAATCTATACTCTACCAGCTTTCATGTTTTTTTAATTCATCATCATTGAAACAGTATTTAGAAAGTTTTGCTAAGTCCTATAAAAGAATATATGTTATTATATTATATTTTTACTAGTAACTTTTACATAATATTTTAAAATATATATCGAAAATTAACTGAACTATACCGATATCGAAGTATAATTATAGAATAGTTTTAAAAAGTCTAATTTTGAATATTTATAAAATAATTAAAAAATTAATATAATATAAATTTTATAAAATAACCGATCTAACTGAATCATTGATCCCGGCTATTATGAAGTTCGACTAGCAAAAACTGACCTTCAATACATAATTCCAAAAAACTTTGAAGAAGCTATCTTCTACTGTTCTTTTCTTTTAATTGTGGCTATGTTTTAAATTATCTAATGCTGAGTATGTTTTAAAAAAGCAACATAAATGTGGCTACAAGTGCACTTAGACTATCTAAAAAGAAAGAATAACCGACTTACCGACGGCACGGCAGCCCTATTTACCTGCCGCATCCATACGCTGAGAAGGGAGCGGCAAATTTAAGAAGTGCACTCACTATTCACAAGGTAGCCATGGATGACAGCTTCAGAGTACGGGTGGACAAGGTCTTCGGCTCTATGACTTCGACGGCGACGGCGCCCTCCTCCAGTTTGAGTTCTCTCTGTGTGTTTAACTGACGACGAGATTCACAAAAGGGAATGGGACAGGGATAGCCCCTCCCGAGAACTACTCGACTTTGATTCCAAACCCTTCCCTCCTCATATTTACGGCTTCTTCGCTAAGCCCCACCTGCTAACCCTAGATTTCCCCAAACAGCTCCAGTCCGATCTGGAAGAGCTCAGTGACGGCAAAGAAGAACCAGATGATGCTGATGAATCGGATATCCGGTCCTGCATTGGTCTAGATTTCACTCTCGACTATGAGGAGGAAGAGGACGAATTTGACAAAGTGGCCGTCGGTAGGGAGAAGCAGCAGCCTATTGACCGCTTGTACTTGCGGGACGTCTCCGACTACGGAATTCCTACGGACACCTACCATGGGCTTCCTCTTACACTTGAGGAAGTTGAGAGAGATCCTCGCGCTAATCACCTGGCCGCCAAGCTGAGGCTCCAGGAAGATGCTGCTGAGGCCGCCCTCAGAGAAGCATTTCACTTCCATGCCACCACCTCCTAAAGGGTTCAAGTTCAGCGAAGATTCTAATTTTCCCCCGGATTCGTCCGTTCCAGATTATATAAGGAATCCGTCCAAGTATACTTGCTATAAGCATGATGCCTCAGATAATATGGATGAAGCATCCAACCGGAAAGCCTACATGGACTTCCTCAGTCTCATGAAGAAGCGAGCACAACTAGAGGATGATAGCTTCACTAATTTCCAGAAATTGCCTACATTTAACCCGAGAATGAAGCAGCAGGAGCCTGCTGGCCCCTTCACCAAGCAGGGCGCTAAGGCAGAACAAATGCAAGTGAGAAGAACAATTCCCCTTAGCATTGTTGCCGTGGAATCCGATAATGCTCAAGTCTCTGCATTGGAAGAAGATGAGTGGTATAATGCAGCCGACAGAGCTAGACCTGGAATTTTCCAGAAGCACAGCAGACGCTATAGAACTAGGGCCATTATGGACATTGACGACCATATTTTCACTTTTGTGTGATTCATTTTGGAAAGAGTCTGCACCGAGCCAATTACATTTTGTGTATGTGTCTGTGTAAACCAAGAAAAGGAGAGCTTTGCGTCCATTTTCGGCATTTTGGTGTTAATCTCTTTTTCGGGTAGGACTTGAATCATGTGGTAATTATAGGGAATGAATGGTATTATCTATTTGTTGTTTAATTTAACTATTAATACAACCCTGTATTACCTGATATTCCCCGACTAAATGTCGCAATGAATTTTTTTGAGGATAGGAACGAATGTAGCTCGGTTGTAGGCTTGTAACTTGTGCGGTTTTGCTCGAGCTATACACAGTTGGAAAATCCTAGAATTATGTATATTTACAATAAGGAGATGTGAATAGCTAATTACTGACTAATGCCTAGACAGATAGACATTAACTGCCTAGTGATTGGTACGTTTATACTAAGTTGGTAACCAGATTATAAAAGAGTAGTGTGTGAGCGAGCAGTGATACTCTGAAGTCCTGATCCCAAAAATCTTGGATCCGTCTGAGGAATAATGCATGTGAAATACAATCTTAAAAATATTCAGTGATATAACTCCTCAGATGTTGGTAGAGGAATAAACAAGTGAATTGGTTTTGCTCCTGCAAAATGTAATTCATTTGTTTAATATACGAGGTTACACTAATATATAAAAAGGGTAGCTGGTGCGCTAAGCTACCGCTATGCGCAAGGTCCGCGAAAGGGCCGAACTGCAAAGGTCTATTGTACACACCCTTACCCTACATTTCTGCAAGAGACTGTTTCCACGGCTTGAACCCGTGACCTCTCACATGACAACAACTTTACCGGTTACAAGGCTTCCCTTCAACTAATATATAAGCTTACATATTCAAAATCCAATTGATCGAGAAATTAAGGCCAGCTATAGTAAAGATCAGCTATTAAAATGGATGGAAGATTAGCAAGTAATGCTTTAATAGTTAAAAACAATCTGGTAAAGTAGGTGGTTTTTGGATAAGTGCTGCAAGTTGTTATACTTTGCAGAAGCTCCAAAGTTTTTTCTTCTTTTCAAATGATTTGATATGGATGAAAAAAAATTCATGGTAAAGAATGATTATTTTATTTGTTAAATTTGCCCTACTGCTGACCTAGTAATCTTTTTTTTCCCTTTACACTATCATTGCAGATGCATATGGAAAATTTCCATCATTGAAGACAAGGTTTTATCCAAACTTGATAAGCTCTAGAGATCTACTTAGTGTTTTTTTTTTCTGAGATAGTCATCTAAGAACATTCTCTCTGCTTTGTTTTGCAGTTCAAAAGGTTGACTCTACTTCGCGTACTGCTGTGATGAGATATATTTCAACTTATGATATGATCATATATTTTGGTATTGCAATATGGCTTACTAAATGATGCCGTTTTGCCAGGAATCTCACGTGGAGCCATTGCTGGTATAATAATGGCAGCTATTTTTGGGGCTACTATCATTGCAGTTTGCCTTTATTTTGTGTTTTATAGGAGCAAGCAAATAGAGGAGGAATCATTTCTCCAAGGATCATCTGATGAACACTTTAATGAGCACTTTCGTAAGTAATTTTTTTTATTGTAATGTATCTTTTCCCCAATAAATAGATAGTAATTGCTTCTTGAAGTAGATAGATGTAGACAAAATATCCTTGCTAGTGATACAGCGCGAGTTTCTGCTGTTTATGTTTGTTGTTTCTCTTGCTTTTCCCATGAATAATCATCATAAAGCATTATGCATATTTTGCTGAAAACATCTATAGTTAAGCCAAATGTACCTCCCAAACCAATAATATTAACAATTGATGAAGCACTGTCTTCAAAACCAAGTAATCAGAATGGTTTAATGAAATCCTTTATGCATCAGGTCCTCCAAAATTGGAGAAAATTACAGAATCAGGTCTTTTATTTGGTGTTATTTCTCCAAGGCCGACAGGGATCACAGTGGATAAATCGGTGGAATTTTCATATGAGGAACTTGCTAAGGCTACAAATAACTTCAGCATGGAAAATAAGATTGGTCAAGGCGGCTTTGGATTAGTCTTTTATGGAATGTTAAAAGGCGAGGTTTGTGGATATTCTTGTCATAGTATTTCACACACACTTTAATACTCGTACTACTTGTTGGTAAGTACTTTAATTTGTCAATGTCTTCCCATTCACAATACCGGTACAGGGCTCACAGAAAAGAGCATAGTAGTACTAATCAGTAGTTAGCATGGAGAACACTGTAGCTTAAAAATCTTGAGTTATGAATGAAGAAGATAAATTCATGACTACTAGATCATCCGAAGTTTACATGAAAAGTTATATGAGTTCAAAATGTGGTTGTTCTTTATATAGCCAGAGCATCATATCTAAAGAGGTCATGGAGGCTGATACGCTCTAGTCCTTAGATGTATGCACTGAATGAAACATAGTTCAATGAATTCGTAATACACATTTAAATCAGAAAAAAATGTATCTTTTGCCTTTTCCCATTTCTTTAGCTTGGGCCTTCGTCTGACTTGAATGCAGAGAGCAGCAATTAAGAAAATGGATATACAAGCATCGAAAGAATTCTTCGCTGAATTAAAAGTCTTAACGCATGTTCATCACTTGAACGTGGTAAGTTTATTCTTCTTATAATGATTGAAAGTATCGACGTTCCTTGTATAGGTATTCTTGTTTTTGTGCTTGTGTTTCCTGTAAAGATAGCCTGGCAGCTAGTTCAAGGTTTGAAGTTCAAACATGCTTCTACTTCCTTCGAGATCCAAAATTTTCTGTAATCAACATTCAAATGCAGCTCATATGCCACATTCTCTACTGATCAAAATGCAGAAATGCCATGTGACGTGGCTCTGTGCCATCAAGCAATTAGATTATGGTGTTGTCCCAGTGACTTAGGACTTTGGTCCATATGTCAAATTAACTATGCTTGGATTTATTCTTTCTATCCATGTTTAAGAAATATAAAAATAATGAAATTTACATATGATAATCACCACACAGCCTCTTTGGAAGCCTATATCACGTTATATCTTACTGTGCAATGATCAGAATATAGTTCATTTATTTCATGCGCGCCTTGTTTCAACAGCCCATTGGTCAAACAACAACAACAACCCAGTATAATCCCACTTAGTGGAGTCTGGGGAGGGTAGTATATACGCAGACCTTACCTCTACCCTTGGGTAGAGAGGCTGTTTCCAAATAGACCCCCGACATCCTTCCCTCCAAGAACTTCTCACCTTGCTCTTGGGGAGACTCGAACTCACAACCTCTCGGTTGGAAGTGGGGGTTGCTTACCATCAGAGCAACCCCTCTTGTCATTCCCTTGAAAAGTGAGCAAGATACAGAACTTTCTCTGTCAACTTTAAAGGGCAAAAGATACTTGTTCTGATTGAGACCATGAGATGATATTTATTTTTAAAACCTATTGCAGGTACGCTTAATTGGATATTGTATTGAAGGGTCTTTATTCTTAGTTTACGAATACATTGAAAATGGAAACCTTGGCGAACACTTGCGCGGATCGGGTAAGTGAAATTCTGTTATTCTGTGTAAACCATGTAATATAATCAGTTTGCTGCATTTTTCTCACTTGTAAATCCATCTCGATCTTTGACTTCCAGTCCGGAATCCGTTGTCATGGTCTACCAGGGTGCAAATTGCTCTTGATGCAGCTAGAGGACTCGAATATATCCATGAGCATACTGTTCCTTTATATATCCACCGTGATATTAAAACTGCTAATATTCTGATTGACAAAGACTTCCGTGCGAAGGTTGTGAAAATTGCGATTTTCAAATTAAAGATCAAAGCCTTGTCATATAAATGCATCAAAAGATCTTTCCTTTTGTAGGTAGCCGACTTTGGACTTACAAAGCTAACTGAATTTGGAAGTACCTCTTTGCATACTCGGCTTGTGGGTACTTTTGGTTACATGCCTCCAGAGTAAGCGTCTAATTCCAGGTGGCATCTTATACCAGTATTTTTTAAGTTTTTGTATTCTATGATGATATCTGGCAGTAATGCTTCTGTCTGCTAAGATATCTATTTGTTTCAACACTGCAATTCAGAACCACCCCAATAGCAAGTAAATGCACAAAAAAAACTTGGTATTCTTTTCCTTTTCCTCTCTTTTGCTCACATCTGGCAGGTAATTCTATGTAGCTGTTAATCCGGATTGATTCAGGATATACATTATTCTAGAGAAGGTATGAAAGTTGAGTATATTAGTTAAATGTACTGTGTCATAGGTCTGGATCAATGGCAGAATAGTGAAGTTGAAGGAGTTGCTAGTCCTTTCTTGCAAAACCTGTAAATGCAATTGCATTATATTACTGATTCAAATTTGCTTTTGGGAAAGACTATATTTCAAGATACAACAACTCAGTATAATCCCACTTAGTGAGGTCTGGGGAGGGTAGTGTGTACGCAGACCTTACCCCTACCCTTGGGTAGAGAGGCTGTTTCCAAATAGACCCCCGACATCCTTCCCTCCAAGAACTTCCCAACTTGCTCTTGGGGAGACTCGAACTCTCACCCTCTCGGTTGGAAGTGGGGGTTGCTTGCCATCAGAGCAACCCCTCTTGTCAAAGACTATATTCAAGATATTTCTGCTAAATGCCAATATAGTTATGACATGGTTGCTAATCTGAAATAATGCAATTGGAAATAAATTCTTTTTATGACTATAACGATAAAGAAGTGGTGAGGTCCAACAAAATCCTGTCACCTGGAAGATATTGATATAAGGCTGTATCCGGTTCCGGTTCTGGGTCTATTTGGGTCTGCGGTTCCGGTTCTGGCGGTTCCGGTTCTGCGGTTCTGGCGGTTCCGGAGCCGGAACTGCTACCATACGGTTCCGGAACCGCCCGGTTCCGGTTCTGGCGATTCCGGAACCGCGATTCTGGCGGTTCCAGGCGGTTCCCGGCGGTTCCGAGTTTTTTTTTTTTTTTTTAAAATCAATATCTTGTATAGTAGTGATTAGTATATTGTAGAATATATTTTTATATGGTGTACTATGTTATTAATTATAGTATATATTGTGTTTGGTATTTAAGTAGTATATATTGTATTTAAGTAGTATATATTGTATATAAGTAGTGTATATTGTGTTTGGTAGTTAGTATATATTGTGCATAAGTAGTGTATATTTTGTATATAAGTAGTATATATTGTATTTAAGTAGTATATATTGTATATAAGTAGTGTATATTGTGTTTGGTAGTTAGTATATATTGTGCATAAGTAGTGTATATTTTGTATATAAGTAGTATATATTGTATTTAAGTAGTATATATTGTATATAAGTAGTGTATATTGTGTTGTAGTTAGTAATTAGTATAAATTGTATATAAGTAGTATATATTGATAAAAGAATATTGTCATTAGTATATTGTGTTGTATGTTATATAAATATTCAAGGATTGATATAGAAGTAAAGACAAAGAAATATTGAGACAAAAGATATTCAAGGATATGATAAAGAGCATATTTATTGACCAAAATGGCATATCTTTCTTAGTCTTCCTTCCCCCAATGGAAAAAAAACTAAAAGAAGACATGCCAATGTACAAGTTACATCATAATTTATGCATTATTCCCTGAACATGACTTAACTCAGTTATCTCCTTTGGTGAACGCTTATTCTTGTTCCTTGGGGTTAATTCTATTGACAGTTGCACCCACATCATCGACCACTTCAGTTTTTTCGACATCTTGGAGTTCCTGGAGCCGAGCCATATGCTTCTTCCCTGTCCGAGCCATATGCTTCTTCCCTGTCCTGTGTGCCTCCATTGATTTCCATCAAAAGATAAGTTACTAAGGATTCAAATTGTTCAGGTATTAGAGAATTGAATTACAGCAGATGTCAGATCCTGTAGATACTGTACTGGACTTACCTTAAAAGTTGATGCCATAAGTAGATCTTGAAGCTTATGGACTATGTCGTACGATACAATGTTGAACACACCATCAAGGTGAACGGACTTCTTAGTGTTTGAAGGCACTACTTTAAATCTTGCCTTATTTGAACCACCCCATTGAGATAAAACCACCTGTTCAATTGCACCTTTTTCCAAGCCATTAGCATGGTGTTGCAAAGATGGTGTGACGTTGTCCTTTGTACCTTCTTTCTCCAAAATCTCTAGAGATGTTCCCTCCAGCAATTTATTACCAGGCAAGAATTCAACTTTCGGTTTTATGTTGAGATTGTCATCAACCGGGGGAGGGGTAGTATTTTGGCCACTACTTTCACCGGTTTTAGCTTTTCCTTTACCGAACATATTTTTCAGCGAAAATGCCATAATAATTAGCACGTAAGAGTTGAAAATCGTTGAAATTGAACACTTGAAAACTTCAATTCAACAACTTCACAATGTTTCACGAATTTGCAACAATAAATTAAGCACTTGCACTAGAAAGATTGAAAGAGAGCTTGAGAGATATTGATGAATTGGTAAATAAAAATGAAAGAATGAGGGGTATTTATAATTGAGAAATGAGAAATAGTGTAATTATATAAAGTTTGAGGTTAAATTAAAGTTTGGGGGCCAAATGGCTATTTTTTAAACTTCCAAACGGCTAGTTTTGAAAAAGAACCGTTTGGAACCGCCAGAACCGTTTGGAACCGTTTGGAGCCGTTTAGAACCGTTTGGAACCGTTTGGAGCCGTTTAGAACCGTTTGGAACCATTTGGAACCGTTTGAATTTTCTTTTTTTTTTTAAAAAAAAATTATCATTACAGAACCGTTTGGATCCGTTTGGAACCGCCAGAACCGGTCCGGTTCCGGTTCCGGTTCTGGCGGTTCCGGTTCCGCGGTTCTAACGGGTAGAACCGCGACATCACGGTTCCGGGGAACTGCCGGAACCGGAACCGCCGGAACCACGGAACCGGCAGAACCGCGGTTTCGGTCCGGTTCCGGTCCGGAACCGTAAAACTTACAGCCTTATACTGATATTAAGCATTGTCGTTCACATAGCAGAGTAGTCAATAGGAAACTTTCTTATCGGTTTGTGCATTAGATTTTCCTTTTTATTTTATTTGTAGTTCTTGGTTAAATAGGCCTTGCATACAGGTATGCTCAGTATGGTGACGTTTCCCCGAAAGTTGATGTCTATGCTTTTGGAGTAGTGCTTTATGAACTAATATCTGCTAAAGAAGCTATTGTCAAGACGAATGAAGTTATAACTGAATCAAAGGGGCTTGTTGCTTTGGTATGTGTTTTCACCTTCTTGTCTTACCTATAAATTCCAGCCTCTAAACCACTTAGAGAATTTTGTTCTATTTCTAACAATAATGATAGTTTGCAGTTTGAGGATGTTCTCAACCAAAATGGTGCTAGAGAAGGGTTACGCAAAGTGGTTGATTCCAAACTAGGAGATGACTATCCGCTAGATTCAGTCTGCAAGGTAACGTCTCATTGTTATTCTTGTAATAAAATGAAGCAATTTTCGAATATGTAAGTTAGTTGGTTGTTTCATTTGCAGGTTGCTCAGCTTGCTAAGGCTTGCACGCATGAAAATCCGCAGTTGAGACCTAGCATGAGGTCAATTGTTGTAGCTTTGATCACTCTATCATCCTCAACTGAGGATTGGGATATTGGCTCCTTTTATGAAAACCAAGGGCTTGTTCATCTCATGACAGGAAGGTAGCAATAGCAGCTGGTGATCAGTCGAGCATTCTCGAGGGATAAGAACCTCAAAATGCTGTTTTCACCTTTCTTTCTGATAATTCTTTGTCTTTTGTTTCCCTCTTCTTCTTTGTTTTTTATAAAAGTTTAAGGTTTTCAAGCAGAGAAGGTTTGGAAATTAGAACTTGATACATTGTACAGCCTCCCCTCCCCAAATACAACCCTCGAGGGATCGGCTGTGGTCTCCAGTTATTCCTATCATCAATATTATACATTCTACCAGCGACTAATGAGTGGTGGCTTGGTTGAGAAAACATCAGCGGTGGAAAATGCGAGTCTCCGTAGGGCAGATGTCCTTGGTTTTGAATCCAAAATGAATCATCTACAGAGAGCTTACCAAGTAACGCAATTTCTCTCATCCAATCTGAACATCTTCCTACCTAGTACCACCTACTGGTTTTCAATAGAATTATTTCCTGATTCATAGCCATCTTTCATTCTTGACTGATTTTTGATTTCTTTTTCCATATCTAGAATTTATTGCCATCTTCCAGTATTAAGTTGTAAATTGTAATATAAGTGGGTTATCTACCTTGGCACGTTTCTCTTTCCCTTTTAGCCTGCCGGGTCAAATTATTTGTATTTTTGTATTATCATGATGTAGAAGAAACAACATGTAAGCCCAATTGACTCTGTCATTATATGTTTGTTTCATCGTCATTACTTGTGAAATTCTCATTAGTAGTGATAACTTATATTAATAGGGTCAATTGGAGTTGTAACCCTCTGGCAAGCAACAAAATCTGTTCGGCTCCTACTACTTTGAAATACTTGATCCAGGTGTAATTCTTAATATATTTTTGTTACTTCATTGTTTTATCTCTTGGCATCCATCGTTGATGCAATCTTGACTTTCGACGGCATGAAATGTTCAACTGTTTATACATCAATGTATTACTATTACCAAAATCTCTCCATCTATGCGAGCTTTGTATTATTGGTTGATCGCGCTCAATTATGCCTTATAAAAAGAATTAAGCGAACGTTACAAATATAATTTGAGTATTTAGTTTGGAGTCGGACCTAAAAGGAATTAGTCTATCAATTACTCTCGTTAGACTTACAAAATTCTACGTAATCAACTTCCTAAATGTTCTGAATAACAATTGAAGATGTTTCTACTAACTAAGACCGAATGTAATTACTCAAATAAAGACTAACTATGATTAAGGTGTAAATAGTTAAGAGAAGGATCTAAGGTTATGATTTTCCCTATTGTGATATTCCTTCTGATTATGTCTCACATAGAATTGCTTAATCTTCTCTATCAATCATGAGCACTCTTATTATCGTAAATCTCTCTCGAGTAATCACGATAATTTACTAAAGGCACTCTCCCGAGTTACGCTAGCTGGCTTTGTTTATTACAACTCACTTTAGATTGCATCCAAGGTTTCATTATCCCTAATCCCGCCTTTAAACCTCGCTTATGGATCCCTCATATACTTTGGGAGTGGTGTTGTTCAACAATTACCTGAATATGTACTCTCTCCCGAGTTATGCATACTAAATAAGCACAACTAATTGAGGATCCTATCAATTATCTACAATGAGAACGTAGTTGAACAAATAGAGATTAAACCAGGCAAACTATATTAATATAATAAGAAGTTCATCCTTCAATAGGTACCATTAAAACCCTAGACTAAATATTAGCTACGCATACTAGTGTTCATCATAACTATTGTCAAATTCATCACAAATAGTAAAACACAAAGGAAGAAAGGAAGAACTTGATGTTGAATTATCCTCCTTGCCTATTGCCTCTCCTTTTCTTGAACTAAGCTATGAAAACCTTGATAATCCTCCCTTGGACGAGCTGGACCTTCTATAGGTTAAATGGATTTACCCCGAACTTCTACGTTTGCCCATGAACTTTATTTTTCCGAAACTGGGCTAGCGTGGTCGCGCTAACGACCGCGCTATGACCTACCATTCTGCCTCGAATTCCTGGGCTAGCGCGGTCGCGCTAGTCTGGGTCATCATTTCAGCTCTTCTTTCTCTCATCTTCCTACGTACTCAGCTCCTAGGGCCTTCCCTTGCTTCAATTTAGCTCCCATTACAGTTCTAAGTCCTCATACATGCCACTCACTCCTGCAAAACATATATATATATATATATATATATATATATATATATATATATATATATATATATATATATATATATATATATATATATATATATATATAATTATTTAACTATTTTATAATAGTGAAACATAATCAAGTTGGGGCATAAACAATCACCAAATTATATGAATCTAGCCTATTATCAACATCCCACAGTTAAATTATTACTAGTCCTCGAGCAATCCACATTTAAATCTATAGAGGTTCCTTCACTAAGCCTTTTTTCTTAACATATCACACCAAGAACAAATCACCATAGTTACGCCTAGTAATGAACAATATTTGCCTCAAAAGTCGACTCTCACGTGTCGTGCAATATTCATTCTTACTCAAATTACTCTACACAGAAGACAAGACTTGCCTTTTCTTCGTGAATCACATGCCCTCACATCACACAAGAGAGTAGTTTCACTAATATTAATATCAAGAACGATTAGGAACTTAGATAAACAAAAATCGCTCACTCTCAAAAAGAACATTCACATACCACAAAGACGCACCACAGGCTTGCTCATAGTGTACTACTTTATTAATCGAACCCGCTCAGTCTAAGATCAATTTGGAATTTACTTGGTTATAATATGGGCTAAGGGACGGGCAGGATATATTTGGATATAGTAACTAACCTCCCTAAACTCTTTTAATACAATCACATTAACCTTCAAAACCATACTTATGTCAACCAGAGACTTCACCACATTTTTATTTATAACATCCCACTCCATTAGGTGCAATTGTAATAAACCACCACTTATCAACTTCTACATTTACTCATTTTCTTTTAAGTGGTGCTTATTTTTTTTACTTTTCCAAACATTGAATCTTTCCTTTATTTCATCAATTCCACTCAAAAACCAAATCACCACTCCACACTTTTGCTTTTGCATAATTTTCAATACCATTCAAGTGTTTATGGGAGGTAAAGGGGTTCACAGATGTCCATTCAAACATTTGGGTAAGATTCGCAATGTGGTTGCTAAAGAACATGCTTATAGGCTCAACGGGGTTGACTACGATGTATTACATTTAGGTGGGTCTACTTTATATGTCTGGCTCAACAAAGAAATGTCTATATCACTTCTAAGACTAAATGGAACTACTATTTCGCTTCGCAAACACACAGGGCAAGTTCTAGGCATCAAATATAAAGCATAGAATACAGTACAACTCACACACACATGGCACATGACTCACTCCAGATTGGCTTATCAAGTCACTCTCATTTGAGTATTCAAGTCAGTGACAAACATACAATTTAACGCACTTTAGCAAAAATCAACCAATGAAACTAAACGTTACACTCTAGTGTCCATTGTGTTCAGGTGTATCAGCGCCAAGTGTTTCTCTTTTGATTTCAGCCTGTAGCCTATCAACGCTAACTAAAAACTAAAAACAAAATAAACAAAAAACTACACCTAGTTCAAGATAAACCTTCGGAAAAGAACCATGGCCTAAATAAAAATCAAGGGGGAGTTGCTACACTATAAAAAAATCTTTGTGATATTTTCTATAAACTTACTTCCCTCAAGAAAACTATCAAAAAGATCTGTCATTAGGAAAAGTCTCCATATTCCTTTTTTTTTTGGATTTTTACGTCGACTTAGTCCCTCAAGAACCCCGTCAAAAGATATCCATCGTCGGGACAAGTTAACTTACCTACTTTAAACTTACCTAAATTAACTATTACTTAAACCACAAAAAAACAATCAATCAAGAAGAAGAAACATCAACAACAACAACAACAACAACAACAACCCAGTATAATCCCACTTGGTGGGGTCTGGGGAGGGTAGTATATACGCAGACCTTACCCCTACCCTGGTGTAGAGAGGTTGTTTCCAAATAGACCCCCGGCATCCTTCCCTCCAAGAGCTTCCCACCTTGCTCTTGGGGAGACTCGAACTCACAACCTCTCGGTTGGAAGTGGGGGTTGCTTACCATCCGAGCAACCCCTCTTGTCTAAGAAGAAGAAACATCAAACGATCAAATTGTTACAAGTACATACACACATTGAAGTATCTCCCACCCCACACTTAAAAGGTAGCCATGTCCTCATGGCATAAATAATTAAGGAACAGTGAGGTAAATGAACTTCCCTGAAAGATCATTCCTGATCGGAGACAGTGTCTGGGTTCAAATTGCAAGCACGACCTAGAGCTCTTAGCTAGCCTAAGATTTTCTTCTCTGATTTCACCTGCCGGTCAACCACTGCGTCAACACGGGTATCCAAGTCACTGACTAAGGTACGCAACCCAGCCTCCTCCTGCTCCAAAGCGGTGAACCGGGAAACCCGAGTAGCTCAAGGAGGTGCTACAATCCCAGATGGTGTTGCAGCTGCTGCAATTTGCTTATATGCCTATGGCTCTGCCCCCATTTGCTCCTGCTCAGCCTCCTCTTCCTCAGAGTCATAAGAGCCACTATTATCCTCATCACATCCTGCCGCCGGCTCCTTACCAATGGTTACCTTGTCTGACCTGAACTTGTGATCTTTTGGCACTATCCCATCCACAACTAGATTTTCTGGCATCCTAGCTTCCCTTCAAAGTTTAGTAACCAATGAAAGAAAAAAGAACCCATACCTCTTTATTGGACAACGGGTGAACATCTCCTCATGCATCACTTTGGCCACGTCGAAGTTATGACCATTGATGTAGCACCAAATCAAAGTTGCTCGAGGGGCATTCACCTCAGTAGTATTGGAAGACGGGATCAGATAGTTGTTGATAATATACAACCAGTACTTCCCTTCAAAGGTTAGTGCCAAGGACTGGAACTTCTTACCATACTTCATCCAGACAACTTCCTTTTCGGGTGCACAAATTATTTCAAAGAACATCGCCCACTGCGTGTATTGTCTGCCATACATCTCATAAAAGTCTTCATATGGATCCATAGGGGAAGCTGGCACATCGTCCGTATAACCTCAACAGAGGCATCCATCGATTTTCTGCGCACAATGACTATACCATTGACATGCTCTTTCACGTTTTCGTAAAACTCTCGAACAAACATCATGTTACCCTTGACCGACTCGTAAATAAAAGTTTGTAACCCACCAGCTCAATATACATGTAAGGCAGCCCATCTGGACCGATCCCATATCAATTCCTCTTTCCGGTATCGAATTTTTAGAGGCCTTATCCGCAAAGCGATCCTAGGCCTTGGCAGAGACAAACCTGCTACATCAAAGGGGCGATCATAGGTTGACCTGCGCGCCCTGGACGAGCCAACTTGGCTGCTAGGTGAGGCACCTGCGGCGCGGCGTTTCCGAGATGGAGCCATAGTACCTGGAAAATGGGAGAACATTAGCACATCCCAACACAAACTTGTGACATAAAGCGGTTACTCAGACTTCACACGCAAACTTGATTACAAGTACACAATTACAGTCACCAGGCATTTATACAGACACCTTGTAGGCATTCATTGCCCACAACCCATTTCAAACATTTGACCACCCAAAACAACCACAATGTTCCCAAAATCACAACTAATTCAAGCTCTAACTCCACCAATCGTTTCACCCACACTTACTACAAAATATTCTACAAATTCGACTAAACAAAGAAAAGAACATGAACCACATAAATAGAAAAAATAACAAAAACAAAAATCTGAAGAAAAAGAAAAAAAAGAGAAAAATATTACTAAGAAAGCATACATGTAGGGAGATAATGTTATGAGAAACGAAGAAGATGGGGGGGGGGGGGGGGAGGGAGAGTGCTTGAGACTTGGGGAAAGTTGAAGAAGATGGAAGTTTTTATTTTTGAAGAAGAATGGGGTTTAGGGTTGTGAGGGTCATTTAAATTTTCTAGGAGTGTTGGGGGATTTGGGATTGAATGGGGGAATTTATATAGGGGGATTAGAATAGAGGAAAAAAAAATTAAAAAAACTATTTTTTGTTATAAGTTAAAGGAAAAATTTGCATCAGATAGGACGGGACTATTGCGTTCGTAGAGCGGTATGAGCGTGGCCGCGCTAGTCTAGGTAGAAGACTATGCCATATGCGCGCCCACTAGCGCTACCTGTAGCGTGGTCGTGCTAGAAGTGCGTTCACATGAGTAGTGCAATCGCGCTAGTATTTTGGAGCTGAGACAGAAAACTTGCCCATATGCGCGGCATGTAGAGCGGGCACGCTCCTGGGCACGGTTTTGTTTTATATTTTCACTTGTTCTTACCACTTTAGATGGCCTTATTACCTGTCCAAGTTCACATGTATTGGTTAGTACTTCTTAAAACTCAAAATTAACAACTACTACTATCATAAGGTTGTCTCCCAACCAGCGCCTTAGTTAATATCGTGGTACAACAATTCAATGGGTTACTTACCATGCAACGCCTGATTTAACGTCATGGCACGATGCAGACAAGCGCATTTAAGGTTCGCTCGACCTTTGCGATTCAGTTAGATGGATCTCTGACACTTCCTTTAATTCATTCATGTCTACGTATAATTTCAATCTCTCCCCATTGACTCTAAATGTGCGAGAGTCTTTCTTTGAGTCAATCTCCACAGCCCCTACACTTCGACCACTCAAAATGGACCAGACCATCGTAACTTAAGCTTACCCAAGAACAACCTTAATCTTGAGTTATATAGAAATACCTTGTCCTTGGAATTGAAATGTCACTCAACAATGTTCCGGTCGTGCAACCGCTTCATTGTTTCCTTGTACAACCTTGTGCTCTCAAAAGCCAGATATCAAAATTTTCCATGTCCATACAGTTCAGTGATTCTCATTGTGCCCGCATCCTCAATGTCTAGGTTCAACTATTTTAATTCCCACCAAGCTTTATGTTCAAGTTCCATTGGAAAGTAGCAGGCCTTCCATAACACCAACTTATAAGGTGACATACCAATTGGTATTTTAAAAGCAGTTCTATAAGCCCAAATAGCCTTTTTACCCAATGAGTTCTTGTGGCTTTACCGTCTTGCTCAATACACTATTTATCTCTCTATTTGAGACTTTCACTTGTCCATTGGTTTGCGGATGATATAGTGTTTCCACCTTGTGGCATACATCATACTTCGCTAGCAACTTTTCGAAGGCTTGATTATAGAAGTGAGTGCCCCCTTCACTGATAATCGCTCTCGGTGTCCCAAAACGGGTGAATATGTTCTTATTCAAAAGCCCCACCACCAATCTTGCATCATTAGTGGGCAATGTTGCAGCTTCTACCCATTTGGACACGTAATCAACAACCACAAATATGTACTTATTGCTAAAGAAGCTGACGAAGGGTCCCATGAAGTCAATCCTCCAGACATCAAACACTTCCACCTCTTGAATCGGGTTCATGGGCATCTCATGGCAACGGGAAATGTTCCCGGTTTGCTGACATTCATTCAGTCCTTCACCTATTTATGTGCATCTTCAAACACTATTGGCCAAAAGAATCGGGCATCTAGCACTATCCTAACCCCTCCAAACTGCCCTCCATTCACCGATGTGTGACATGCCTGCAAAATAGATGATTGTTCTATCTCGGGGATGCACCACCGAATCATATTGGAAACACATATTCAAAATAGGTAAGGTTCATCCCAATAATACATGCAGCAGTCACGATAAAATTTTTTCTTTTGTACTGATGAAAGGTCATAGGAAACTATACCGCTTGCCAGATAATTTACAAAGTGTGCATACCATGGCACTTCCTCAAGACTTATAGAGAGCAGTTGCTTGTCTGGAAAGGTTTCCAGATATCCTCAACCTTAACTGAGTGTTCAACACCCTCAAGTCGTGATAGATGGTCAGTGACTTGGTTTTATGTGTCGTTATGGTCACGAATTTCGAGGTCAAACTCTTGCAGTAACAACACCCAACAAATCAGACAGGGTTTAGACTCCTTCTTCTCAATCAAGTACCTGAAAGCTACATGATCAGTGTATAGAATTACCTTAGAGCCAATCAAGCATGATCTGAACTTGTCGAAAGCAAACACCGCATCCAACATCTCATTCTCAATCATAGTGTAGTTTAGCTGGGCTCCAGTCAGTGTTTTACTGGCATAGCAGATTGGATGCATTAGCTTGACTTTCCGCTGTCCCAGCACTTTCCTCACTAAGTAGTCACTGGCGTCATACATGAGTTCAAATAGTTGCTCCCAATCAGGGGCAACAATGATGGGTGCTGTGACTAGCCTCTTTTTCAACTCCTCGCATGCTACCATACAATCATTAGAAAACAAGAAAGGGTGATCCCTTTCCAACAACTTACGGAGAGGGTTATTGAGAAGCTTCTTATGAATCTCCAGTAGAAACCGGCATGCCCGAGGGAAGGTCCTAATTCCCTTGATTGAAGTTGGGTGTGGAAGCTTTGTTATCACGTCAACTTTAGCGCAAGCCACCTCGATTCCTTTACTCGATACCTGGTGCCCCAGGACTATGCCCTCTTGTACCATGAAATGGAACTTTTCCCAATTAAGAACCAGGTTAGTCTCTATACACCGTTTCAGCACACGAGTCAGATTTATAAGGCACTCATCGAATGAGTTCCCCACCACTAAGAAATCATCCAGGAATACCTCCATTATGTCATCTACCATGTGAGTGAAATTAGCCATCATGCACCTTTAGAATGTGGGGGTGCATTGCATAAGACAAACGGCATCATCCGAAAGGCATAAACGCCATATGGGCAAGTGAAGGAGGTCTTTTCTCTGTCCTTAGGTTCAATGGAGATTTGATTGTGCCCTAAGTACCCATCCAAAAAACAGAAGTAAGACCTCCCTACCAGTATGTCTGGCATTTGATCAATGAAGGAAAGTGGGAAGTGGTCTTTCTGGGTG
The DNA here is from genome assembly GCA_034376525.1 of Nicotiana benthamiana. Taxonomy (NCBI): domain Eukaryota; kingdom Viridiplantae; phylum Streptophyta; class Magnoliopsida; order Solanales; family Solanaceae; genus Nicotiana; species Nicotiana benthamiana. The sequence continues at coordinate 129,728,335 of CM067324.1, read as the reverse complement.
TCCAGATTTAAGTTTCTGTGGTCCATGAAAATTCTATGGCCCATGACGGTTCTCGTAGAGATAAGTTCATTGTTATCATTATTACCACCATTATGCCACCCTTCTTAGGCACACATTGCACCAGACTAACCCAACTGCTGCCAGAGATTTGGAAAATGATTCCGCATCTAACCACGTTATAACTTCTTTCTTCACCGCTTCCTTCATGTTGGGTTTCAGCCTTCTTTGGTGTTTCCTGGAAGGTTTGTGTCCTTTTTTAGTAGAATTTTATGCATAAAATAGGCGGGACTGATCCCCTTAATATCTGCCATGGTCCACCCAATGGCAGTCTTACACTCCTTGAGTACCTGCAAAAGTAGTTGTGCCTGCACATCTAACAAACTAGATGAGATAATAACAGGTAATGTGGAGTAAGTTCCAAGGAAGTCATACCTGAGATGGGTAGGCAGTGGCTTCAATTCCAGCTTTGGTGGTTCTTCAATGGATGGCTTGGCTAGAGGAGTTTCTCTGTTTTCTAAGTCCAAGGGCTCAAATTCAAGAGTTCTATCCTAGAACCCCCTGCCCTCTAATGCCAATACCAACTCCGCTAGTTCTTCCCTAGTTACCTCTATCTAAATTTACTAAACATGCCGCAAGAGGGTCCTCAATAGTCAACGTCTCATCATCAGCTTCTAGATTACATCCACGTCATCAATAAGAGAACAATTGGCGAATTCACTTGGTCGCCTCATAGATTTTTGCATATTGAATGTTATCTCTTCATCGTTCAACCTCATATTGAGCTCCCCAGTCTCACAATCAATGAGAGTTATACCAGTGGCCAAGAATGGCCTTCCCAAAATTATGGGAATATCTTCATCCACCTTGCAGTCTAAAATCACAAAATCTGCAGGGAACATAAATTTCCCTACCTGAATCAACACATCATCCAAGATACCAGAAGGTTTTTTCATGGTCCTGTCAGCCAGCTGCAACAACATAGAAGTGAGTCTAGCTCTTCCAATCCCCAACCGCTTATAGATTGCTAATGACATCAGATTTATGCTAGCCACCAAATCACATAGTGCTTTGGCAAAAGCAAAATTGCCAGTGGTACATGGAATAGTGAAACTCCCTAGATCAGACAGCTTCTCAGCAATTGGTCTCGTAACCACCGCACTGCAGGTCTGAGTCAATATCACTATGGGTAAGTCTTGGAAATCGAACTTTCCAGAAATAAAGTCCTTCATCATTTTTGCATAACTAGGCATCTCCTTCAAAGCATCTATTAATGGAATATTTACCTGGATTTGTTTCAGCATATCCAAGAATTTCTTGTATAGTTCCTCTTTTTGGTACTTGGCTAGCCTATGTGAGAATGGTGCAGGGGTCTCTTCTTTCCAATGATTTGGGTATTCATTTTGTTAGCTACCACCTCAACTACTGGTTCTTGTGCTGTCGCAGCTTCTCTCCCAACCTCGATCTGTGTGTTCTATTCTTGCCGGGTAGGCTATACTGTCACCTCAGTCAGTTTCATTGACTCATCTTGCTCAATGGCACTGGTACAAGTGTCTCAGCCTGTCTGCTTTCTCGAACCCTCTCTTGCTCCAAGTATAAGTCTCTGCCATTACATAGAATCACTGTGATCAGCTGCTTCGGACCTTGATTTTTTGGATTTATTTAAGAGTCTGCATGTAATGTCCCATGAGGACGATTGTTTAAAGACATCGAAATCTGGCCCATATGTACTTCAATATTCTTGATAGCTGAATCATGTGCATATACTTTTTCATTGATTTTTGCATTCGACCCAATAACCTGCTACATCACTGCTTCGAGTCTAGTAAACCCATCTTCCTGTCTCCACCATGTTGCTCCTGAGGGGGATGATACCCTTGCTGCTGATTTTGATTGTTATATCCCTGTGGCCTTTGATAAGGCGCCGTATTATTGGGAGGTATCATACCTCCCATGTTTCCATTGTTGAACTATGGCTAAACTGTCCTGTACGACTGATTTTGTTGGCCCCAATTTTTACCATCATGTCTCTGGCCTCTATAATTAGACACATAATTCATGTCCTCGGTGTAGTGATGATGATCATTTTCTGCATTCCACTAGTTACCAATTGACTAACTAATGCAAGATGTGCATAAGCCCCCATTGGTAGTATCTACAATGTGTACATACCGCTTCTCCCCTGACTCTTCCATTTTTTTTGTAAGTATACTTATCTGTGTTATTATCGCGGCCATATTTTCAGCAAGGGTGTTGGATAGATCTAGGGGCACTGAGTGAACCACTGGAGTGATAGGTGCATTCCTGGTTGTCTACCCTGGCCTTCCCTCCATGTTTTGCTCAAGAATGCTCTACTAGCTGAAGCATCAACATTACCATTAATAAAATCGTGGCCCCTACATCAGATCTGGAATACCATGGTGCAGACATATAACTAGCATCCCTTTGAATCGTTTCCATGTTTCATGCAATGTCTCTATTGGTCTCTGTTTGAAACTCAAAATTTCATCAATTTGTTGAGCAGTCTTGTTGCTTGGTGGAACTTGTTCACGAATTACTTGACTAACTCCTCCAAGTTGTTATGGAATTAATGGGGAGTAGTTTATCTAGGCTTGGGCAACTCTTGTCACTAAGAATGGAAACAATAACAGTTTGATAGCTTCCTGAGTTACGTTGGGCTGCCTTTGAGTTTTGCAAATTGATCTTCGACTTGTGACCTCGAAAATAGTCCTTTGTTTTGCAACAAGTGCAACATGTTGTTCATGGTTTGAAATGATTCAGCATGTATCTGTGGGACTAAAATGGTTGTGGCCAAGTTCTTTGATGTGGGTTGTGCCAGGTCATATAGCACAACCTTTGCACAAGAGACGCTACTGGCACTACCAGTGCAGCTGGGTCTACTATGTGATCCCCTATGTCTTGTTCGAATTGTTCAGTTGTTTGTTGTTGTTCGTTTTTTGGTTGGCCCGATTCAAGGCCTTGAACACTTTCTCGGGATCTGATAATACTTCAAGTACTTCACCAGATCTCGATGAGTTTCTAGGCATGCTCCTATACAACCAAGTCAACAAACGTTAAAATTTTAATGTAAAGACTGGGTATAGATAAAATTGACTACACTAAGATTTTTTTTTATATTTCTATCAATTGTAATTGATAACACCGTTAATTCCCTGGCAACAATGCCAAAATTTGATCACGCCCAACTATGCCTTCTATAATGGACTAAACGGACGTTGCAAATATAATTTGAGTATTTAGCCCAGAGTCGAACCCACAAGGAATTAACCTATCAATTACTCTCTTTAGACTTACAAAATTCTACGTAATAAACTTCCCAAACGTTCTGATTAACAATTGAAAATGTTTCTACTAACTAAGACCGAATGTAATTACTCAAATAAAGACTAACTATGATTAAGGTATAAATAATTAAGAGAAGTATCTATGGTTATGATTTCCCCTATTGATGGAATCCCTTCTGATTATGTTTCACATAGAATTGCCTAATCGTCTTTATCAATCATGAGCACTCTTATTACCGTAAATCTCTCCCAAGTAATCACGACAATTTACTAGATGCACTCTCCCGAGTTACGCTAGGTAGGTTTGTTTATTACAACTCACTTTAAATTGTACCCAAGGCTTCGCTATCCCTAATCCCGCCTTTAAACCCTCGATTATTGATCCCTCATATACTTTGAGAGTGGTGTTGTTTAACAATTACCTAAATATGTACTTTCTCCCGAGTTATGCACACTAAATAGGCACAACCAATTGAGGATCCTATCAATTAACTACAACGAGGACGTAGTTGAACAAATATAGATTAAACCAGGAAAATCATATTAACATAACAAAAAGTTCATCCTTCAATAGGTTCCATCTAAATCTTGGACTAAATATTTAGCTACTCATACTAGTGTTCATCATAACAATAGTCAAATTCATCACAAATAGTAAAACATAAAGGAAGAAAGTAAGAACTGGAAGTTGAATTATCCTCATTGCTCTTGCATCTCCTTTTCTTGATCTAAGCTATGAAAACCTTGGTAATCCTCCCTTGGGCGAGCTGGACCTTCTATAGGTTAAGTGGATTTACCCCCGAACTTCCAAGTTTACCCCTGAACTTTATTTTTCAAAAACTGGGCTAGCGCGGTCGCGCTAATGGATGCGCTAATGACCCCGCATATGGCCTAGCATTTTGCCTCGAATACTTGGGTAGCACGATCGCGCTAGTGGCGTGCTAGTCTGGGTCATCATTTCATCTCTTCTTTCTCTCGTCTTCCCATGTACTCAGCTCCTAGGGGCTTCCTTTGCGTCAATTTAGCTCCAATTACAGTTCTAAGTCCTCATACATGCCACTCACTCCCGCAAAACATGAAATTCACAATTGGAGCCAATTTATCATTACTTAACTATCTTATAACAGTAAAATATAGTTAAACTGAGACATAAACATTCGCCAAATTACATGAATCTAGCCTATTATTATTGGTCCCAAGTCCGGATAGTAGAAAAGTCTCTCATAGGTTGACGATCAAGTAATCAACATAAAAATAGATATTATATCATGAAGCTCTTTCATTGTTGAATGGGCAAAAGGTTCACGACAAATAAAGTGGAGAGAAAATTCATACAAATGTCCTAACTATTTTGTGTTTGAATGTTACCAAAATAAGTTTAAGTTGTGACAGTGCAGGATTTTGTTGCTTGACCTACAACATGCAAGTCCTTATAACAAGGCCTGATATGGTGACCTAAAAATTACAAAACAGATGCTCTAACCGTTGATTGTGTACTATAGGGGGAAAAAGGGATTGGGAGGACTTACATCGTTCTTATTGAGACATATTTCAAGTTCAAAATTTCAACGCCCAGGGCTAAAAGCCAAGCATATTAGAAGCAATAATGATGGTGGGTTGACTGAAGGGGTCAACTAATGGAACACAAAAATAATAGTACTACCTAATTCTCTTTTTACTTTCCAGGAAATACCATCTCGGCAATTTGGCTATAAAACTCTTTTTTTTCATTTTATGTCTATCACAATTTATATTAGTTGTGTGAGACTATTTTTTGTCTAATAATTTCGTAGATTCAAAATTTTATGAATTCAGAAGTATAAGATTGAGGTACACAATTTTGCAATACAAAAAGGAGCCCGTGAGACACAAAATAAAACTTCTCTTTATCTCATACTTAAAATAATGCAAAATTCAAAGCTAACTCTTTTCTCTTTTCTGACTACGCCAAGTTGAAAAACGTTAAAAGGCAAAAGAACTGAACCTGTCAACAAACACTATCATAATACATCCATTTGGCATCTTTGCCATCCTTACCAGCATTTTTCCACCAGTAACTTTCTTCAAGATTCTAAAACAGTTCAAAAATCTCAAGCCATTTCTCAGCTACTATAGTGTTGAAACTCAGATGATTTTTCAAAGCTTTGATTTAGTATTAGGCATATTAATGTTGAATATTTTGTGGGTGGGGGCTAAATCCCAGTGTAGTGATGATTGTGATGCATTAGCTTCGTTTTATTTATGGAATGGTGCAAACCTTACTTTCATATCTACTTCTTTTTCTACCACCATAAAAAATATTCTTAGTTATAATCCTCAGATAACCAATCCAGATAAAGTTCAATTCCAAAGCAGAGTTAATGTTCCCTTCTCATGTAGTTGTGTTAATGGGGAATTCATGGGCCATCAGTTTGATTTGCAGGTCAAAGGTAGTACTACTTATCCGAGAATTGTCCGGCTTTATTATTCGAACCTTACAACAGTCGAGATGTTGCAGAAGTCTAACAGTTATGATCCTAACAATGTTCCTGTAAATTCTATAGTAAAGGTTATTGTGAACTGCTCTTGTGGGAATAGTCAGGTGTCAAAAGACTATGGTCTATTCATAACTTATCCGATTCGTCCTAATGAGACTTTGGCTACAATAGCCAATGACTTTAAGCTGCCGCAGAAGTTGTTGGAGGACTACAACCCTGAAGCAAATTTCAGCAGAGGGACTGGTCTGGTTTTCATTCCTGGAAAAGGTAATTAATTTCTCTACTTATATACGCTGCATATTTTAGGTACAATTTGTCGAACTAGGATGAGTTGTCACAGGAATCCATGCAGAGGCATAAAATGGGAACCATGCTCATTGTGTATCATACAGGGAAGGGCAATTATTGCTTATTATGTTTACAAACACTTGTAGTAAGTTTCCTGATGATTTGACATGTATGAAAAATTAGTGTAAAAGTTGGGATTGTAACTTGAACATCTGTTACATGCTGAGATTTTTCTGATCTTGTAGTTCTTATCTCTTAAATCTCTATTTCTGAAATGTGTTGCAGATCAAAATGGAACTTATCCACCATTAAGGACCTCAACAAGGTTTACTCCAAACCCAATGAGCTTTTGATTTTTGTTTCAATGCTATAATACTGGTAGCTAATTGTTGTTTCTTGCTTTTCACAGCTCAACAGGTTAGCCCTATGTTAGGACTCCAGTGATATCTTTTTTAACTTATCAAGTCTGAGGTATCAGAAAAGCGTGAACGTGATTGTAATCTACTAAGAACTGCGTTATTGACAGGAATCTCGGGTGGAGCAATAGCTGGCATATTGGTTGCAGCGGTTTTTGTTGTAGCCCTTTTAGCGGTTTGCTTGTATCTTTTCTTAATTAGAGGCAGGAAAACGGAGGACGAATCATTTCTTCACATAGCACCTTACAAACATAGTAGTAATGAGCATGTTCATGGTAATTTTTATGGTTTTGAACCTCCTGATATATACCCATCAAACTGTTGGTGAGAGTTTCTGTTGTTTCTTGTTTCTCATTTCTCTTGCTTTTCGCATAAGGAATCAGCATCAGAATGACTTATTTGTTAAAGATATTACTCCATTTGCCATTTGTTGAAAAATATAAGCTTCCTGCAATTTATAGGTCCTGGTTAATGATGAAAGTATGTCAACTAACTATTCTGTGGAAGCAATGTGTAGTTCGTCCTTAGAATAAATTTATAACTAGCTACAAACCTTGAATTTCCTTAAATGAATCAGGTCATGCAAATTTAGAGAATTCTTCAGAACAAGGTTCTCTTAATAAGGGTGCTTCTCCAGAGCCCCCAAGGATCACTGTGGATAAATCAGTGGAATTTTCATACGAAGAACTTGCTAATGCCAGCGACAACTTCAGCACAGCCTATAAGATTGGTCAAGGTGGTTTTGCATCTGTTTACTATGCTGAGTTAAGAGGCGAGGTTCGCTGTTATTCTTCTTTGATTGAAATGATTAGCAATTACTATTTGGATACTCAGATTGATCGTCAACTTTGTTGGAGCTGCTTTGTTATGTCACTATCGTGTAATTCACATAAGTATTTGGTTCAAGATCAAAATTATGCTTATTTCTTAGCCAACGGGCATTTCTTCTTTTCGTGGTTAAATTTTTAAGATAGCATGCAGAACAAACAGTTCCACAATTGTAAAGGATTCAAACTACATGTCATATTTGCATATCGTCTAAGTTAGAGGTCGTGTAATTCACTGAAGCAACCCTTCGAAGTTAAAAAAAAAATTAGTATAGTCTGGTTTGGTATTTCATGCTGCTAGCCTGCTAACCCCCTTTATCTCAATAATATGCAGAAAGCTGCAATCAAGAAGATGGATATGCAAGCAACAAAAGAGTTCTTTGCTGAATTGAAGGTTTTGACCCACGTTCATCACTTGAACTTGGTAAATACGTACCTCTAAATGCAAACAACAACAACAACAACAACCCTTGGGTAGAGAGGCTGTTTCCGAATAGACCCCCGACATCCTTTCCTCCAAGAACTTCCAACCTTGCTCTTGGGGAGACTCGAACTCATAACCCCTCGGTTGGAAGTGGGGTTGCTTACCATCAGAGCAACCCCTCTTGTTTGTACCTCTAAATGCAATTTTCAAAAAATTGGTGACATTTCATTTTTCAACCGATAAACTTCCTTTCCAGGATTTTGCATTGCTCAATATTTCCAATCCATTTAGTGGTCTGAGCCATTTAGCTTGCCAATGTGATATTTTCCTTGTGAAAGTCGGGACTTTTTATTTATTATGAGAAAGTTAGGATTGGTGATTTAGTTCTGCTCTTTAACCTAATACATCATAGAGAACATGAGGTAATATTTCACACGTTGAAACCGTTGCAGGTACGTTTGATAGGATATTGTGTTGACGAATCTTTGTGCTTAGTCTATGAATACGTTGACAATGGAAACCTAAGCCAACACTTGCGTGGTTTAGGTAAGTTCGGTCTCATTCAAAAAATAATAATAATCATGTCTAATCTTATTTTCGAATCTCTCACAGTTCCATATCGATCATGTACTTTTCATTTCCAGGTAGGACACCATTGCCATGGTCTACCAGGGTGCAAATCGCTCTGGATTCAGCTAGAGGCCTCGAGTATATCCATGAACACACTGTTCCTGTGTATATCCATCGCGACGTTAAATCAGCCAACATTTTGATCGATAAAAACTTCCGTGCAAAGGTATGAAAGTTCCAATACTAGATCTATGAGATCAAAAACCCTGTGTACTTATTCATTCGGAAATAATCTTTTGCCATGCAGGTTGCTGACTTCGGACTAACAAAACTGATAGAAACTGAAGGTTCTATGCACACTCGTCTTGTTGGTACTTTTGGTTACATGGCCCCAGAGTAAGAATGTTGAATGAAAGTTCTTAGAGGCTTTCCCATCTTATACTTAATAACTCTCAATCTAAGGAATGAATAGTAAAACTGCAGTTTTAAGTATCATTTCAATCCTGTAGAAAAAGGTTTCAGATTTCCTTATTGCCTTTCTGTTCAGGTATGGTCAGTTTGGTGATGTTTCTGTCAAAACTGATGTATATGCTTTTGGAGTTGTGCTTTATGAATTAATATCTGCTAAACAAGCTATTATGAGGGTTAGTGAAATTGCTACTGAATCGAAGGGGCTCGTTACAATGGTACCTTAAATCATTTCTGAACTCACTAACTATTTATCTACTCTAAACCACTAAAACAGTCCAAAACTAACTGTTAATTGGCAACATCTTGCAGTTTGATGATGTGCTTAATGAGGTTGATCCTAGAGAAGGAATATGCAAATTGGTAGATCCAAAACTTGGTGATGATTATCCCCTGGATTCAGTCTGGAAGGTAAAAGAGAATTATACGTGTCAAGTGTATTTTATTAAGGGACTCGTTATTATTCGTACAAATATAGCAGAATGAAGATGAAAGATTCATATAGCCGACCCCAACTAGTTATAGACAGACACGTACTTAGTTTTTTATTTCGCGATAATGAAAGTAATTAATTTTCTTTCACTTGCAGGTGGCTCTTCTAGCCAAGTCTTGCACACATGAAATTCCTCAACTGAGGCCAAGTATGAGATCAATAGTAGTAGCTTTAATGACAATATCATCCTCAACTGCAGATTGCAACATAGCTTCATTCTATGAAAACCAGGGCCTTGCCCATCTCATGTCCGGAAGGTAACAAATTCCAATTGAAGTTATTGTGTTACTCGAAATTAGAAGCAGAAGTAACACTTGTACATTTGCTTACATCAACCATATGAACTTAGTATAGGTACTTTTACTATACTGTAAAATAGGGAAACCATATACATCTCTCTTTCTCTGTCTCCTCTTGTCTTTTCTTTTTTGGTTTTCTTTGGTGAAACTTTTTTTTTTTCTTTGGGGGGAATTTGATATTTTGCTCCTCTATTGTGTCATTTTATGAACAAAGATAAGGCATAAGTGTTTTTGGTAGCTGTCATATTCTCCATGTCTTTATAAAGGAATGATGACAAATAAACAGTGAAAAGCAGGATATTTTTGGGCTTAATACTTTTACCATCACAATCATTACCATCATTAATAATTTGGAAACAAATAATTTAATAAGACTACTAAGTAGTGCTAATAATATTTATTTGATTATTTAAAAAGGGAAAAGAAAACATTTTTTAGTACTCGATTATGGAAGTTTATTTGCGTAATAAAATTGCAAACTGTGGACTTAGGGCTTGTTTGGTATAATGGTGGGATATTTCATGGGATTGGTTATCGCACCTTCTCTGTAGGATAGTTAATCCCACTATGTTAGGGGTCGTTTGATTAGAAACAAGTTATTATATGATTAATTAAAATTAGTTATCCTACTATTCTTTGGGAATAAAAAATACTACAATTCTGAAATTAGTTATACCATGATTTTATTTTCACCAACGTAAAATAAACTAATCTTAAATTTAATTTCGAAATTAATTATCCATTATCTCTCGTACCAAACGAGCACTTAGTGTAAAAGTTATTGCGGGGTTAGCTCATACTCCAAACAAAAAATAGGATATAGTTAATCGCAAACTCTATTTCGGAATTATTATCCATGTACAAAACGATCCGTTGCGGAGTATGGAGTATGCTGTACATCTGTTATTATCATGCAGAACATAAACTTCCAAACAAATAAATTACATTATTCCTTTGAATATTAAAATGACAATGTTGTTTATAGTATAAGTATAATATATTGTTCGATTCTTGCTGTGTCTTTTTCCACCTTATCCAGATATCCCTCCCCTCAACCTCCTCAACCATAAAAATAAAAACGAGAAAAAGAAAAAAGAAAAAAAAAAGAAGAGGTTAGATGAGATAATTGAAGAAGTCTAAAGAAGTAGGTGAACAAAAAACAATTTTCCTGTTAATTAGTCAATAAGCATCAATAAGAAACCTGAACTATTCTTTCATCCTTTAATTTGACTATAAATTTATTACTAAAGGAAGAATACATAAACAACTCTCAACTTGTCCTTTTGTCCCTCAATCTACACTTTAACTTTGCAGGTTTCTATGACCATTGAATTATTCTGAAGCGAAACTATTACACTCCCTTTTGGTTCAAAACAAGATTATCACATAATTAAAATCTGAGATTATAATTATAATCGGAATAGATAAATACTATATTTTACAAGTAGGGTCTGAGGAGGATAGAGTATACGCAGATTTTACCCATGTCATAAAAAAGTAAAGGGTTGTTTCAGGTAGACCATTGGCTCAGGAAGAAGAAAGGGGAGGGACAATAATAAGCAAACCAATCGGACAGCTGAAGTGAAAATACAAATTAATACTAAGTAATGCAATCAGAAAATCGCAACAATAAGTAATAACAGAAATCTAAGGATAAGAAAATACACAAAGGGCACTAACGTATCGTTTGGTTGGAGTACGGCTTATGCCGGTATAAGTTATGTTGGGATAAGTTATGTTGGGATTAGCTACGCTGGGATTGTTATTTATTTACTGTTTAGTATGTTTATTAAGAATGACAATTACATAATTTCTAAGAAGAAGATATAAGTTATACCGGTGTTAATTGTCCCACCCTCTATAAGGTATAAATTATCCCAGTGTTAAAATTAACACAAGAATAATTTATACCTGGTTTGCTAACCAAATAGAGTATTTAGATGGTATTAAATTTTTATACCATCCTTATACATTCTTATACATCATACTAAACGACCCCTAAGTGATGTATCAAAGTTACTGTTACGAAGAAGGACAACACTTGGCTACATAACCTTCTACCTTGATTCTCAACCTCTACATCTTCCTTTCTATAGTCATGGCTTCGATATCTTACCTAATCGCCTCTTCCCAATATTTCTTCGGCCTGCATCTACCTATACTCATAAACAAATACTGAACAAATTTAATCCCTGTTTTATACTGGGATAACCCCTCATCCCAGGAACCAAATGGCCCAGGTATACTGGCACTTTAGTGCCTTAAAATACTGGACATTCATTTTCAAATATCTAGTAACAGAAAATCCATAAGCCAATCAAAACTTTACAACCATTTATTCCTTTCTCTCCATTGTGATTCTGAAATGCCCATCTATTTTGTATTTGCATGGAAATTGGGACCTTCACCTTCCTGCCCTAACTAATGTTATCAATTCCCCCTCTATGCCATCATTCCCTGTGGGCCTTTGGCTTTCAATTTGGAAAAAATAAAAAATAACTAGATTTACAACGGGTAACTAAAAAATAGTGATAGATTTAAAAATAATTAAAATTTAATTACTTTTTTATATAAAGATAAATTTTGAACAAACACCCTTAAAAATTCGGAAATATTCTAACATAATATGTTTTACATATGAGTTTTAACATAATGTTATAGAATTTTATAATGTGTTGGATTTTTGACATAATATTCGGAAAGTTTATATGCAGAAGCTTCATAATTCAGTATATTGTGTTGGAGTTCCAACTATTCGCAGGAAATCCATAATATCGCATATTATGGTGGAACTTATCATGGTTAATTCTTTAATGACTTTACTAATGCTGACTATTTTTCAAATGCCGATATGAAAATTGACTTGCCCATGCTATTTTCACTTTCTACTTTATATTACTATATCATCTAAGTTGATAAAATTTTCTTAATTACCAACTAATCACCTTATCCAACTAATTAAAAGATATGTATTCATTGCTACAAAAGAAAGGAATACTACTTTTTGAAATGCTTAGAGTAGGTAAAAGATCAACCTACCTTCTCCCTCAAGCTGTCTCTTCAAGGATTAATTTTTTCAATAAAAAAACGTATAACTGAAAAAGGTCCAATAATTCCATTATTTATGAGAAAGGGAAAAGGCAATACAGAAGATTAAGTTGGAGTTGTCTAACATTGAAACTTGAAAGTGTCTTTTCCTTTCTCTGATTATTTGTTCACAAAACGCAAAATAAAAAAAGTACGACCCAGTACAATACCACTCAGTGATGTCTGGGGAGGGTAGTGTGTACGCAGCCTTACCCCTACCCTGGAGTAGAGAGGCTGTTTCCAAATAGACCCCCGGCATAAATCCCCAGAATTTGCTACTGGGAAGACTCCAACTCACAACCTCTCGGTTGTAAGTGAGGGTTGGTTACCATCAGACCAAGCCCCTCTTGTCGAATACTAGTATAATTAAATTGAGAAAGCCGTGGAAACATGACGCTGAAGACCATAATGATTTCAATTCCCCATTGATATAATATATGTTTTGCCAAGCAAATTTGGAGCGTTCCAAAAACTTGGAGATCCAATTACAAAAAAACAGGCAGTCTAATACAAAAATGACGAATACAAAGCACGGAATAAATGCGACATAAAACAACAATTGTCAAACGCGATTTATAAATAGCTATTAAGTAACCGACTTGTAAGATGTAATAATTGGAAATGAGACTAATAATTGCAAATTCGCAATCAATAAATGTGACCTATAAACCGCAATTAATTAATGTGATTTGTAAATTAAAAGATAATGGACTTTTAATTTTATAAATTGCAATTATTGAGATTTATAAATTGCATTTTGCGATTTAAAAGTCGCATCTATTAATGCGACTTTTGAATTACAGATTCTTTGGTCGAAATATTTTCTTACCTACCATGTCGCTGACATTACTTCACTGTTCCTTTCTCTCTCCAACTTGCTTATCATTTATAAGTCGAAAGTGCCAGATGTAACTTTATTTATAAGTCGATGTTGGTAAATCCAACTATAAATCACAATTGGTAAATCGACTCATATAAATCGCACATACAAGAAAATGAGACTTATAGATGAATTAACTAATAGCTTGTTTGGATAGTTGTTATGTAATTGTATTATATTGTTTTGACATATATTATATTTAAATACTTTGTATCGTTTGCCATTATTTAATAATGTCATGCATCAACAATATTAAAAGTAGGGTAAAAGATAAAATAGGATTACTTAATCAGAATAATAAGAAAAAGCAAGATAAAAATAAAATAAAAAGATAGGGTAATAACGTGATCATGCTAAATTGGTTGTTTTATAAACTAACATTTTTTATTATTACGTAGCGATGGACTTAACAATTATAATAATTAAAATAAATATTATATTTAAAATAATAATACGATATAATCAATATATAGCAACCATCCAAACAAGCTGTAATATGACTTATATATTGCAATTAATCATTGCGGCTTAAATTAATAAAGCAGCGGAAACATGTTCGATGTTGAAGACCATAATAATTTTGCTGACCATGCATGCTTGTTGCTTAATCCCCAATTTCCATTGAATATTGATTAGTCTCAAGAATGTTTTGTCTTCAACATAAAGAAATTTTAATCACACATTCACACTGCTTCTTATTCTTATATTATATTAAGGATTTTTTGATTAAATAGTATTAAGCTTTTTGTTAAACTAATTAACAAGAAAATAGAGAATAAATTCTAATTAAGAATAATTAATTCTAGACCAAAGCGCATGAAATAGGAGAATAAGATATAGTCAAGCTCATAAACTTTCAATACTTATAAAAGATTTCGAATATAAATGATATGCTTACATTCCTGATGTACTATTCTGTAATACAAGAATAAAGGTAGAAAAGAGGGAACGCCAATAATAATTGCAGGATCTATCTCTATTAACTCAAGAGAGACTATTACATGGATTTATTACCTAGATCTACAACTTCTCTTGTTTTTCTCTATTGTTTTCTTCGATTCTTCTGCCTCCTGTTTTGTGTAGGAAAGCCAGCTTTCTTGTTGTCTTCCTCCTATATAGTTAGTATTCCCTTTTGTCCAGCGGTTCTTAGCTGGAGTGTCTTAGTCTGTTCATTGTGCGTTGGGTCGTTTTCCTTAAGTGTCATGACATATGTCTTGTCGTGCTAGTTTTTTGATAGTTCGATCTCAACGACGGCCACGATACCCATTGTTATAATGTCGTATGAATACGATCATGGCTTAGTTGACCGTTTGCCATTCCTTTTAATTTTGATCCGCGTGTAGTCAGATTTCGGGCCACAGAGGACCACAAAAATAGGGGGAAAGAAAAGGGAAAAAAAATAAAATTCTAAATCAATGGCATGTCTTTGACTCAAGGCCAAAGAAGAACTCAGAGAAACTCGATTGAGGTGATAGTATATTATTTCTCATTACATTTGTTTCTTAATTGAATGTAACATCTTTTGGGCATCAGTGTAATATTCATTATTTATGAAGGAAAGTATCTGCCCCTACCGATTAGTGTAAGTTATAGAAAGCAAAATAAATCTCAATAAATGCCGGATTTTACACTAAATTGTATCCATGTCTATTCTGTGAATCCTCTACTTCTTGAAAACTTAGGGTTCATGTGCAATAGTCAATATATAGTCACTAACTAAGCTCGTGATTTATGTCGTCATATAGTTCTTCTTCTTTTTTATTTTTATTTTCCTGAAGAAAGAGTCGTATTTGGTTTAGATACACGATATACCTTATAATATATTACTTGAGATAAGACGTTTTCTCAATGCAACTTAACTGTAGTGAAGAACTATAAAATACTTTGATTGATTGTTGACCAACTATAACTAACATGCAAAATTAAGATGCCAAAAATTTATTATATTCTTCAATAGTTTTCTAAGATAATGGGTGCAATATACCATGGAAATCATGAAATTCTCGCATCTAAGTTGTGGAATATTTTTCTTTATAGAAAAAGTAGAATAATTGAAACTTTTCATTTAGGGCATCCACTTTACGACTAACCACGGGTAGAACACCAAATTGACGCGAGAGAACCATGGTTTCGTTAGCTGTCATTTTATTTATTTATTTATTACAATTAAAAGAATAGTCAAAATTCCAACTGCCACACCGTTCACCAAACAAGAATCCACGAGCATATGGCAGGATTGGATATATATTCAACTGAAATTGTTTAATACTTAATTATTTTGATCCTATCAATTCACTTCTATTTTCATTTCATCCCCAAAAATAATCTTTTGTTGAGATGTAAAATACACGTACAATTAGTAACTCTAATACGAACTTACTGTTATGAAATAATATAAGAACAAGAACAATAGAGAGAAAAGTAGAGAGAGGAGTATTCTTATTGATACTTTGGGGATGGTTTACAATGAAGAGAACCCCTTTATTTATAGGGAGGTGGTGACTTAGCCACCAAGAAGTAAACCCTAGAATCTCTCTAAATATGGACATTCACCTAAAATAGGAGATTTTATAACACTCCCCCTTGAATGTCTATTCAATGATGTGCCTCGTTAAAACCTTAACTAAAACAAAACCCAATGGGAAAAAATTAAAGAAAAGGAAAAAGAGTACACATGTTTGAATATGCGCCTATTGGTTGCCTCCTTAAAAACCTCGCAAGGAAAACCCAGTTAGGACAAAACCTTGTAAGGGAAAAAGAGTGCAACGCGCATTAACTCCCCCTGAATAGAGCATCAATTCACATCCTTTAGCATTTGCATTCCAATCTTGTGCATCATCTTCAAAACGATCTTTGATAGAGATTTGATAAATAAATCAACCATATTGACTTGAATAAATATTCCGCACCTTGAAATTATCATTCTTGATAGATATGAACATCTTCATATAATGTCGTGGAATGACTCTTCAATATCTCCATAGATATATTCTCGATGCCATCCATTGACTTTATACTTTCAAGTATTCGAACCACATGTCCAAAATTACGTGTCTTTCATATGGAATCAATTCTACTTGAATTGTATCTCTTCCATTCGGCCAATATTTTGTTTGTATTCGACAAACTTAAGATCCTCATCGATATGTAGCGCTATCATAGACGTCGTCGACGATCATTTTATATCGGTTCCAGGAAATTTTCATAAGGACATAACATAGAGATCTCTTCATTCATATATTCAGGTACCTGAATCTCTCATGAGATTATATGAAGTATTATGTCATGTGATCTTCTGGATCACTTGCCTCCTTATTATGGTCACTTTGATCATTTGCTCATCTTCTTTATTAAGAAGTTCCTTTTGAAACCGATTTGTCTATACGCTTTAAGCGTATCAAAGACTTTGTCCTTCTGGGACTTAATATGAGCATTTGTCGTGAGAATATAGTTACTTTCTTTGGGTCAGTAAATGCGTATAGCATGCTTTGCAATATGTTGCAATTGAATTATCCCTTTTATGAACTTCATGTTCATATCATGATATTCGGGGATCTACATATACAAATGATAATTCATCCCATGTAACATTTTCTCAATTGTTTATCATGTCTCCCCCTCATGTTAGAAAAGCTAACTTGTTTCCTCAACTTTGAGAAATCATCTTTGTGCATTATCATGTCAATATACACAACACATTAATAATAAGATGAAATTATTTGGTTCCTGACCCTGAACCACTTGTGAGGGGAGAATACACTCTCGTATACAACGTATATCAAACTGATATATATAACTTTGTTCTCATAAGAAACAGTTTAGCTATTAAGTGGAGGCACTCAATAATTATCTTGCTAAACCAACTTTGATATAAACCAACATATCAAGATGAACTATCTTGAGTAGAAAATCTGAAAATTATGCTCGAAGTTAGATTACTGAGCAATTTACCTCGCAAGCACCGGCCAGGCTGCGGGTTAATAACAATTGCACATGTAACTATATCATAGATGCATCATATGTGGTATACATGGCAGGTGAATGGGCCCATATTCACCTTTGATATTTCCAGAATTTATGGGCTTCAACCCGAACTCTTTAGTTGGTCAGTTCATTAATGAGAACAAGTAATACAAGAGAATTCGTAAAGAACTTTCTAGTTCTTTAATATTCACCCATGTGAATTTGCACATCATACTTAAAATGAGATGGCTAACCCGAATGCCAACTGAATAAATTATCAATATTGATAAGTTCATGTTTACACCATGACATGTGCAATTCTCAATAAACTTTAGGTTTATTATGGTATAGGTTTTATACCAATAAATATCCATTTTATTGTGGCATTCTTTTGTTTGTGTAGTACAAACTGGAGAATAAAGTGGGTAGTTTTCACATATAGATTATCCCGCTACAAGTTGTAGTATTAGAAGATATCAAATCTTTCCTTTATTTATAGTCTCAATATAATCAATCGTTTTCGCATATACTTTGGAAACTGAATAACTTTCTTTGAGACTTACTACAGCGCAATACTCAATTGTGTTTCTCCAACATAGTAATAATTGGCTCTTCTAGAGCTCTCAATTAATTTTGTACTACCACAAATTCATCAACATCCATATGGTGAATATCTCTTTTAAAGAGAAAGTTATACCATTATGGTCATGTCAAACTTATATGCAAGATATGTTTCTTGTATTATCGTTGTCCTTTAATAGTCATATTTCCAAAATACTTTGGCGTACAATAGGTACGTGACCAACGATCATTCATGCCATATATCATCTCAAACCTCCTTCTAGGGGTGAGTGTGGTATCATCTCAAACCTCCTTCTAGGGGTGAGTGTGGTATATTCTATACCAATTTCATGTTCATATTCTTCCAATAATGAATATGTATTCGTGAATCAGATGTTGTCACATTCACTGCGGGGATATGTGATTTTGTTATCCTTTTCAAATCTGTAAATGCGTCTGGCATTTGATTTGTTATTCTTTGCAAATGGATAATCTTTTGCACCTCATTTTCACAAATGGAGGTATGTGGATCAAGATGAGATAATGATGCATTTTTCCACAAAATTTCCCGTTTGGTTTCACCAACTTCTCCCCCTAATTTTGGGAAAAGTGTCTCATCAAATTGACAGTCTGCAAATCGTGCAGTGAACAAATCCCCTGTCAATGTTTCGAGGTAGCGAATAATGGAGGGTGATTCAAACTCAACATATATTCCTAACCTTCTTTGCAGACCCATTTTGGTGCAATATGGCGGTGCTACAGGCACATATACTGCACATCCAAAAATTCTTAAGTGGGATATATTAGGTTCATGACCGAAAACTCATTGCAACGGGGAATATTTGTGACAATTCGTCAGTCAGAGACGAACTAGCATTGCTGCATGCAAAATGGCGTGACCCCAAACCGCAGTGGGCAGCCTCGTTTTCATGAGTAAATGAGGTATTCTCATCTATTGTCTCAACATGATATCCATTTTGAATGATATCTTTAAAACTCAACAAGTTCCTCTTAGACTTGGAGGAGAACATTGCATTCTCTAAAATATTGTTCCTTTAGGCAGAGTTATAGTTGCTCTTCAGGAGCCTTCAATCAATTTACTACTACCAGAAATTGTAGTAACATCTGCCTTACACATACTTAGTTGAGAGAAATATTTCTTCTCTTTGAACATGTTGATTAAACAGATAGTCACGTAATATTTATATGCACCACAATTAAACACAATATCCAACGATTATATCAAAAATTATACTTGGACACAAAATAAACCGATGCAGAAATAGACAATACTGTTGTCAAAAACCATGTGTACTTATGTAAGAAGGGAACATAACAGATGAATTTGCGTGTGTGTAACAACATAATGACTGTTGGTGAAATGTAGTAGAGCAATTAGCAAATTGTTTGTACACAAGCGATGCACTAGAATGTGTATAAAATATGAGCCATATAACAAAAGGTAATGACTACTTTGACTAGCTCTATGCAAATATGTGTATTTTCGCTATGTATAAGGTACCAAATTATAGTACACGAACACGTTGTGAATGTTATTACTAAACACTACAGAAATAAAACTAGTGGACATATGATAACTTATATAATCAATAAAACAATAATACTATCATAAAATATGACAACTGGTAGAAGATGATGCAGAGGAGTAACATTAACGTTTCACATCATATAATATGCATATATAATATTCTAAAGAACGAATACTAACATTATATCATAAACTAACTATTACGAGCTGATACAAATGACTATTAGTTTATTCACTAACTAATACAAATAAGTAAAATAAAATCAAACAACTCAATCTTCTTTCATCACAGATCCATCACCGATTAAGTGGTCTATTTTTCACTCAGGGTGCTCAAAGGAATCTGCCACATCCAAGTGGGTGATGTCAAAATTGTCGTCAGAGACAAAATTTGTTTCAGGGCCTTTTACCCTTTAGAGATGCTTGATAAAGATCAACCAAATGTCTTGGTACACGGCAAGCTATTTGACCAGTGCCCTTTTCCACCGCAACGATAACATATAGTTTCTGAACTATTTGCTTTTGGATTCTCATCGTATCGTGCTTGTGGCAGAGTGACCAACTTCAAGTTTTCATATCTCTCCTTTAAGCCATTCCACAAGATAGGTGGATCTTTGACTGTGATATATTCAATTTTCAAACCTTCATCAAGGTGATGGCGCAAGAAAATCAAGGCCTTAGCACAGTTTCAAACCTTCATCAAGGTGATGGCGCAAGAAAATCAAGGCCTTAGCACAGTTTCAAACATTTATCAAGGTGATGGCGCAAGAAAATCAAGGCCTTAGCATAGTCTTGGGTGGATGCATTATTTCTGTTTTTAATGGCGTCTCCAGGACCCATTGCATCCAAATGGATTTCAGCATCCAACGCCCATGTCATATAGTTCTTGCCCGAAATTTCAAGGGCAACGAACTTTCTTTTCATAATGTCAGTCTTGTTGATATTAAGCATATAAATTTTGTTTTGATGAAGTATAATGTAATTACATTAATAACAGTAACGCAGTATTTTAACACAAGTCAAAATAGTAATAATGTAACGTTTCAAAAGTTGTTAAAATAGTGAGAACTATTACTTGATCATAATATAAAAATAACAAAACATCAAATCTGCAAAAGTTAAACCAATAATATTGGAGCTCTAAATAGCTCGCATGCGTATTAACAGAAAGATAAAAGTATTGAACAAACAACTGTAGTCAAATAACTAGGGTAAGAATACAAAATAATACGGCAATAAGCAAGAGAAAAAAATACCTTAATTTTCTCAAAGAGATTCTTAAGATAGACAGAGTCTATGTGATGGCAACAACATATTTGTACATAGTAAATTCATAAAGTACAAATTGCATAAACAAAAAATTTCACAAACCATATCTTCATGAAACATTAGTGAAATATAGCATAAATATTTGTGCGCTACATGTATGCCTTTCTTACCTTTAAGGTATACCAATAAATGTTGTGATATCAAATATACCTCTTGAGTTTCCATCCCGTTGCATTACTTTATGATGATACCATCTCTTCTATTTTCCGTATAGAAATTCTGGAAGAAGGAAGAAATCAAATTCAATTGGTTAGAGACTCGTGCTGATAACGTGTTATGAAATAATATAAGAACAAGAACAATAGAGAGAAAAGTAAAGAGAGGAGTATTCTTATTGATACTTTGGGGATGGTTTACAATGAAGAGAACCCCTTTATTTATAAGGAGATGGTGACTTAGCCACCAAGAAATAAACCCTAGAATCTCTCTAATTATAGACATTCACCTAAAATATGAGATTTTATAACACTTACTCTATTATTTATTTTTCCTCGTCAAGAGTCTTGAAAATTGATATTCTACGAAATTATGGCCAAATACTATGACGGAATGGATAAAGTTCCTCAATTATTAATTAAAAATCTTAAGTTTGAATTTTGAACTTCTTTTTATATACCTTTTGGTGAATTTGAACCTAATACGAAATAATAGGACCAATTTTGTGTGTCGGATGATTATTGATTAAAAAAAGAAGGGATACTGTATATGCTAACAACATAAAATGTTGGATTATTCTAGTTCTACAGAAAATAAAACGGCGGCGACATGTCGGCACACCCCGGAAAACTCCAAATCTCGTATCTGACTTATCATTAGTTTTTTTTTTTTTTTGGCTAAGATTTTAATGTGAGATAATATCAGTAGTCTCTGCCAATTTTTCATATTTGTCAGAAAGCTCTTTGGTATTACAAACAGTTTCCTATGTAACAATTTCCTGGTAAAAGCTTGGTCAAGTTTTTAATTATTTAGTCATTAGTTAATTTATTACGATTGCGCTACGTTAAAAAAGTTAATGTGGACTAATTTACTGCAGTATTATCTTACTATATATGAATTCTTAAGTAATTTTTTCTCAGTCAAGTCACAAGTGTCTATTTATGTTGTTTATGGAAGACATTAACTCGGTCAGATTTAATATTTATTTTTTCTATTCGATATAGATAATTAATTATACAATTATACATATATTATAAAATTCGCAAGCTATTTTTAATTTAAGAGAGTTAGTTTGCGCTATTTGAATTAATTCTTTTTAAAAAAATAAGGACTTTTGTGATTGTACGTTGAACAGGTAAATATCCAAATCTCGAAATTTGACTACGTACGAAGAATGGAGGTTCATTATGTGATTTTTCCAAGGTTAAATACATTGTACTTTTCTGGTCTTAACGGATCATATGCTTCTTCTAACGTAGTTGACAATATACGTAATAATTGTTACGCGACGCCTCCCTGAGATTCTTTGGAATGACAACGTAAGGCTAAGCAACCAATGTCAGTAAGGTTGCTGTCCTCCAATGAGGTCCCCGCCGCACGCTAGACTAAATTGTCAGTGCCGTACGGGAAAACCAATGTCACGAGCAATTGCAGAAGCTGAGAGAGAATTGAGTTTTGAATGTTGATGATGATTTTATTGATGGCTGAAAGCTGATTACAAAAGATGCTGTGTCGGGGGGGGGGGGGGGGGGAGAGACACCAGTACAGGAAATGCTTGCTTGAAAATGTTTGATTGCTTGATTCCCCTAATAATACTTAAATAATAAAAATCAAGACTACATGACTAGCCCTAAGAAAGCTGTAAAAGCATACTGAATGAAAATAAAGTAAAACTAGCCTAGAATTACAATGAAAGAAGACTTAGTTTATTACAATGTACAAACAAGTCTGATGGCAGCAACTTTGTCTTGCGGGTTAGGGTCTGCGCGCGCGGTGCTGTGGGCGCGCGCAACTGGGCGCTGGAGCTTGGCATCAGGATCTGTGCACGAGGCGCTGCTGGAAGGGGCCTGCTGCTGGGTGCCGGCAGGGCATCAGGATCTGCGCGCGGGGCATTGTCAATGCGCGAGGCGTTGTTGTCATTGGTCAGCCGCTGGGCGCTGGCGAGATGCATCGATGGGGCGACAGAGGCGCATGGGTGCTTGTCACTTGGCGCAGCCAAGACCACTGGGCCGACCATGGTGCTAGGCATTGAGAGGCTTGCTAGATCGCCATGGGGCGCGACCAAGGGGTCGTGGGGCGTGTATGGAAAGCAACCAATGACATTCTCCCCCACCTGAGTTGGCGCCGTCCTCGGAGCCATATGATGAAGGTGATGCTGATGATGATGAGTCTGCTGGTTCATGGATGCGAGGTATGTGCCCCTCTATTCTTTGAGCTTGTTGTTGTAGCGATGCAATGATTTCATGTGGCTGACATGGAAGATTGGATGGTTCTTCCACGATGATGGATTTTTCACCTGATATGTACACTTCCCAATGCATTTTTCTATGGGCAGGGGCTCGATGTATTTTTGTTGCAGGCGAGGGTCAAGGGTCCTTTCTGCAAACAAGTATCGCTTTGGGATGCATAACATTACTTTGTCCCCTACTTGATGTTGGGAAAAGCAGAGATTTTGTTCGGTGAATCTTTTTTCCCGCTCTTGAGCTCTGACAAGATAGCTTTGCACTATCCCCATGTTGCGCTCCCATTCGCTCGAGAAGTTGGCAGCTCGAGGAGATTTCGGCACGATTGATGCATTCACTGTTTGCGGGAGAAGCGGTTGTTGTCTGGTAACAATTTCAAAAGGGCTTTTGTTGGTATGATGGCTCTTTTGAAAATTGAAACACAATTGAGCAACATCCAGGAGCTCCACCCAATGCTGTTGTGATCCAGTTGCAAAGTTGCGGAGATATTCCTCCAACATGTCATTGAACCGGTCTGTCTGGTCGTCCGATGGTGAAGGGACGTCTGAGTTGTGACTCAATGTCGACCCAAAGCACTTAAAGAGATGGGTCCAAAAGTTGCTAGTGAAGCGTGAGTCGCTCCTACTAACAATGTCTTTGGGTAGGCCCCAATGTTTGACAATGTGTGAGAAGAAGAGTCGAGCTGTATCTTCTACTGAGATGTTTCGTGGGGCTGCTATGAAAGTTGCATAGTTTGAAAATTGATCTATGACAACCAAGATGGATGCAAGATTACCGACTTGGGGCAATCCCTTGATGAATCAGAGGGAAACACTTTCACATGGTCTATGTGGGGACATGTAATGGCTGCAATAGTCCCATATGTGCTGAATGCTCCGGCTTGCCCTCGTGGTATGGCTGACAAGTCTTCACCCGCTGAGGAGCGTTACCAGTCTGTTGAGGCTGATGACATGAGGGCTGATTGTTGTTGCGAAGGATCACCAGAACCAGGGGTTCATGTCTGTTGGCTACCTTCTCTAACTGCAAGGCCGAGATGTTTCCAGTGGACATCTTTATTGGGCTGCACGGTATGGTGCATGGCTTGGGCCCGTTTTCTCCAATCATTAGGAGCATGTTGGCATGTGGCACTGGTATGGTGTTGGTCAGCCTCATGAACTCTAAACCCACCATTATGTCGAAGTCATCTATGATTGTGATGTGCAAGTCGATGATTCCTTTGTATGGGCCAAGTTTTACTAGGACTTCTATAGCTGTTCCACCCAATGTCTGGGGCGGTGAGTTGATAACCTTGACGCAGCCTTTACTCTTTTTCACAATTAGACCCAGGCACTCTACCTGAGTCGAAGCCAAGTAGTTGTGGGTAGCACCCGTGTCTATTAGTGCGTGAAGGGACTTTCCGTTCACTTTCAATTTGACAAACATTAGGGTCCTCGCTTGTGTAGGAGGCCCTTCGTCTATCTTTCCCTTCCCTTTCTTGGTGATTGAGCTTGAGCTTTTCTTAGCAGGACCTGTACTGGTCCCCGCTAAGGCATGTGAGATAGAACCAACAATTGCATTTAATGAGCCTATCTGGTCGTCTTCTAATGTGTCTGATGCATCTGACTCATCCTCGACAGTTTGATGCGCATTGATCTTGAGGTTTGGGCATTCATTATTCCAATGCTCCCCACCGCAATGACGACATTCTAAGGGAGGCTTTCTCCCCTGATTGTTATTGATGGATGCAAAGCTGTTGCTGTTTGAGGGAGGAGTCTTAGTTTTGGAAGCACTCCGATCTCCTCCACTTTTTCTTGGGCCACCATTGCTAGGATGGTTCCCGTTGAATCCCCCTGGGACAGGTGGTTGGGTCCTATCATTCTGAGTTCCCAAATGATAATCGGCAAGGCATTCTGCAGCTTGAATGGCCTTGGTCAGGGTATCTACCCGTTGTCTCCGTAGTTCCATACGGGCATGAGGTTTCAAACCTTTTATGAATGCAAAGAGCTTGTCTTTGTCCCCCATGTCGCGTATGTTCAGCATGAGCGCAAAGAATTCACGCACGTACTCCCTCACTAACTTGGTGTGACGGAGCTCCTGTAGTTTCCTCCTTGCCTTGTATTCCATATTTTCGGGGAAGAACTGTAGGCGTATGGCCGCCTTCAATTCGTCCCATGTCTGGAGAGTATCTTCACCGGCCATGATGGCTTCGTATTTGACCCGCCACCAAAGTTTGGCATCGCCTTGAAGATACATGGCAGCAATTGCTACCATCTTGGGTTCCTCTAAATGGCCCATGGCATCGAAGTATTGTTTGATGTCAAAGATGAAGTTTTCCACTTCTTTAACATCCCAGGATCCGTCGTATGGCTTTGGCTCCGGTATCTTAAGCTTTTGTGGAATTATGCTGGGGTTTGCAGTACCCCGGGTGTGGTTGTTGCCTCCTCGAAGAAGGCTTTGTAGGGCAGTGTTGACAACATTGGGCTGGCCTGTCAAGTTTTCTATGGCTTGCTGTATGGCAGCTAGTTTGTCTACCTCCTGTTCCCGATGGGCTAAATCGTCAGCACGCTCCTGCTGGAGGTCCTCAAATTTTCCATGAATATTAGCAGTTTCAATGGCTGCTGTTTATCAGTCATTATCAGAGTCACGACTGATGTTTGAGATGTCATTTTGGCCTGCCGCATTCGGCGGTCTAGGTTGTCCAGCCTTTGCACTAGGTTGGTGCTTAGATCAGGCACCGTATCCACGATGGGTCGTAGTCGGTCAAATCGTCTCCTTCTAGGGATGATAGACGCTCCCCATGATTCAGCATGGTCAGAAATGGTGATGATGACAAATGTGTTCCCTTGTCCGATGTCGAACCTGGCTATGATACCAACTGTTACGCGGCGTCTCCCTGAGATTATTTGGAAGGGCAACGTAAGGCTAAGCAACCGAATTCAGTATGGTTGTTGTCCGCCAATGAGGTCCCCGCTGCACTCTAGACTAGATTGTCAATGTCGTGCGGAAAAACCAATGTCACGAGCAATTGCGGAAGCTGAGAGAGAATTGAGTTTTGAATGCTGATGATGGTTTTATTGATGACTGAAAGCTGATCACAAAAGATGCAGTGTCGAGGGGGAGAGACACCAGTACAAAAAATGCTTGCTTAAAAATGTTTGATTGTTTGATCCCCCTAATAATACTTAAAAATAAAAACCAAGACTACATGGCTAGCCCTAAGAAAGCTGTAAAAGCATACTGAATAAAAATAAAGTAAAACTAGCCTAGAATTACAATGAAAGAAGACTTAGTTTATTACAATGTACAAATAATTCTGATGGCAGCAACTTTGTCTTGCGGGTCAGGGTCCCCGCGCGCGGTGCTGTAGGAGCGCGCGACACTTGTTTGTTTTCCTGAGGCTGGGCGATGGAGCTTAGCATCAGGGTCTGTGCGCGAGGCGCTGCTGGAAAGGGCCTGCCGCTGGGCGCCGGCAGGGCATCAGGATCTGCGCGCACGACATTGTCAATGCGCGAGGCGTTGTTGTCATTGGCCAGCTGCTGGGCGCTAGCGAGATGCATTGATGGAGCGACAGAGGCGCATGGACGCTTGTCACTTGGCACAACCAAGACCACGGGGTCGACCATGGCGCTAGGCATTGAGAGGCTTGATAGATCGCCATGGGGTGCGACCAAGGGGTCATGGGGTGTGTATGGAAAGCAACCCATGACATAATACATGAGCTCTTATCTCAAGTTTTATATCTAAAAGAATATCGTAATATTCTTAGCAATGTGTATCAAGTATGCCAGGTTTTCTACCTAGTTTTTAACAATAAATTTGTTAGATCATCAAAACATAAGGCAAAATATTGAAAACCCGTCATAAACTAAGTGAGACGAAGAAGAAAGGGGGCTGAAATAAACTCTCACACACATGCATATTTTTAGAGAAGAAGAGGAATCTTCTTCTCTTTCTCCCCGGTAAGGAGAAAAAAACAAGGAATCTTAGATCCTCATTATACATCGTTAGTCTCATCAAATCAAATGTGTGGGGTCAGCTTTGTTAAAGACCGGTGACCCATTTTATCTATGTATACTCACTGTCGAATGTTATGAAAATCACCATCCTATTCTCACTTTACGAGATTTCATTATTGCTATGATTAAATTTTATGTTCTGCTATGCTTACTTATTCTTATATTCTGCCTCATATCTAGGACGAATTATCTTTGGCTTTGATGTAACTCAAATATTCCTATTTAATTAGTTTATAAAAAGACTTTTAACAATTTTTAGTCAAACTATTTGGCACCGTCTGTGGGGATTTTCTAGCCAAAATTTTTGTTTCCTCTAGATATAAAGTTAGCCAGAGTTCCACTTCTCGGTTGTCGTAGCCTTGCCCTCTCATTGCAAATACCAACTTGAGAAATTTATAGGCAAGCTTTCGAAATAACCGAACTAACCAAGGTTAGATATTTGCATGAAATCAAAATTGTCTGATATCTATACGAAGTCCACATCTTGCTGTAGCGATAGGTTTGGCACGTCTTATGAGTTTTCAAAGTGGGAGTATGGCCACTACGCACTGAGTGCGTCCGCAATCCTCTTTGCTACATTAACGTTAGATACCAATTTATACTTCATGCACATTTCCCCCTGTCTCTTAGGAAAGGATGATAGACTATTGTCTGATTCTTTGTAATAACAAGATTGTCTTGCCCGTATATACGGAATATAACTTATGTCTCCCTTATTTTTGTACCCGTATGTACGGAGTATCATTTATGTCTCCCTTATTTTTGCACCCGTATGTACGGAGTATAACTTATGTTTTCCTTATTTTGTGCACCTCAAACGGGATTGGACCGGGACTCGAGCTCGGGATCCCAAACGGCCAAAGTAAGTTGTCAGCACATACGAAGCCCAGACTCGATTAATGGCAAAGCTAAGCACGAGGCTATCAAATCTGAAGCCGTCATTCGAGCATGGGACAAAACGAGTTGTCCTACAACACCTATCTCCCCTCGCCAACCAATCAGGTCAAGTTGACAGAAGATTTCGTTTGGTTTTCACTTGTTATTTTCCTTTTTTTTATTGGGATAGAAACATGAGCATTCTCCTAGGTGCGCGAACAAGGAACAAACTCCACCAAAACAACACACCAGGAAAACATTCTACGCCATACCATATCGCAAGAAATGGATTAGCAAAAAGCCTCGCCGCCGTACCATATTACGAATAACAGATGAATGGCTCAGAACAAGCCGACATTATTAAGAAACAATATCTATAGTCTGGGACTGGGTGGTGAGCCCCATGGAACGTACAATCTCTCCAATACAGGTAGAATATAAACACGAAAAGCTTGCACATATGCTCGCCATGGAAATCTTACGCCAATTCAGCCGACTACATATTATGAATCACGTCCTAACTTTGTTCTAACTAATCAAGTCCCAGGGTACCTAGAAGCCCAAGCAATAAGTTCATCTCCCGTCTTGTCAACAGTCTCTCCAAGCCGAGCGATGAAGGGACTAGATAGACTGGGACTTACCCCAATCCATACATAAACTATGCAGTGACACATGATATTCTCTAATGAAAGCAAGATTAAATGAACTGGAACTCAACCGGACGCATGCTTAACGATGCATCAACAAGTAATACTCTCCCCAAAAAACAAGGCAGCATGCAACATTCTTACCATCCTTACAGCCCTCGGCCATCGCCAAACAAAGTGAAGTTCCACATCGCTCAAACCCATAACGGGTTACAATTCAACCTCGTTTGAATTTACACCCTTACGGCCATCGGCTATCGCCAAGCAGAAGGAAAGTTTGACCTAGCTCGAATCTATAACAGGTTACAATTTAGCCT
This sequence comes from Nicotiana benthamiana, assembly GCA_034376525.1. Lineage (NCBI taxonomy): Eukaryota > Viridiplantae > Streptophyta > Magnoliopsida > Solanales > Solanaceae > Nicotiana > Nicotiana benthamiana. Next base: position 129,699,168 of record CM067324.1, on the reverse strand, counting down.
TACTCGAACCTATAACGGGTTACAATTCGACCTTGCTTGAACCTATAATGGGTTACAATTCGACATCGACCGAATTTATACCCATACGGCCATCGGCCATCACAAAGCGAAAGGAAAGGCTGACCTCGCTCGAACCCATAACGGGCTACAATTCGACCTCACTTGAATATTACATATGTACGGCCATCACCATGAGAAAGGAAAATTTGACCTTGTTCAAATTGACCAGCCAAAGTACGACCTCGCTCGAACTCATATTGGGTTACAGTTCAACCTCACTCGCATTTACACCCTTCCGACCCCAGGCCATCGCCAAAGAGTAAAATTCGACTTTCATTCAAGGTATTAAAGCTAGACCTCATTTTCACAAACAAAGTAAGGTTCGACCCTGATCGAGCTAACAATATGAGAACCGAACTCGCTCAAATCAGCAAGCTGAATTCGACCTCATTCGAATTCCTGAATAAAAATTAGGGACTCAGCAGGGGGAAATTCGAAGATCTTTTTTCGAAAAGAAAGAAGAAGAAAATGAAAGTCAAACGAGCAACCAAAGGCAAACCAACTATCTTATTCAGAAGATGTACACATACCATATCATTTTACAAAAGGCCAAAAGCGGACCCCTAGTAAAAAGGGAAAACAAGCAATAAGAAAGGAACAAAAAAATAAACACAAAAAGTTACAAAAACTTCACTCGGCCTCACCTTCACTACCGTACTTTCCATCATTGTCTTCATCAGAAGGAAGCCCATCTCCAATCTCATCGCTCCCATCGACCTCCGATGTCGCAGGGTCATAACTACATGCAAGACGAGCCTCGCGTACTTTAACCCGTATGTCTTCAAAAGCGATCTCAGGAACGCTCCCCACCGCCCACAAATTCTTATTTATATATCATTGGGCCTTAGTATGGACCTATATCTCGTACAAATGACCGGGGACAACAACAAAATTAGATTCTTGAAGGGGGAGACATCAGTCGCGCCCTCTCGGCCTCGAGAGCCACCACTTGGTCTCCCAGACTCGAGGCATCCCGCTCGAGCTAATCGACCCGCTCCTCGAGCCTTGCCTCTTTCAGTGCGGCCATCACCCATTCGACCTCTCACTCAGACCTGAGGAAGCGAATAGTGTCTTCTAGTGCCGCTTCTCTCGCTAAAGCCGTCACTTTGGCTCCTACAACCCTGTCCAACTCGACCACCTTCCTCTCTAGCTCAGCCAACTTCTCCATCCACTATGCACTTAGATTGGCAACTCTAGTGGCATTTGTCTTAAGCTCGGATCGCAAATGTCACACCCAAACCTCGGAGGCGCGACCGACGCCCAATCGAGTGACTCCAACTGAGCAAGCCTTATCAGAAAATACCTACCCAACTCAATACGAATAAGGGTATCATGCTTCATTTATTCAACAAGGGAAGATAGTCCATACCACATTATCAATTCATTTTAAAACACAACATTAAACCGTAGATGAGTTCCAAGATTTTATACATTTGTGCTTTAAAGAGGCGAGAGCTAGAATTACAACATAGTTAGTACACCCATCCAACACCCGCATATGATCCACATATATGTCTACGGATCCTCTAAGGATACCAAAGATAAATGTGACAACCCCGTCAACAAGGCCCCGGCTATGCCTCAAAAAGGAAAGTCCACAATAAAAAGATATGCAATATAGCCCCTTAAAGTAGAAGGGGGCTCGCCAAGATCTTGAGAAGAAGTTTGCTCCACTACACATGATCGGCAGTATCTGTTATGGAGCCACCTACATTCATTTAAATATGTATCTCTCCCGGCAAAGGGGACGTTAGTACCATGGAATAATACTAGTATGTATAACTAAATACCGTTTTACTAGAAAGAACTATCAAGCATGAACAAGGAAATCACAAGAGTATATCAAGGTTCTAACCGGACACCACATCATCAAACAAATGAACCATATAATGTTTCATATAATTTTCATAACTTAGTTTGGGCATTTTTTCCATATGTTCATCACTGTCCTCAATACTACCACTAATTTGAGCTGAGTCCGATCACGACCTGATCGGCTAGGTTGCCTTATTTGGGGCATATATCTCAGTCACCATTTCATTTCCCTTTTTTCAGAATTCAATGTTAGTATTTACCACCAATGTGTACGCCATGGTGTCCGATCACGGCCTGATCGGCTAGGTCACCTTACCTAGGCGTTGTTCTTTTCTCAGTAATCATTTGAATCTTTGTTTCACATAGCTCATATCAATTCATTGTCACTTAGGGACACAGTTATCACATCGTTCCATTTTCAATATTCGTCTTGCAATTTCATGATCATAGGCACATACAAGCAATTCAAGTTACAAGCATAGGTAAGTTTCCACATAGTTAGCATGACAAATCTCGATTTTTATCTTGGCTTTTAGCCTAAGCATTTCAACATATGATTCGTATTCTTCACACTTCTCTAAATATCAAGAATAGTATATTACTCACATTGAGGCACATCCTTCATGCATATATGTATACAATTGCAAATCAATTAATGTGAAGTAACAATCAATACATCAACCAATTCCAGTCTTACCACACCTACGGAATGCCAACAGAGCTCAATTTCTAATAAAAGGGGATTTTAGTCATACATACCTCAATGTAGCTTCTCTTAATCCTTACAAAATTTCGGAATTATTAGCACTTCGATCTATTGTGTAAGATTTACAGTTGAACTAAGAATTAGAGACATTCTAGCTCATTTGGACATATTATCAAAAACTAAAGATGCTGTGTGAATCTTAGGTCCTTTTTGAGAGAAATTTCTATCATTTTATACCCCTATCCTTTCTTTTTAGTTCTCATACTCCCCATATCTCATTGCCTAAAAAATCATGAAAGATTACTAGCCTTATACCCATATACCCATTTGCTAATTATTTCTTTTAGCAGAAAATTTTAAATTATTGAGAAGGATACAGTTCTTACCTCTTAGGTTGGAGACCTATTAGCTTTAATTGGCAATGTTCAAGGATTTGAGCAAGGATTTAAGGAGAGATTGATGAAGATCATTCCTTCTCACTCTAGAGCTCTCTCTCTCTCTCTCTCTCTCTCTCTCTCTCTCTCTCTCTCTCTCTCTCTCTCTCTCTCTCCTCTCTCTCTCTCTTTCTCTCTCTCTCTCTCTATGTTGTGAAAGATAACATGAAATGGTCCATTGGGGTATTTTTAATAGGATGGGGTTGGATTTAAAAATTACAAAATAAGAGCCCTGAGTTAGATTGTGATCGCAAAGTTGACATGCGGCCCACATAATGGACCGCGAAAATGCTCCCCAAAACATGGACACACTGTCTGGGTATGCGGCAGAAATGCGGTCCGCATACCCGTTTTGCGGTAACATAATGCACCACAGAATTGCCCTTCATAAAATCCCAAAGAAATTATGCGACGACTATCCGATCCACATTTTGGTTATGTGATCACATATTTGACCGCGTATTTGACCTCAATTTGACTAACACATCGACTCACTATGCCGCAGAAATACTGTCCGAATACCTGATATGCGACCGCATTATCGAATGCAAAATTGCACTTTTTTGGAAAAACATTGTTTCTTGACTTTTTAATGTAGTGATCAACTCAAAGGGTCTGAAACACCTGACCTAACTTGGCCCTACGAGACTCGGGTTTTGAGTGAAAATTTTCACGGGGCCTTATATCAAAGACAATACCTTTGTCTGAAGATCCTCGCATTCTACCATAATCCCTTTGGCCACCTCGAGCTCCTCATTTTTTGTCCTAAGAAACCCCTCGAGCTGGTACATTTGCGGATAGACTGCATCAAATCCTAGTCCTTTTTCTCCAAATCTTCTGTGAGGGATTGAGTATTACTACCCTCCCTAAGTTGCTCATGCATCTCATGGCACCTGTAGGGATACCAGCGATACTTCGTGGCTATTTTCAGAAAGACTTCGGCCCGTGTCTCAGCCCTATGAGCACGCTCGATCTCCAGCATATGAGTCTAAAAAAAGAGAGGAAGAATTCGCGAAAGCAAATGGCACAAAACAAAGAAAGTAGAAAAAGGAAACTCACCCTTAAGGCCATGCCATCCACACCGTGTGATAAAAAAGAATAACTAATCTCCCAAAGAGACCCGCTTTCGGCGGCGGATCACAGAAGGTCAAATTTGGCACCAAGTCCATCGTGTCCTGCAACAGGTTAAAGTCCGATGAAATTTCGAGCACACGGTAAGGTCCTTTCTCCTTCACATCGACCCTGGAAAAGCCTTCCTCGAACATTTTCATGTCCCCAGGATCGATGTCAGAATCAGATTCATAATCATCTACCTCTACGCCCTTCAACCTCTCATTAGCCAAAGATGGGGTGCAGTCCTGCCGAGAAATCGATGGGCCGCTAGAAACAATCATGGCAACCTCCAATCCCCATCCCCTACTGCAGCAGCCTCTTCCATGAACGAAGCGGGCACCGCCTCTACACCCAGGCTGGAACTACCGCCGACTTCAGACACCAACAAAACAGGGTCACCCCTCAAGGGAATTTCAATCAAAGACTCCCCCTCCGAATGTCTAAATAAAGAGCATCCTCTCAATGCACATGGTTAGACGCAGACGCACTCCGCGGAATTGCCAAACTTTGGGCACCCTCATCCACAGCTACCACTGGTATGGGCCTGGTAGAAGAAGCCGGGTGACGAAAGCAAGAACAGGAGCCCTCGCTCTTCTTGCTTTTCTACGACCTACCAATGAGAGAAATTTGACTAAACGAATATATAAGGTAAAGAAAAATACAGAGCGAAGAACAAAGCAACTAAGGCAAAAATAATCCGACTCACCAGCGGAAGGTTTGCGACCAAAGCTCTCGTGGAAAGGTGCCCATTCGCGAATCTCCATCGCCTGGGGCAAAATCAAGCTCATCCATTCGCAGATATCAGCTACTTGTAGAGGAGGTACTCTCTCGGTAGCAAAAAAACACTTGAGGGGATCACGAAAAGGGAGACGACCAACAACCATTTAAAAAATATGATAATAAAAAGAAAGGAAGACCTACGGGCAAAATTCCATGTCTCAGGAAATCCCGTAGGTACCATGTGCTCTGTTTGGATGTAAAAGATGTTCTCTCAGAAGCGGTGATTCGCCTTTTCATCCATGTTCACCACCCAATCCTTGGTTCCTTGGTGACGAAGGTGAATCATCGTGCCCCTATAAAAATGGGGACGAAGAGGTGAAACATGTGTTGTAGGGAAATTCCTTGATCGGCCAACTCCGCGTACTTGATAAGCATAAGGAAGAGCTTATATACGTACGAAGAGAGTTGAGTCGGACACACCCCGTACAAGCGACAGAATTCCACCGCCAAGGAAAGAAGGGGAAGCGTGTATCCGAAGATAAATAGATACGCGTAAAACGCGCTGTAGCCCGGACAATGTATATGCACTATGTCACGACTCGCCAGATCCAGTTCAATATGATCGTTGATCCCTTATTTGGCTTTAACATCACGAGAGCCACGACATCCATCGTAGAAATCAGAGGTTCAAACTCATCCTCAGCATAACTTTTGAAGTTAGTCATTGCCTTCCTTGGCGGGGAGACCACTTCATTCACCGTCGAAAAACTTTCATCCTTCACCATAGCCACTCCTTCTTCGAGTGTGGCTATATCGTTTTCCCGCACCGAGGCACCAACGACTCTATTAGGATTAGAGGATGCACTAGCCATCTCTTATTTTATTTCAAAAATGGGAATGATAAAGGAAAAAGGTAGCGACCATAGAAATTTTTAATAGAAAGGGAAATGTGAGAATCTGAAGGAGAAGAAGAAAAGCTGCAGAAGTATCTCTTGAGCAATTAGGAAGCACAACATTCAAATGTAATATTTTCCTCTATTTATAGTGATATAATACCTTGAGCGGGAAAACCAAATGCTACTATTTTGAAAATGAAAAGGGAACGGGAAATGACGTAATGCATAGAAAACGTGCACCATAATGAAAGCGTGAGGAGTTTAATGATATTCTAAACTGACATGACGGTCTGGTGTAGCTCTCAAAATATCACGTCACTACCTCGCCACGAGGTACTCACCTCTTGCACAAAGTGGTTAGATTTCTCATAACTTTCGAATCGACAGAGTCTGTCCATCAAGCTCGCTAAAAGACGTCCCCAATAGGCGGAGGGACTAACTGTATGGGTCAAAATCTGTCTTGATGAGAGTCCGTGTGAAGAGAAACGACAAAAAGTCAGTTGGGCCAAAGTCGTATCCATACAACGATATAACGACATGCACCTTGGCCACGACCAAGGTTGTGTATTCAGAAATGCTTGAACGACGAATTGATGTTATGGAATTTCAGAGGGTCAACCGGTAATACAGTCAAATGAATTAGGTACTATGACTAATGGCCGTTGGGTAAATGAGAATACTTAGCTTATAAATTAAGCTAGAGGAAGAAGGAAAGGGGGCTAAAACAACTCACATATACAGATATATTTTCAGAGAAGAAGAGGGTTCTTCATCTCTTTCTCTCCGCTAAGGAGAAAGATGCAAGGAAGCTCAAATCCTCAGTATACATTGTTAGTCTCACATAACAAGTGTGGGGGTCAACCTTGTTAAAGATTGGTGACCCTTTTTATCTATGTATTCTTCACTATTATTGAATGTTATGAAAATAACCATCCTCTTCTCATGTTACAGGATTCAATTATTGCTATGATAAAATTTGATGTTCTGCTATGCTTTTATGTTATTATCTTCTGCCTCAGATCTAGGACGAATTATCTTTAGCTAGGATTTACCTCAACTTTTCCTATTTAATTAGTTTATAAAAAGACTTTAAACACTTTTTAGTCAAACACCCCTTTGTTCATATTAACATTACTACCATTGTATTCACATTAAATCATGCATTTAGCATTGCGTTGTATTCACATTTTTAAATAATAGTAATAATTTTACGTTTCAAAGGATGAGATAAATAAAAACAAAATGGAATAAAGGTAAATAATGAAAGACAAGATTTTTTTCCAGGAAGCAAGTAGGGATGTCAAATGGGTTGGGCGGGACAGGGACGGGGCAGGGCAAACTTTGACCCGCTAAGATTTTGACTCGCCCTGCCCTGCCCTGTTTAGCATCTTCACAAATTAAATATTGGTTTTAAGTATTGGTTTCTACTGAGTTTGAAACAAGTTATGGGCGTAAACGCCTGCTTAAAGTTGAAGTTAGTAGCTCCATCACGAGTCTCATTTTGTTAAGCTACAACTAGCAATTTGGACTTCATCTCAGCGACCTACCTCTGCCATACTCTGTTAACATTTTTAAAAAATTAAATGCAGACTCGCCCTGCCCCGCTCTATCTAAGCATCACCCTGCCCCGCCCTACAAAGCTTTCCCCCTGTCCTGCCCCATTGTCATTCCTAGAAGCTAGGAAGCGGAAGTGGGAGAACGCTAAGGATATAGAGAATGAAGAAAAACCTAACAAGGTCAAATATCGTACTTCCAATATCAAAATATTTACATCAAATTAAATGAATACATAATATTAGTTTTTATTTACTTTTAAAGAATATATATTCTCACTTCAAATTACTTTTTTACTGTGACATAACCATAAACACACTGGGTACTCTGTGAAAAATCAAACTACTTTTACTCGATCATTATTTTTCATATATTTTCTAAGTATTTTAAAAATTAAAATTGTTATAGTCCATGTTATCTAGTTTATAATTATGCGAAATTTACTTTAAAGAAATAAAAAAATAAAATTCAATTTGATATCGAATACTAAAAATGTTTTGACCTTCGACCTTCCAATCCTTTCATGTTTTTTAAAATAATCCATAGGTATCATATGCAAATGACAAACATACAATTTAATTTTATTACATAAAATTACTGGAAAGGTGTGAGTTATAAGTTAGTAAACAATAGAAGAAGTCATTTATATTTTGTGGTATGATTAGATTATATGTTATATTTTTTTCAAAAAAATTATTAAATTCACAAATAATAAATTTTGAACTTATTAAATTAGATAAAATATATTAGAATTGTAAATTTAAATTCATAAAAATTCAAATTATGGATCTGCCTCGGCACAGAGAACTTCTCCTTCGTACTAATATATTTTTGCACAAATTCATTCCCAAAACGAGTACCGATAATGGGATGAGAAATCAAAAAGTCCTTTTATGTAATTTTCAAAACATTAGGGGCTCAACTTAATATAAGATATAACGGGGTCCGGGCAAAGAAGTAGCCGTTATACCCACGTGGTCTTTTGCCGACACCTAAAGTAAGAAAGAACTCCTTTTTTTTTTTTAAAGTAAGAACTCTTAATTTCACAACTCAACAAATAAAAAAGTTTATTCCAGTATTAACTATTTATTTTATTTACTCCAGACAATAATAGAAGATCGATTTGATTTCCACAGAAAAAAACGTTAACATCACGCCCCTTCAAAAGTGTCACTGTGTTGAAAAATACATTTGCTTTCATCTTCTATCCGATCCCAACACAGTACTTGGATTTTCTGGGCAAATAAAGCTTCAATTTTCCTTCCATATTTTTCCAAATCATAGTGTAAAAAGTTCCTTATATATTATCCAGAAAAGTGCAAGAAAATATCTATATTTACTATATATTATTTTGCTTGGCGGGTGGATTTCTGGTGAAAAAAAGAACTTACCCTTTTTTCTTTTTCTTGCATAATTTCCTTTTATAGTGTATAAATTTTAATATTATCCAAAATAGTGAGAGAAAAGCTGCATTACATAATTGTAGCTTGGTGGGTTTTAGTTTTATTTTAGAGTTATTTGGCTTGGAATTTAGTTAAAGTAGGAGAAAGAAAGTGAAAAAGGCCATTTCTTTTGGCTTTGATGGAGCTCTGAAGTAATTCTTACTCTCTTAGATCAGCAACTGTTACAACTCAGAAGAGTATGGTCTTTTTTTGGCTTTCATGAATTTAAGTGTTTTATCAAATCTTTTTATTTCAAGAAAGAATGGGTTTTTATTAAGTCTTAATGTTAGGGGGCTTATGTTCATGAAAGGGTTAGCTTTTTTGAATTTAAAGTGCTTCTGAATGGGTTCTTATTAACATAATATGTGCATAAAAAAGGTTATTTTTGATGAATTAAAGTGCTTTTATTTCATTAGAGAATGGGGTTTTATTAACTATTGATATCAGGAGGAAACTTTGTATCCTTTCCTTTATTTTTTCCTTTTGTTTCATGAAGTATTCATCATGTGGGGTTTTACTTTTGCTTAATTCCAATTGAGAAATAAGTAGTTTTCTGAATGCGTATGAGATTTCATGTCTTTATTAATCTCTGAATTGTGTTTATCTTTTGTGAATGTGACTGTTGAAAAGATCCTTTTTACCCTTCAGTTTATCAGAGTTGTATTTTCCCTTAGTTCTCTTATCAATTATATGGTTATTTTTCACTTAGATGTGTACATGCATGTATTGTCTATTGTTTGCTTCGTCATTGACAGCATACCCACCAAGCTTTGCCTTCTCGATGGTACTGGTAATTTTGAAGTCAAAGTAATCCAACTGAAACTTCTTTTACAACAATGTAGACAAGCAGAACCTTCTGTGATTGTATTTCATAGTGAGAGGTTTCCTGTTTGAGATGTTAAAACTTGCAGTGGGTTTTGATTTAGTCTTCATTGATCTTACTTGTAGAATAACATGCTCATCCAAGCAGGAAATTGACCTTCTTCTCGTTGCAGGTACTAGATGGCGACGCTTGCAGATATAGGCCTTTCAGCAGCAATAAATATTATATCTGCATTGATTTTTCTTGTGGCATTTGCAATTCTGCGGCTCCAACCATTCAATGACAGAGTTTATTTCCCCAAATGGTATCTTAAGGGGTTAAGGCACAGCCCAACCCACTCTGGGGCATTTGTCACGAAATTTGTTAATGTTGATTGGAGGGCGTATATAAGGTTCCTGAACTGGATGCCGGATGCACTAAAAATGCCTGAACCTGAGCTTATTGACCATGCGGGGTTGGACTCTGCTGTTTATTTGCGGATATACTTGCTAGGGTATGTGTATCTAGTTATTGATATCACTTTTTGGAGTCGTATAGCAACTTGTCTTGCTTTATCATATCTGTGCCATTGCTTAATAACCACGCTGTCAATCAAGATAAATAGGTGAGTCACTTTCTTAAAGTAATATCTTTTCATCTGTTTAAAAGAAAGGATGAGGAGGATCCTTACAGTCAAATATGCCTCAGTACCAAGTGAGGTTGACGACAGAAACAGGAAAAAGAATCAGCCTAATAGCAATTTCAATGCTGTATACTTTCAAGCTCCACTGTTTTCCTACTAAAGTGTATTGCCTTTGCTGGTTTTGGTCTACTGTGAGAAGCTGGACGGTCTATGATGTCACTACTTCTTGATTTCTGCAGGCTGAAAATCTTTGTTCCTATAACATTGCTTGCATGGGCTGTCCTGGTACCTGTAAATTGGACAAATAGCACTCTGGCAAAGTCCAACTTTACTTACAATGACATTGATAAGCTTTCTATTTCAAACATTCCACTTGGGTCACTCAGGTTTGGAGATTTTATCTTTCAAAGCGTTTGAAAATTTTGATGCAACAAAATTGTTTTATTGATATTTAGGCCTTCTTTGGATGTAGGTCTTAAGCCTTGAAAACTTTTAGATGTCTTCCTCTTTCTTACTTGTTTATTAATTATTTTATCTTAAATGTTTTACTAAGCTATTTTGATGACTTTAAATTAGAAGTTAGAGGAGTAGTTTCGAGCATTTGAAGACTTTGATGTGTTAATCATCTCAAGTTGTTATCCTAATGTTACTATAGCTTAATTTCTGTTATGATGCTCTGTATAGTTTTTACTGTATACCTACGTGGGTCTTCTGCCAATGTTTTACTGTTTATTACAGCATGGCGGCATCTTCCTCTGCCGATGTTTTAAGCGCCCTACTTATAACTTCACATGAATACTTCTATATCCGTCTCTATGTTTACCTTATTCAGCTACCTATACTAAAGATTATAGACTGGTGAAAGAGCGTGTTCAGGATTACTATACATATGCTTTTGGCATGACATGTTTTGTTTCTTATTTTTCCCTTCAATTAGTCAAAGTCATTTTTCCCTGGTCAGCCAGCTTCTTATAATCATTCTCCTAGTTAAACTAGCATGATGCAAGCCTGCCTTTTTTTTTTTGCATCACCCTTAGATTTCTGCTTGGGCTATAAATTAAAAGTCTGCAATTGATGCTTCAAGTGGTTTTTATTTCTGGGCGAGACCACCAAGCAACTTGCAAACAAGAATACCGTAGACATGTTTTGAGAATCAGTCATGTGCGGATTCGTGGTCGGTCCATATTTAATATTCCAGCTTTGAAGTGTGTTATCCATTTTGCATACTAGCTTAAAAGTCCATATTACACATTCAAGTGAAATCATCTGCCAGTAAATGGCAATACATTTTGGGTTGCGTTGAAAACTCCATCGTATAATTTGTCTTGACCTGGACTCTTGCAGGTTTTGGACTCATATTGTTATGGCCTATGCCTTCACATTCTGGACCTGCTATGTCTTACAAACGGAGTATGCAAAAGTTGCAGCCATGAGGTTGCAGTTTGTCGCCTCTGAAAAACGTCGCCCTGATCAATATACGGTGTGTCGCCTTACTTTAGAAATTGAACATCTTACATTCTTCAGCGTTGAAAAATTTTCTCTCTAGAAAGAGTAATTAATCATTGAAGCATAAACACTCTACAAATGCATAATGTTTTCGAAAGTTCATATATAGAGATTGAGGCTGGCATGGTACCTCTTCTTAAGTGTTCTAACTTAAGAGAGTAATCAAAGTTTCTATTGTTTAATCTATTTTGTTTATTATAATTATGATCTTCATCCTTTGCTTGATTTGTGATATGCACAAGCTGGTTTGTTTGGTTTAGCTAATGTGCGGACGAAGATCTTTTGAGCTTTCTGAAAGCAGTTTACAGAAGACAAAAATTTACTTTAAACCTCTTCGAATTATATGGTGAACCGAAACATATTGGTGCATTTTCTACAATGATTTTCATAACAATACTTCTTTATGCATTTGATTAAGTAGTAGAAAGACAGCTCAATAGCAGAGGATCTCACTATTTCTTTCTCGCCCCTAGATAGAGTTAACTCTGTGGCTTTGTGGTGCATTTTGTTCATATCTTATTTAATTCGTTATTAAGAGAGTTGATGGCGTCTGGGTAATTTGTTAGAAGGGAGTATAGAGTAAGTGTATTTGCATGGGTTTTTCAATTAAAGTTTTATATTAGATGTCCAAAAAGTGTATTTGCATGGATTTTACTTGTGTAATCGTATTCTCTTTTCTGGAGATCATTAATCATAGAAGCATTCTTAGATATTGACACAGGTCCTTCTGAGAACTTTCTTGAGGAACATATCTGCTAATATCTGGATTCTCCTAAAAAAATATAGAGCAGTGTACATACAATGATTAGAGACCTCATTTCCTAGTGCCATCTAGATTTTTTGTGCCTACTGTCTTGAACAATGTGACTGCAGCTTTTATCTACATTAATTCTTGCACTAAAATTTGATCGCAACAGGTCCTTGTTAGGAATGTTCCGCCTGATGCAGATGAATCAGTTAGTGAATGTGTGGAGCACTTTTTCCTGGTTAACCATCAAGATCATTATCTCATGCATCAGGTTTGAACTTACTGGAATACAAGTATATCATGCTGTTTTACTGATAAAAACGACAAGTATCTGATGCTGTTTAGGTGTTAAACATTTGAGAAAAGTGATACATTTTCCAATGTTGAACATATGCTCCTTCCTTTTTGCTGGATATTGTTGCTCCCTTATGACTATTATTTGATGCTAGTTTTTCTCCTCTTTGCTTATCGCCTTTCTCCCCCTCCCCCCTCCCCCCTCTTTCCTCTTCTTCTCCACTATTCTTCCTTTTCACATTTTCTTGAGCCGAGGGTCTTTCGGAAACAACCTCTCTACCTCTTCACGTAGGGTAAGGTTTGCGTACTCACTACCTTCCCCATACCCCGTCCGTGGGATTAAACTGGGTATGTTGTTGTTGTTGAACATATGCTCCTTGTTGTGGAACCCTAGGGCTTTGGGATCCTCCTCTTCTTCTCCCCTAGGGCTTTGGGCTCCTCCTCTTCTTCTCCCCTATTCTTCCTTTCCCCCTCTTCTTGAGCCGATGATCTTTCGGAAACAGCCTCTCTACCTCTCCAGGTAGGGTAAGGTCTGCCTACTCACTATCCTCCCCAGACCGCATCCTTGAGATTAAACTGGGTATGTTGTTGTTGTTGAACATATGCTCCTTGTTGTGGAGCCCTAGGGCTTTGGGCTACTGGTAATAGCGAAGGGTGATGTGTGAGTTAGGCGCCCGTCATGGGTTCGAGCCCTACCACAAACAAAAGCATGGTATTTAAGTGGAGAAGGACAGAGGGGTGAGCCTCCGAGTTTCGAACCGTGCGCCACTAGCCCTCAGGGATACTCAGGGATTTCTCGGTTAATGGAAAATAAATATACTCCTGTTTGAAATGTGTGACCAAGGAATCTAAAAGTCTTAACTATTAGAATGGGCGCACTTTTATTTAGTTAACTATATCTTTAACACGTTTTAATGGCTAAGCACTGCGTAGAAAGGGAATGAATCAAGGACAACTAGTTCTGCCCTGGAAGAGGTTGTGCTATGAGTACTATTGAATTTTTTTTATGAGTCTTGACTATTAGAATGGCCACACTTTTATTTAGTTAACTATATCTTTAACACGTTTTAATGGCTAAGCACGTGGAAGTTTTTACTGCGTAGAAAGGGAATGAATTAAGGACAACTAGTTCTGCACTGGAAGAGGTTGTGCTATGAGCACTATTGAATTTTTTTTTATGCTTTGTGTGCCATTTATGACAACCAGAGGCATTAGGACCTAAAACAGAGTTTCTTAATAAGTTATGATGTGACAAAATAACATGGTAGAAGGCAAAGATCTGAATATAATTTTTAAAGGCGGGAAATAGAAGGTTGAAAGTGACGATATCTATGTTTGAAACCTTCTGAAAGTTGTCAGTCACCGTAAAAACTATGATCTAGTTTTGTAATAATTGAAAATTCAACAAACAAAATTTTCTACTTAATTACCCTTCTCATCCTGATGCTCCTTTTCAAGGCTGTTAGCAGACTTTTATTCTCCCTTGTAGAACAATTATATGCTTCATTTTGTGTTGATAGGATGTTCTTAAAGTTTAGTATTCCCGCGCTATATGAAGTCGCTGTCATGTTTGGTATTTCAATTAGGATGAATTAAGATATTCTATTACTATATGGCATGAAACAGCCTCTCTGCCCTTTCGGTAGGGGTAAGGCTCGTCTACATATTACCCTCCCCAGACCCCACTGTGTGGGACATTAATGGGTAGTAGTAGTTGTTGTTGTTGTTGTTGTTGTTGTATTACTATATGGCATATGCAATTTTTAACCAATGCTCTATTTTTTATGTCGATACACTAATTCATGTCTATTAACGTTGTTGGATTCTTCTATAGGGTGTTTATGATGCCAATAAACTAGCAAAACTGGTGAAGGAGAAGAAGAGTAAGCAAAATTGGCTCGACTATTACCAGATTAAGTACTCTAGAGATCAGTCAAAACGGCCTATGATGAAGGTATGAATGTGTAGTTGTGCGAGTCCCAAATCCTACAGATTGTTATTTCTAACTTCCGATATCATAAATTATTCCCTTTTTGACATGGTTTTGTCTACCTTTAATGGGGTAAGGTGTTTCAATGCTTTTTTTCCCTTCATATTTGCAGACTGGTTTCCTTGGCTGCTTTGGAGAAAAAGTAGATGCAATTGACCATCAGACTGCTGAAATTGAAAGATTGTCAGAAGAGGTAAATACCACTTCAATAAGTTGTGAAAAGCTTTGTAATAGGCATGTTTGACCTCAATCCTTCTCGGATAATAAGGAATAAATTACTTTCAGCACTACTGAACACTGATAGGTTATATCTCTTTCTTTATAATAGGAAGAATGGCCACTAGATCTTTTCCCCCTATTTACTAGGAAAAATCTCCTATTGGAAGTAACTTTCCTTTTCATCAACCATTTACCAGACCTTGCTGCATTCAGAAGGAGGCTCATTCTCTTTTTCTTGTCCTTTTGCGTCTCGTTCATTTTCTCTGTTTTTGGTTAATGTTGCCTTTAAATCAACTCGAATTTTACTAATTCCTTGGGGGTCTGACTTTACTTGTAGATAACTGAAGAGAGACAAAGGGTGAGAAAGGACCCAAAATCTATCATGCCTGCCGCATTTGTCTCCTTCAAAACGCGTTGGGGTGCCGCTGTTTGTGCACAAACACAGCAGTGCAGAAATCCAACCATGTGGTTAACAGAATGGGCTCCAGAGCCACGTGATGTATTTTGGAACAACCTGGCGATTCCCTATGTTTCTTTGACAATTAGGAGGCTCATAATTGCTGTTGTCTTCTTTTTTCTGACATTCTTCTTCATGATCCCAATTGCGTTTGTCCAAACGCTTGCCAGCATTGAGGGGATTAGGAAGAAAGCACCATTCCTAAAAGTTATCATTGACGTGTGAGTACCACATTATATACTTGTTCTGAAGTCGGCACCATCTCTCATTTTTAATATTTTCTGTACTCATGATCCTTGATGGTGCTATGATACCTTTGTTCGCCTATTTTAAATCTCTTAGTGACGAAACAATTTTGAAAAAGAAATCTAATAGTTTCGTATTTATGAGTACTTACTGGAACTTGTTTGACATTGAAGCTAAGACAACTGTGAGTATGTGCATAGTGAATTCAGCTCTTTTATGCTAATAATTCCGCTGATCTATCATGCAGACCTTTCATTAAGTCATTCATCCAAGGATTTCTACCTGGGATTGCTTTGAAGATCTTTCTCATATTTCTGCCGACTATATTGATGATTATGTCCAAATTTGAGGGCTGGCTAAGCATATCAGCTCTAGAGAGGAAGTCTGCATCTAAATACTACATTTTCACTATTGTGAATGTGTTCCTCGGGAACATAATTGCAGGAGCTGCATTTGAACAACTAAATTCCTTTCTCAATCAGTCAGCAAACCAGTACGTTGTTTCTGCAGAAATATGTTACTAGATTTGCTTATCAGTCTTGATTTCTTCAACTTGTGAATCAACGGGGAAATTTTGGCAATGCAGTTAAGAGTATTTCTCTACGTGGGCATTGTTCTCGCTGGTGTAGGTAGAACGATGTCCACTTAGAGATGTACGCTTTCATGACTGCTCTAATCAGTTATTCAAAATTGTAAGCAACATCTTTGGACATACATAGGAGTTAAGCCTGATGCCACTGACACTTTGTTTTCACCTATCCTGAGAGATGTCTATAACTAAATAGAAACTACGTAGCACAATCATTCTCTTATTGATCCAAAACATGTCAATCTCCTAGATCAAATGTTAGCTTTCCAGAATGTCCACTCTGATGAATCAAATTAGTGTGCACAAACGTAAGCCCTGGTGTTTATAGCATAGGGAATCAACTACAATTAATATGACCTATTAGAAGAAAAAGAGAAGGAAACAATTTATGACCTATTAGAAGAAAAAGAGAAGGAAACAATTCATGTAGGCTAGGCTTCCTCGTAATAAGTGGCTTCATCCTGTGTGAAAATGCTCCTGTAGGCCATGCATGCCATCATGTACTTATGCTCTTTTACTGTCCTAAAACCCACCCTAATTCAATCCTCAGGGGTTGGCCTGGTGGCAATTGAATTGAGCCTTGGAGTTTGCTCCCTTTCAAAGTCTCAAGTTCGAAACCCACTGGGTGTAACAATTTCTGAGGGCCATCGGACTGGGTAAAACTTGAGTTAACCGTGGTGCACTTGCGGGAAACTCCTTGCCGAGGGGCTCGAAGAGACTTGGACACCCAGTGCAAATAAAAAAAAAAAAAAAACCCACCCTAATTCAGAAGATCATTCCTGTTCAGCATGTCATGCCTGAAATCCAGTTAATTTATAGCTTTAAAAGTATGATACCTGGAATTCAGTATGAGTGTTGAATACAGTGTTCAGTTCCGAGAAGGTTTTCTTCGCACTTGAGAGGATCCTTAAGTTGTCCTATAGCTTCAAGAGATTACGTGTAGCATGCTTAATAATGACTTATGAATACAAGGAAATACATCTTTATGTCAAATTGTCAATGATTGTCCTATTGATTCCAGCCAATATATAATTGGTTCTTTAAGTGCACGTTTGTATTGCCGAGTGTTATCCTATTACGTGATATTACAAGCTTTCCGTTGTTTGGCAATTCTTTGATCGTCCATATCCTGTTGCCTAAGAGCATAGTACCATAAAATTCCCTTTATTTACTGCAGAATCCCTAAAACAATTGGTGTCGCAGTCCCTATGAAAGCATCTTTCTTCATAACCTACATAATGGTTGACGGTTGGGCTGGTATTGCTGGAGAGATCCTTAGGCTGAAGCCACTTATATTTTACCACTTGAAGAACTTTTTCTTGGTAAAAACAGAAAAAGATAGAGAAGAGGCAATGGATCCTGGAAGTGTTGGTTTCAACACAGGAGAGCCGCAGATACAATTATATTTCTTATTGGGGCTTGTCTATGCTGTGGTCACACCATTTCTGCTTCCCTTCATTTTGGTCTTCTTTGGCCTGGCATATGTAGTATATCGTCATCAGGTTTGTCTTTTCTCTTTCTTTTTTGTTTATCGTTTATTTGTTAGACTATATGGTGCTTTTACATCATATGGGTTTCAAGTGTTACAAACTTACTGGCATTGCAAGAACTTCACGTGCAAATGAGAGTCTACTCATAATAAGTCCTCCCAGCTTTCCATGTTATGCGTCTTATTTTGACGGGGCACGGAGTTTTAGAAAGTAAGGAAGACTTTTGAATCTTGTGATCTTAGGCTAAATATATAGTTAACAAGTCTACCACAGAAAGTCTATTATTGTGTAGTGTTTTCAATCTCATTTGCTACTTCTATGGTATGTTTGTTTCCATAAATGATCATTGTTTTGCATGAAGATGAGAATATGTTGGATTATAGATGAGTTTGCTGATGCTTGAGAAACTTTTCCATGACCAATCCCACATCTCCTAGTAAAATTTGTTCGGTCTTGCACATGCTACTATCTAGAGATCTAACCAACCTTTATGATTAGCTACATTTGCATGTTCCAATTTGCTTTTCCTGATGGATTCTTTTTCTGAGATTTTGCAGATTATAAATGTATATAATCAGGAGTATGAAAGTGCAGCAGCTTTCTGGCCAGATGTTCATGGACGTATAGTTTTTGCTCTGTGCTTCTCTCAATTATCTCTACTGGGCTTGCTAAGTACAAAACATGCTGCCCAGTCAGCACCTTTCCTGATTGCCCTTCCAGTACTGACCATCTCATTTCACTTATTCTGCAAAGGACGCTACGAGCCAGCTTTCACCAAATATCCAATACAGGTGTGTTGAACCGCAGCTTGCCAATAAGAGTTTTCACTGTTATAGTAGTATTCGCTCTTTTTAAAGCATTGGCGGCATTCCATTTTCTTTTCTTCAAAAAGGTTAAAGTTGAATGTTATTTCTGAGGCCTTTAGAGATATTAGCAAGTATACAGAGCTTGAGCTCCATGTGGTTATAGTTTCTCTTCAGTTTCCTTTATGAACTGCATCAACATGGAATGCTTCTGCTAGATATCACTAAAAATTATTTTGAGAGGATTCAAGACACACTGTCATTACAAAGATTTTTTGCACTGTCCGATAGTTAGGATAGTTATCATTTTTACCAGGTTATCAATTAATGCTTAGCATAGAGAGATTTTCTTGTAATTACCTCAGTGATGCCGTCAGTGCATAAAACAATGAACTCATGCTGAAATTATGAGATTAGTTCAATTCGAAGGCTTCATTTTCTATATGAGTAATGTTTCCTTCTTCTCGATTTCAGGAAGCGAGGATGAGAGATACTTTGGAAAGAGCAAGGGAACCAAACTTTAATCTGAAGGGCTACCTTCAAAATGCTTATGTGCATCCTGTTTTCAAAAGTGATGATGAGGACGAAGATGAGGACTTCATCAACAAACTGGAGACTGATAGCGTGATTGTCCCCACAAAACGCCATTCAAGATTAAATACACCAGTGCCCAGCAAAGTCAGCGCTGGCTCGTCTCCATCACTTCCTGATGCAGTTATTCATGAACATTAAATAACTTAGAACGTTAGGTTGGAATATTTCACTTCTTTTTGCACGAGGTTCGATCGTGGAGCTTCAACGTTAGCAATGGCACAGAGGTCGCTTGGCATATTCGAGCCGGCAGTAACTATGTTTTACTTGGATCATTGGCATTGAGGTTCAGTGAAGAGTTGAATGTACAACAAGACTGTAAAGAACTCCACTCTCAATCATTTAAGGTAATTAATAGGTGTAGCATTAGAAGTTTTTGTACACGTGAGAATGTTCATATTTTTAGCACATGCTGGTTGTTTAATATGGGGATCTTGTATACGGGGATTTTTTTCCCTTTTTCTAATCGATCCTAGTTAAAAAGAAACAGAATCGGATTGCTTGTTATGATGTTTATCTAATTTATTTATTTTTTAAGTCGTTGAAATCGTGGATGACTCCCTAAAATTAGCAAGACTTAGCATAGATCAATAAGGGACACCAGAATCAATATGAGGCAAGATAATCTGCCATTACATAATTGATATTTTATAACCTCGCAAAATATAATTTGCAAATTAATGAACTCGGTTATTGAGCAACCGATCTTTTCCGAAGCAGTATGGCTAAAGAAAACGAATGTCTAAATTAACTTAACCACCCAGATAGATACGGTGTGACATGTGAAATAGAGGTTTGCATGTATAAGGTTGCGGTTTGGATTCGAACGGAAGGTCCTGAGTTCTAGATAGCATGGATGGTTTTAGATATTTAGAAAAATGCTGACACTATCTGGTATCACCCGAGAAGGGTGTGCATTTCAGAATGAGCACTGTGTTTTAACTTGCGGATGCTTGATTGGGTTTACTGTGATCACACGCTGATGGTTAGATTCTGCTATGTGCATGACAGAATTATGGAAGTATTTCTTGTGAGATGGTTATGTACGAGGGATGTGTTGGTCATTTGAGTGGTAGAGTTGGGATTAGACACGAAGATTCTTGTATTATAGGGATTTGAAGACTAGGAGGGTTCTTAGAGGTAGATTGTTCCTTGGTAGAACGGAAAGATATGCTAAGAGTTTGATGTTGATTATATGTGTTATGGTCAGGTTACTGTGGACTTTTGGAAAATATTTACCTATTCGTAGATGACCGAAGTTGATTTGGAGGCCACTTGTAGGCTTAATGAGAATATCTATTCTACATCGAGTCAGATTTGTTTACTCAACATAACTATTGTTGAGGGGTGTGTCATTTGATAAGTGTGAATTTTAACCACTTATTAGTACTTTCTTGCTTTAGTTTTAGTCCAAAAGTACTGATTTTTGCCTCCAATCTAACAAAGATGGTTGAATGGTAGGTGTGCTGAAAATAACTTTTGAAAGTTGAAATTGTGCTTGGATATGAGTTTTACTTGAAAAGAATTTGAAGTTTTGTGAGTAAAAACTTCAAAAACTACTCTAGAACTAATTTTGGAATTTGAAGATTTTGTTTTTAAAATTCTGCAAAAAATGGTCAAAATCTATAAACTGTTATGAAATAATATAAGAACAAGAACAATAGAGAGAAAAGTAGAGAGAGGAGTATTCTTATTGATACTTTGGGATGATTTACAATGGGGTAAGACCCCTCTATTTATAGGAAGAGAAAAGACTTAGCCTCAAAGTAAAACTCTTCTATAAGATAGACATTCACTCTAATTAGAGTTCTATTTATAACACTCCCCCTTGAATGTCTATTCAATAATGTGCCTCGTTAAAACCTTAACTAAAACAAAACCCAATGGAAAAAAATTAAAGAAAAGTAAAAAGAGTACACATGTTTGAATATGCGCCTATTGGTTGCCTCGTTAAAAACCTTGCAAGGAAAACCCATTGGGACAAAACCTTGTAACGGAAAAAGAGTGCAACGCGCATTAACTCCCCCTGAAAAGAGCATCAATTCATATACTTGAGTCTTCGCATTCCGATCTTGTGAACCAGCTTCTTGAAGGTTGACGTTGGTAGAGATTTTGTGAACAAATCAGCCACATTATCGCTTGAACGAATCTGTTGCACATTGATATCACCATTCTTTTGAAGATCAACTTTGGTGAAATATGCTTTGTTCTATCTCCTTCTATGAATCCTCCCTTCAATTGAGCTATACATGCTGCATTGTCTTCATACAAAGTCGTGGGTAGTTTGTTACACTTCAAACCACATTTGTCTTGAATATGATGTATTATAGACCTCAACCACACACACTCCCGACTTGCTTCATGAATAGCGATTATCTCGGCATGATTAGATGAAGTAGCCACAATTGATTGCTTAGTCGATCGCCAAGATATGGCGGTGCCTCCACAGGTAAACACATAACCCGTTTGAGATCGAGCCTTGTGTGGGTCGGATAAATATCCAGCATCAGCATAACCAACAAGATCAGGACTGCAATTATTGCTATAAAATAAGCCCATATCAGTAGTCCCTTTTAGGTACCGCAATATATGTTTGATCCCATTCCAATGTCTCCTTGTGGGAGCCGAGCTATACCTTGCTAAGACATTAACTGAAAAGGTTATGTCAGGCCTTGTAGTATTTGCAAGATACATTAGTGCGCCAATTGCACTAAGATATGGTACTTCAGGACCAAGTAGCTCTTCATTCCTTTCTTGCGGTCGGAATGGATCTTTATTCACATCAAGTGATCGAACAACCATCGGAGTACTTAAAGGATATGCTCCATCCATGTAAAACCGTTTCAGTACCTTTTCTATATAGGTAGATTGATGAACAAAAATTCCGTTTGCCAAATATTCAATTTGCAAACCAAGACATAATTTTGTCTTTCCGAGATCTTTCATCTCGAATTCATTCTTTAGATAATCAATTGCCTTTTGGAATTCTATGGGGGTTCCAATAAGGTTTATGTCATCGACATATACGGCAAGTACAACAATTTCCGATGTTGTTTTCTTTATAAAAACACACGGGCAAATGGCATCATTTATATAGCCTTCTTTTAATAAATACTCACTAAGACGATTATACCACATTCGTCCTGATTGCTTTAGACCATACAAGGATCTTTGCAATTTGATTGAAAACATTTCCCGGGACTTTGAATTATGGGCGTTTGGCATTTTGAGTCCATCGGGAATTTTCATGTATATCTCATTATCCAGTGAGCCATAAAGATAGGCAGTAACCACATCCATTAAATGCATGTCAAGCTTTTCAAGGACACCAAAACTAATGAGATAACGAAAAGTTATGGCATCCATTACAGGCGAATATGTCTCTTCATAATCGACACCAGGCCTTTGAGAAAATCCTTGTGCAACAAGGCGTGCCTTATATCTTTGTACCTCGTTTTTCTCATTTCTCTTGCGTACAAAGACCCATTTATAGCCAACAGGCTTAACACCATTAGGTGTTTCCACTATAGGGCCAAAAACTTCACGTTTTGCCAGTGAATTCAATTCTGATTGGATTGCTTCTTGCCATTTTGGCCAATCATGTCTTTTTCAACATTCTCCAACAGATTGAGGTTCAAGATCCTCACTTTCTTGCATAATGCTAGATGCGACATTATAAGCAAAGACATAATCCACCACTATATCCACTCGATTAAAATTTGCCTCAATATCGATTGGATTTATGGATAGTTCCTTATTTTCCTGAGTCTCGGGCTCAATGGATTCTTCATGAATCTCAGAATTTATTAAATCATGAATTTCCTCATGAGATTCTTTCGTAGTGTCATTTTGATCATTTGCTTTCCTCTTTCTAGGATTTCGATCTTTGGAACCTAATGGCCTTCCACGCTTCAGGCGTGCATTCGACTCATTGGATATGACACTAGATGGTTGTCCAACAGGGACATCAATACGGATTGGAACATTCTCTGCGGGGATGTGGGATTTTGTTATCCTTTTCAAGTCCGTAAATGCGTCAGGCATTTGATTTGCTATTCTTTGCAAATGGATAATCTTTTGCACCTCTTTTTCACAAATAGAGGTATGTGGATCAAGATGAGATAATGATGCATTTTTCCACAAAATTTCCCGTTTGGTTTCACCAACTTCTCCCCCTAATTTTGGGAAAAGTGTCTCATCAAATTGATAGTCTGCAAATCGCGCAGTGAACAAATCCCCTGTCAATGTTTCGAGGTAGCGAATAATGGAGGGCGATTCAAACCCAACATATATTCCTAACCTTCTTTGCGAACCCATTTTGGTGCGGTATGGCGGTGCTATAGGCACATATACTGCGCATCCAAAGATTCTTAAATGGGATATATTGGGTTCATGACCCAAAACCAATTGCAACGGGGAATATTTGTGATAATTCGCCGGTCTGAGACGAATTAGCATTGCTGCATGCAAAATGGTGTGACCCCATACCGAAGTGGGCAGCCTCGTTTTCATGAGTAATGGTCTTGCAATCAACTGCAGGCGTTTAATTAAAGATTCTGCAAGACCGTTTTGAGTGTGAACATGAGCTACAGAATGTTCCACTTTTATCCCAATTGATAAGCAATAATCATTAAATGCTTGGGATGAAAACTCAGCAGCATTATCCAGTCTAATAGACTTGATTGGATTATCAGGAAATTGTGCTCGTAGTCGAATTATTTGTGCCATTAATTTTGCAAACGCAAGGTTGCATGATGACAACAGGCACACATGAGACCATCTACAGGATGCGTCTATTAAGACCATAAAATATCTAAAAGACCCACTAGGTGGGTGAATAGGTCCACAAATATCCCCTTGTATACGTTCCAAAAACGTAGGTGACTCAGTCCCAACCTTTGTTGGTGATGGTCTAATAATTAACTTGCCTTGATAACAAGAAGTGCAAGAAAATTCATTATTTAAAAGAATCTTGAAATTCTTTAACGGATGCCCATATGAGTTTTCTATAATCCGTCTCATCATGATCGATCCAGGGTGTCCCAATCGATCATGCCAAAGTACAAAAGTATTGGAATCAGTAACCTTTTGGTTTACTGTTGAATGTGCCTCAATTGCACTAATTTTTGTCCAATACAGGCCACAAGATAAAGACGGAAATTTCTCAATAACCCTCTTTTGGCCAGAGACATTCTTTGTAATGATGAGATATTCAAGATTATTCTCATCTATTGTCTCAATATGATAGCCATCCCGGCGTATATCTTTAAAACTCAACAAGTTTCTCTTAGACTTGGAGGAGAACATTGCATTCTCTATGATAAACATTGTTCCTCTAGGCAGAGTTATAGTTGCTCTTCCGGAGCCTTCAATCAATTTACTACTACCAGAGATTGTAGTAACATCTGCCTTACACATACTTAGTTGAGAGAAATATTTCTTTTCTTTGAGTATCGTATGTGTAGTACATGAATCAACTAAACAAATATTTTTACAGTTGGACGTTGATCCAAGCTTGCTTTGTGAGATATCCATATTTGCTTTCCCATGGTTTGACATACAAAAGAAATACACGAACATGAGAATAAACAAATTCAATCCGTTTGTTTCACATTTAAACAATATTTTCAAAATCTGCTGAGATTATTCGACTAACTTAGTTGATAGTCGACTATCTTGGGAAGCAGTCATTAGGTTAGTCGACTAACTAAATCAGATAGTCGACTATCTTGCCTTGCGGAAAAGTCCAGTTTTAATGCGAAATATTAGTTAGTCGACTAACTTAGTAAACAGTCATCAGGTTAGTTGACTATCTAAATCAGATAGTCGACTATCTTAGCTTGCGGAAAAATCCAGTTTTAATGCGAAATATTAGATAATCGACTAACTGTTAGGTTAGTCGACTAACTCTACTGGAAAATAAAAATATCTTTGAAATTTAAGCATATTGAAACATTCTAAAGAACTAATACTAAGATTATATCATAAACTAACTAATACGAGCTGATACTAATGACTATTAGTTTATTCACTAACTAATACAAATAAGTAAAATAAAATCAAACAATTCCATCTTCCTTCATCACAGATCCATCACCGATTAAATGGTCTATTTTCCCCTCGGGTTGCTCAAAGAAGTCTGCCACATCCGGGTGGGTGATGTCAAAATTGTCGAAAGAGACAAAATTTGTTTCAGGGCCTTTATTCTTTAGAGATGCTTGATAAAGATCAACCAAATGTCTTGGTACACGGCAAGCTTTTGACCAGTGCCCTTTTTCACCGCAACGATAACATATAGTTTCTGAACTATTTGCCTTTGGATCCTCATAATCCCGTTTCTGCTTTTGGTGGTTATATCTCTTTGGGGGGTGACGGACATCAGGGAAATTTCTTCCTTGTCTACGTCCACGGCCATGACCCCGATTACGACCACGACCATGATTAAAGCCATAGCCTTTTCCATGCTTGGCATAATGAGAATACACCTTATCTGCTTCAGGCAATGGTGTAGACCCAGTTGGTCGATTTTCGTGATTTCTCATGAGCAGGTCATTGTTTCGCTCAGCCACAAGGAGAAGAGAAATCAGTTCAGAGTACTTTTTGAAACCTTTCTCTCTGTACTGTTGTTGCAGTACCATATTGGAGGCATGAAACGTTGTAAACGTTTTTTCAAGCATATCATAATCAGAGATATTATCTCCACAGAGTTTCAACTTAGAAGTAATTCTGAACATTGCAGAATTATATTCAGAAACAGACTTAAAGTCTTGGAGCCTCAGATGAGCCCAATCATATCGTGCTTGTGACAGAGTGACCAACTTCAGGTTGTCATATCTCTCCTTTAAGCCGTTCCACAAGATGAGTGGATCTTTGACTGTGAGATATTCAATTTTCAAACCTTCATCAAGGTGATGGCGCAAGAAAATCAAGGCCTTAGCACAGTCTTGGGTGGATGCTTTATCTCTGTCTTTAATGGCGTCTCCAAGACCCATAGCATCTAAGTGGATTTCAGCATCCAACACCCATGTCATATAGTTCTTGCGCGAAATTTCAAGGGCAACGAACTTTCTTTTCATAATATCAGACATAATTAAAACCAAGGAAAAAGGGAAATACCTTAATTTTCTCAAGAGGATTCTTGAGACGGTAGAGTCTCGTGCTGATAACGTGTTATGAAATATTATAAGAACAAGAACAATAGAGAGAAAAGTAGAGAGAGGAATATTCTTATTGATACTTTGGGATGATTTACAATGGGGTAAGACCCCTCTATTTATAGGAAGAGAAAAGACTTAGCCTCAAAGTAAAACTCTTCTATAAGATAGACATTCACTCTAATTAGAGTTCTATTTATAACATAAACAAATAAAAAACTGAAAACTAAATTTAAAAAAAAAAACTCCCAAATTTTATGACCAAACGGAAGCTTACTTATTTTATTTTATTTAGCATGATAATAGTATTATTGAGTTTAAATGAAGAAGTATTTATACAACGGACTTCAATTTGTTAAAGACTCTAGCATTGTTGTTGTTGTTGTTATTAAAACCTTTACACTTAGCACCAACAAGAGGTTCAGTGTTGATGTTAATTTTGTGATAATTCAGAGCATCCATATGACATTACATCATTTCTTCAAATTCTTCAGCATCAATTGCCCCCTCGACTATGCAATCAAACTGGATTATGAGGATTTCTAGCAAAGTGGCGCTTATAGCGCAGCCTAATCCTTCAAAGTTGGGCTGTTTTCCCCCCTTAAATATAGGGGGAAATAAAATAAGAAAAAATCTCATGTTATATTTATTAATTTTAAATTATTTATTCTTTAATGCTTAGGTCCAAATTATTTATTACTCCTATCTAAGTGGTCCAAACTATTTACCCGATTAAAATAAAATAGAAGTGGAGAATCCTAGTAAGCAGAACAACACCAAATCTGAATTGGGGAAGAAAGTCAGCACGAGAGAGTTGGTGCTTAGAGCTGTAAATGGAGTTCCATTCTTCCTCTATTTTCTTCTTCTCTAAACCCATTAGTTTTCTAGAGTTAATACTTGAATTCTTTTCAATTTCTATTATGGGGTTTACTTCTAAAATAATTTTCTCTTATTGTAGTACTCTGGGGTTCATCATCAATAGCAATTCACACTTGCTTCTCACTAATACCTTCTTCTTTTTCTTCACCCAAACTTGTTTTTGGAGATTTATTATACAAAAATTCAAATCCACCGTTGAAGGACCTTGAAGCTTGAAATTCATAACTTAGTTTGTTTGAGTTTTTAATTATTTTGCCGATCCTATATGGGTTTGTTTGGAAAGCTTATAGCTAAAGTTTTAGTCAATTTGGTGGAGAGTTTGTAGTAGATTTTAGAAGTTTGGGCTGAAACATAGTCGAACAAGAGAAGAAGACGAATTTGTATTGTATACTCAAATAGTATACAAGTATACCCTTTTGATATACAATTTATTCCAACTATATATCGTATTAGTATAGATATATACTATATTGGTATCATATGCTAGTTGAATCTATTTTTGGTTGTATTAGCTGCATTTATTAGTACAACCATAGCTATTGCTAGCTGGATAGGGATGTGATTCTTTCATTTTTCAAATACATTAGTGTTTGTGGTTTTTCAGATGTTCCAAAAACAAATGAGGAGAAATTTTTTTCAATCAATACAGGCATTAAAAGGGATTGCTGAAGTCTTTGTCAAGTATCCTCCCATTTTTGCATTGTGAAAGCATTTTAGGGGAGGTTCTGGCTATTGGTATTGGCCTTAACCAGGTTAATCCAGAAAGTTTAGGTATTGGGGAAATCAAAGAAGATGTGGTTGATGTCCTCTATATTGCCACCACAGTACGAGCATTTAGGGTCTATATTCAGGCTAATGTGGTGAAGATAACTTCCAGTGGGAAGTCTAGTTTGATACATTAACCATGTGAAGAATTTGATTTTATTAAGGACCTTGAGCTTTCATATCCAACCATAGAGATCTTCATAGGCAGAGTTGTTAAGATTGTTAGCAATGAAGTTATAGGCTGACTGATCACGTCCAACTATGCCTTATAAAAAAGAACTAGCGGTCGTTATAAATATAATCCGATTTACAAGTCCGTAGTCGAATCCCACAGAGAAATAAGGCTAAGTTACAGTTGTTCAATGTCGCTAAGAAACACTAGTTCAAACAATTTTCTAATTATAAGGAGTATAATATTTATTTTTATCTAATTAACTAACAAATGCTAGTAAACAATAAAACTATGAATTAACAAGGATAAGGATTAGAGAGAAGATTACGGAGGTCTAGTTTATGATTTCCCTTATTCTCGGAATCATTTCCCCTATGTCTTCTATAAATTTGCCTAAGTCTTATCTATCGATCATGAGCACTCTGACTGTTGTAACTCTCTTCTGAATAACTACAACAATATACTAGACATATTCTCTCTAATTATGCTAGCTAGCTCTAAGTACAGCTCATTTAGATCGTGCTCAAGATTTCGTTATCCCTAGTCCCACCTTTAAAGCCTCCGTATTGATATATCATATACGTTAGGAGTAACGTTGTTCAACAACTACCTAAATATGCACTCTAGCCCCGAGCGATACACACTAAATAGGCACAGTCGATTGGGAGCTCTTCAACCAACCACAATAATAATGTAGTTGAAAAAATAGAGAAAAAGCTACAACAAATTGTATTAACATGACAAGAAAATCATTCTCCAATAGGTTCCATCAAAACCCTAGATAACAAATTAGCTATTCATAATAGTATGTGAAACTACAATACTAGAATTCATAACCAATAATGTAAATATGAAGAAGGAAGTGAAAAACTCGTAGATGAATTCTCCGTCTTGCTTATAGTGTGTTCTTGCCTCCTTAGGTCAAATCCCGGTCTCCTTAGCCTCCTTAGGTTTAAATTATATAAGAAGTATGTCAAAGGTGCTCAAAATACCATTTCTCGATGTATATATACCAAGTAGGATCGGGTACAAATAATTATACCTTCTTCTACGCTAAAAATGACACTTTTCCAGGCCAGGACGTCCATGGCTGCAGATTCGACCGCGGACCTAACCGCATATTTCTCATAGTGTTCTGTCTGTGGCCGCGTATTCGACCACAGACTGTTTTGGAATATGGAAAGACGAAAAACACAAAAGTTTTATTCCTTTTAATTATCTTTCCAACCATATATTTTGGAGACCAAATGGAAATTTTAGTAAAAAGTTATGTATATTTTACTAGACAGAGCGCAATATGCATACTCGATTCTTCGTTCGTTCTTAACTACCATCCATTGATCCCCGAACACGGTCCCGCCCTAATTCCTTAGAATTTTACTCAGAATTCGAAGCTCCATATCACTTGAATTCATTCCATAATATCTACATAGCTCGGAATCACTCCTACAAGGCACATAATACACAATTAGTGTAAAACATTAGGGATTGAAGCATAAACTCAACTGCAGTGCAGTGAATTGGAATGTAATAATCAACTAAAATATGTAATTATAGCCTATTATCAACAGCCCATACTTAAACCATTGCTCGCCGTCGAGCAATAAAACTACACTTTATATAGACCGGACATTTTAAAACAATTCTCCTAACTCATCACATGAAGAATATTTAAAATAGACTAAGCACAAAAGTGTAACATCTTCACCTCAGGATTTGACTCACAAGCACCACACATTATTCACAAATCACCCACTTACTCTAGCATAGAAGCCACTGACATTACCTTTCCTTCATGAATTAAGCGCCCTGACACAATAAACAAGAGTAGTTCCACACAATAAAATTTAAGAACATATAGGAACTCAAGATAGAAATGATTCACTAACTCTCAGAAATAACATTCATATGTAACAAAAGATGCACCATAGGCTTGCCCGTAGTGTACTACTCTACTAATCGAGCTCATCCATTGTAAGATCAAGCAGGATTTTATTTGGTTTTAATGTAGACTGCGGGACGGGTAGGATACATTTAGATATAAGTGTGACCAGACCTCCCTAAGCACTTTAATACATACACTTTAACATTTAAAATCCCACACTTATGTCAAACCATAGCTCCACCTTCACATCACTATATATTAACTCCATTCTTACTTAAGCACACTTATATCAAGAGTCGCCACTTATCAAAGAAACTTTTCACAGTAATCCAACTATTTTTGTTTCTTTCAATTCAAGTGACTCTTACTTTTTCAAAACAATGCACCTTTCTTCTTATTTTATTAGTTCCACTCACAATCCAAACCAACCACCCACACTTTAAATTTTACAAAGTTCATAACAATTCAAGTGCTCATGAGGGTTCGAGTCACCAGGGAGGGGAAGTGTGGAAGCACTATAGATCCTCTGGGAGGGGTTTAAAAAAAAATTGATCATGAGAGGCTAGAAGGTTAAATAGATGGTTAAATGGGTAAGGCTTGTAATGTGATTGCCAAAGAAACATGATTACAGCTCAAAGGGGTTAACTTTATATATATGACTCAACAAAGAAATGCCTATATCACTTCCAAGACTGAATAAAACTACTATTTCACTTTGCAAACAAATAGGGCAAGTTCTAGACATCATATACACTGCACAGAATAACAGACAAACCTCACACACATGGCACAGAACTCACTCAGGATTGGTTTTATCAAGATGCTAAAGTCAAAGCGTTAAGCAAAGTTAAGCTTATATAATTTAAGGTACTTTTACAAGAGATAAAATGATCCTAAGGATACAAACAATATACTCATTATTCTCAAGGCATAACAAAGTCAAGAGATATTGCTTCATTTCAATTTATCTCACATTATCTCCTACTCCTAAAAAAATAAAATTAACTACACCCGATTCAATCAAAACCCTTGAAAAAGAACCGTGGCACAAATAAAAACCAAGGGGTAAATGCTACACTATCTAACAAAAAGATATTTTTGTCTTTTCCTTTATACTTAAATCCCCTGAGAAAATTGTCTAGGATATCCATCGACTTGAAAATCCGACATATTTTTATTTTGTTAAAAAAATAAAATAATTATTCAATTCAAATAAGACAACAAAAATAGAATGGAAAGTCACCCAGACAATCTCCTCACCCCACGCTTAAAATTGTGCATTGTCCTCAATGCACACCATAACTAGTAAGAGGATAAAAGAATCTCCCTGGTAGGCCGAAGCACTAGCATCTCATGGGGTACTCAGACTTCTCCCAGGCTTGGTCGTTCGTGCGGTACCTTAACTTAGTTCCAATCATCTAGTTTGTTGTTGCATTCTTCCAATAGCTTTGCTTTTCAAGCTCCTAGAAACTAAAAAATCGACGCGACAAAATACTACAATTAAAAAAATAATTAAAAACTAAAAGTAAATAAAGAAGTAAAGCTGGGTTGCCTCCCAACAAGCACTTGATTTAATGTTGCGGCACAATGCAAATCACTTTCTGCCTCCACTTTGAGTATATGAATTGGACCCCAAATTTTGATTTTGCTATGTGATCGTGCTCCTGGGGTGGTAGAATGAACCGGACTGACCCAATAAAATAATGTAATATTTAGCACTTCTTGGCCTTTGAGTGAGATGGGTATTCCCGACTTTGTGGCACGAAGAATTCCAGAATGTAGGGATCTGGTTCCTTACTCCTTGACTCCTCAAGTGGCTCGGACGACTCTATTTCCATATCATCATCCAAACACAATGTGGAAAATACTTGGAGTGTGGATCAATGTGCTCAACTACATAAACATTGGGATTGTCAACATCCTCAACACTAATGACACTAGATTCTACTAAATATGTATCATTAGTATCCTCTGTTGACTCTACTATCTCTTCTACGACATCGACATCCTCAAAATCTAGTTCGAATGATTGTTGGTGATCACGCCCAACCATACCTTATAAAAAAGACTAAGCGGTCGTTGCAAATATAATCGGGTTTACAAGTCCGAAGTCGAATCCCACAGAGAACTAAGACTTAGTTACAGTTGTCACACATCCTTTTCTACCCCGAGATGGTATATAAGGGAGTTTTTCAATTAAAGTGACAACCAAAACGGGATTATTTATTCAAATTCAGAGTCGACACTTGGGATAATTTATGGTGTCCCAAGTCACATATTTAAAATCTCGAATCATGGAAGTCTAACTCTTATTTATGGTCTGCGAACACAGAAATCCGAGTAAGGAATTTTGTTTACCCGAGAGAAGGTGTTAGGTATTCCTGGATTTTATGGTTTTAGCACAGTCTCTCAACTATTATTATTGGCCTAATTATCAGATTAATCACATGTTTAAAACCTATTGTGCATTTTATTCCTTACACCACTTTTAATTATTTAGAAAATATTTTCTGGAACAAGGCACGATTGTTGTACACTTGTCGATTTGGTGCACATTGCAAATCGTGTCACAAGAACCGTACCCGCAATCTACAACGTGTTTAAATTATTAACATTATTAGTTGTTATGGCCGGGTCACATAAATATACTCCCGGATTTGGAAATTAAGTATCATAACTATGTAATGGGAACCGTACCTATAGATATGATAATTTATTATAAACACGCCTAAAGCAAACTACGAATATTTTAAAAATATTTTATATGCTAAGTTATAATATTAGTGTGAGGCCCATATATTTCATTTGTGGATGGCACACCTCAATTTATCTTGAAATATATAAGACCACGCTCAATTGCTAATAATTCATTAACCAACCCCTTCATTTGCAAAAAAAAAAAAAAAAAAAAAAAAAAAAAAAAAAAATATCGTGGAGAAAACTAAGTTGGATCCCTAGGGTTCCCAAATTCGATTTATTTGCACATGTTATGTATACATGAAACAGTTTATATCACAAAGTAAACTGTTCGTACAACCAATAATGTAAAAAAAAAAAAAACACCTTAAAGGCTTAATCATTTTTAGTTGAATGTCCAAATTGTTTTTCAAAATATTAGCGTTTGGCTTAATTAGTAAACCATCCAATTTTTTATTAAACTTTGAACTTATATTCTTAATATTGACAACTACTCCAGACACACAAACAGTGAAGCAACATACTTATGGTCTTAACATTAAAAGAACTTAACCAAGAAATTTAAAGCGTGCTAGTTAGCTAAGACTAAAAGTAAACAATTAAACTAAATATTATCAACTATAGCCAGTGAGACAAACACTAGTTGTGGATAATAGTAATTTAGACATATTACAAAAATGATAAAACAGTTATGGAGATGTGCAGTTTTTTTTTTCTTTCTTCTTTTGCCTTTCAACTATTGATATCAAGCTAGCTCATAGCATATTGTACTCGTATACTAAGAGTAGGTGACCAAAATGAGAAAAGCCTAAAGACAAACCACTTTACAGCATTTGAACATACATGAGAATCTCCAGAAGATAACTTTACAATAATGCTCATCCCTTAAGCAACAAAAGGTAAGATAAAACTCAACAATGCAACAAGAGTTAAACAAACAAAAAAATGACCCTCAAAAAATCATTTGTTTACTACATCAAAGCTGATTTTTCAAGCTTCTCATATATTCCCTTAAATGAAGCAAGTATTCAACACATGAAAAAAAAATTATTCAGCATATTTAATACTAAGCATCCACACTAGTTCATAGAACAACACAACATATTTAATGTATTTAAGCAGAGACTGGAAAGAAAGAAGTTTAGAAAAAGGAGTCAAATGACTTGAAAGAACATAAAAGAAGCTGAAATTTAACATGAATATTAAACATAATGGCAGCATTACACCCTTAAAAAAATATGCTTGCATTTCATTCATCATTCAAAGCTCAAGAGTTACCTGGTTACAAGAAACAAACCATGACAGTGAGTCTCTAAGAATAGTAGAAGGCAGCAGGAAACTAGTGGAAAAGCATCAAAGAAACCACAGTATCACAGCTTCAACCTCAAACTATATTTCAGCTTAAGAAACCCAAAAATCTCAAAGGAAGGTTTGTTCTAACTTTTTCGAAATCAGAAAATAGATCAAG
The DNA here is from genome assembly GCA_034376525.1 of Nicotiana benthamiana. Classification (NCBI taxonomy): domain Eukaryota; kingdom Viridiplantae; phylum Streptophyta; class Magnoliopsida; order Solanales; family Solanaceae; genus Nicotiana; species Nicotiana benthamiana. The sequence goes on along the minus strand of CM067324.1, from coordinate 129,665,030 downwards.
CTAATGAAGAAATAGCATAGCTGAACTTTTCAATGTTTTTTAAGGTCTAAAAAATCTGTATCTGCGTGTCTAAAATGAATGAAGAGAGGGTCCTCTTTATAGGCCTAAATGCCATGTGCTAGAAAAATTGTTTTGGGAAATATTCCCTATCAGCCCGAAAAAGGCATCTTGCAACAACCTAGGACAGCTAGCTGTCTCTTATTGGTTTAGTATTTTATGCTAACCAAAATAAGGACAATACTAAATTAATGACTTACAGACTATGGCCAATAGAAATAAATAGGCAAAATATCAATAAACGAATCAAAATCAAAACCACAGGGCCAAAAGTTTAAACATCTGAAAGCTTGAAAATAAACCTCTAAAATGACCCAGATTCATAATAAACTCTAGATAAATATGAAATTAAGCCCAACTAAAGATTTAAAATAATTAAATGATGCACGCATACTTAACTATGATTCAAAAATAGCCAAAAGATAATTAAAACCACAGTAATAAACTCACAATTTACGAGCTAAACTAAGTAAGCATAAGCTAAACCAAATTAATAAACCTAAATGAAACTTGATCGAACAACCGGAAGGTGACTCTGAAACAAAATGAACAAATGAATGAACGCTAGAACAAAACTACTGACTCTAACCCGAAGACACAAAGAAAATAGTGGTGGAAATACCTTCCAAGCGAACAAAACTATCGAGACAGCTTGGTGCTCTACTCCATTCTAATTGTCTGCTCAAGGATCTTTTTCCCCAAAAAATCCGATTTTGCATGGGGTATCTGTCCATATTTTTCTGGAGAAAAAGACTCATGAGAGTCGGCTAATAGGGATGCCCAAAGCTCCACAGAAACGGACCTCTTAAACTTCAGGCTTAGTAAAAATTTGATGAACCAAGAAATTTTAAGAACTCTGGTCATTTTTTAGATATGGAATTCAAGGACTATGGAGTATTTTTTGGAAGAAATTAAAACGAGTTATACTATGGGGTATGATTTTGAGTGATTTTGGAGGAGTTCGTGTGATGGACGCCAGCTAAGATGGTGGGAATGTCTTGGGGCGGCTAGGTTTAGGTTAGATGAAAGATGAGAGAGGAAGATAGAAGTGAGGAATGGATTTGGGGTTGGGGGGGGGGGGGGGGGGGGAGGGGTGCTGTCTTCGTACATATATATAGGATGTGGGTGTAAGTTCCCATCCGTTCAATCAAACGAGATCAATAGATGGGATTTGAAGGCACTGAAACGATGTCGTTTGGGAAAGGTTGGGGATGGACTGGGTAGATGGGTGTTGGGTTTGTGTTTGGGCTTACTTAGGTATAGATTGGCCTAATTTTTTAATTTCCTTTTCTTTATTTTCTTTTTTCTTTCTTTTAATTAATTAAAATCCTAATTTAAATCTTAGATTAATCTACTTTATAAAATTAAGCTAATTATCTAATTATAATATCCACAAAATTAGTTGATCCTAAATTAAAGAAAAGAAAGTTACTAACTTAGTATTAAAGGCTAAAATGTAAAGATGAAAGATTTTTGTTTTTGTGATTTTTGTTTTTTTGATATTTTTTCATGGTTTTAACTGAATTAGACATGTACAAAAATATAAACAATTAACAAAATTTTACAAAAATCCTATAAATTTCAAACAACTTGGGAAAAATCTATTTCTTTAATTTGTAGGAGTATTTCACATAGGGCAAAAATCGCATGCTCACAACAATTGTTCAATATCGCTAAGAAACAAAATCCAAATAATTTTCTAATTATAAAGATTATAATGTTTATTTTTATCTAATTAACTAACAAATACTAGAAATCAGTAAAACTATCAATTAACACGGATAAGGATTTAAGAAAAGATTACGGAGGTCTAGAGTTACGATTTCCCTTATTCTCGAAATCCTTTCCGCTACGTTCTCTATAAATTTTCCTAAATCTTCTCTATCGATCATGAGCATCCTGACAGTTGTAACTCTCTCCCGAGTAATTATAATAATACTAGACATATTCTCCCAAATTACGCTAGCTAGCCTTAAGTACAACTCACTTAGATTGCACCCAAGATTTTGTTATCCCTAATCCCACCTTTAAACCCTCCGTATTGATCCCTCATATATGTCAATTGAGAGCTCTTCGACCAACCACAATAATAACGTAGTTGAACAAATAGAGAAAAAGCTACCTCAAATCTATATTAATGTGCAGGAAAATCATCCTCCAATAGGTTCCATCCAAACCCTAGATAAAAAATTAGCTATTTCTAATAGTATACAAAACTATAATACTAGAAATCGTAACCAATAACTAAATTAGAAAGAAGGAAGTGAAAAACTCGTAGATGAATTCTCCGTCTTGCTCCTAGTGTGTTCTTGCCTTCTTAGGTTAAATCCCCGGTCTCCTTAGCCTCCTTAGGTCTAAATTGTGTTAGAAGTATGTCAAAGGTGCTCAAAATACCATTTTTTCATGTATATATACCAAGTCGGATCGGGCTAAGCAATTATACATTCTCATATGCTAAAAAGGACACTTTTCCAGGTCAGGACGTCTGCGGTCGCGGATTGAACTGCGGGCCTAATCGTGAATTTAGCATAGTGTTTTGTCCACTGCCGTGGATTCGACCACGGACTATTTAAAATTTGGAAAAACGTAAACATAAAAGTTGTAGCCTTTTGAATTACTTTTAACCATATATTGTGGAGCTCAAATGGAATTCTGAGCAAAACGATATGTGCATTTTACCAGACGGAGCGCAATATACATATTCGATTCTTTGTTCATCTTAACTATCGTCCGTTAATCCCCGAACACAATTCCGACTTAATTTCTTAGGCTTTTACTCATACTTCAAATCTCCAAGTCACTTGAATCCATTCCATAACATCTACATATCTTGGAATCACTCTTACAAGTAACAAAACACACAATTAGTGCAAAATACTAGCGATTAAAGAGCCAACTCAACTAAAGTATAATGAATTAAAATATAATAATCGACTAAAATATGTAATTATAGCCTATCATCAGTGAACTATATGTTGAGATGTCAAGGGGAATGGGTATCTTGTGAGTTTAGGTCTCGTATTCTATTACTGTGAACTGTGTTGACTTTCCTGTTTAGGTATGTTGGTTTCCTAGGCCCTCTTAAGATATATCCAAGAGGTGAAAGTTAAGGACCCAATTATTCTCTAGAAAATTGACCTTGTCCCCTTTGTGGACAACCTAAAGGGAGAATTTAGTATAAATTCTCCAACCCTCTTGAAAGCACTCTCATATTCTAGTCTTGGGCCTACCTTTCCTGCTAGCTCCATTACAATACTTACCCATGAGCCTCTAACCCAGATGGAGCTGGTGTTATTATACATTCTCCATGCTAAGCTAGTATGGCAAGTTATATTGTTCATATGAGCTTGTTGCATCCCCAGGCCTCTCATGTTCTTAGGCTTTGTGTTGGTGCGCCTATTAACCATGTGGAGCTTTCTCTTTTTGGCAGTAGCGCCACATATAAAATCTCTTTGAATTTATCAATATGGATATTTATTTTAGAGGGTAGCTTAATATACTGCATAACATGGATGGAATGCTACTCAGGCTAGCTTTAGCTAGAGTAGTACGGCCAACAATATTAAGGAACCTTGCTTTACAACCAGCCAACTTGGTGTTAAGGTTATCTAAAAAAAAATTGAAGTCACTACTTGTGGGTCTTTTGTGGGATATGAGAAAGCCAAGGTATTTGCCACAAGTTGAGCCAGTCTTGATGCTCAAGATAGCGCTATACTGATTGGCCTAATCCTCTCTACAATTAGCACTGGGAAAAACTTTTGATTTTAAGAAGTTGACCCTCTGGCTAGAGGCATTATTAAAATTCCTAGTGTTGTTAAGATACTATGGCAGTTCTTATTGTTGGACCTAACAAATAAGGTTATATCATCAACAAAAAATAGGTGAGAGATCTTAGGGCACTCCTACTGATTCTGATGGTAAACCATGAGTTGTTGCTAACATCATCATCTATGTTTTTAGAGAGCCTTTCCATGAAAATGATGAAGATATAAGGGGAAATAGGGCCTCCCTCTCCAATGCCCCTAGTTGGGTTGAAGAATTCGCTCTTGTCACCATTAGCAAGAATAGAGATGAGACTGGTAGTGATGGAAGACATAATCAAGGTGATTAGTCTATTAGAGAAATTGAAGTAAGTAGGGAGTCCCTGATGAAGGACCATTCCAACCTATCAAATCCTTTCTCAAAGTCTACTTTTAAGATCATGTTAGAATTTTTCCCTTTCATTTTCTGAAAGTGGTTAATGTATTCCTGAACCAGAATGGCATTATAAACAGATATTCTATTGGACAGGAAGCTAGCTCGAGTGGGGATAATGATATTTTTAAGAACATGTTTGATCCTATTAAAAATGATTTTGGTAATAAGCTTGTATATGATGTTGCACAGTCCTATAGGTCTGAAGTTTCTCAACATAGTAACATTAGGACATTTTGGGATTAGGCAACGGTAGGTTATGTTAACCTTAGAGGGCATGATTCCAGATGAAAATACTGACATGCAGTAGTTGTTTATGTGGTTGGCCAGGATATGCCAATGTTTCTGGTGGAAAAAAGGATGAAGCCTATAAGGACCTGAAGCCTTCATACGCTTAAAGGAGTTTGATAGGTAGAGATTTTGACCACTTATTTGCTCTCTTTTACTTGCGTTTTAGCTTTAAAATGCTTAAAGATATTTCTTAGAACTAGTGAAATGTGCTTTCGTGTAGGAATATTGGAAAACAATCAAAAGAAGTCAAAATCAACTCATAAAGGAGTCGAAATTAGACAAGGACCAAAACAAGGCAAAAAGGCCTACAGTCTGGCCATAATCAATGAAAGAGCACTACTAGATTTCCCTCAGAGTATGTGGACCACACAATTATTGTGCGGCCATAGAAGAGGAGATTCAGAGAGTTGGTTTTTTGAACAGGCTGAAGATATGCGAATCACACCATAATTGTGCGACCTCAGGATGACAAGTGTGGTCGTACTCACAATTATGTGGCCCGCAGAAGAGAAGAATTAAAGTGTCATGTTTCAGTCAAAGTTCATGTGTGCAGCAACACTCAAAAATGTGTGGTCCGCACAATCAAATGAAGTACGACCGCATCCCACTTTTATGCGACCATTGGAGGTCGGATTGACCAGTCAAGCTCAAAGTGCGGACTGCATAACCACTGCAGGGGCAATTTTGTCAGATATTTTCAGCTTAATATAAATAGAACTTTTTGTCATTTTAGGTTAAGTTTGTATCAATGTAAAGCACTTGAGCCATTTTTCTTTACTGTTTTGAGTAATATTTTACTAGATTAGCTTCTAAACATTAGATTTTTTTACCTAATAAATTATGCATTCTATCTTAATTTCTTCTTTAATTTCTTTATTTTTTATGAGTAGCTAAATTTCAAGCTAGGGTTGTGGCCCAACCCTAGTGTGGGTACTAATGGGCATTTGATTTAGGGCTTGTTTATGATTGTGTTAGTGATATTTAGCCTAGTTCTTGTTTGAATTTAAGAATTAATGGTTGCAAATATTAATTCATGTCTAATTGAGTTAGTCTCTACTTGAAAAAGAGAGACTAAGTCTATAAAAACTTGGCTAACAAGAAATTGGGGTGAACTTAAGAAGCTGATAGCCCCAATTAAAGGGTCAAATATTGAGATATTAAGACCCGACTTGAGCATATATCACTTGTTTTGTGTAATACCCATTTGGACTTATGAAAGCCAAATTGGACAAAATCAATCAAACTATCAAGAGATATAAAGTGAGTAATTATGTATGATTGCTTTATTACGACCCCGACCAATCAGAATTGTCCTAGTGTTTACAACCCATTAGGTAACCACCTCGGTGGAAGTCACGACCATAGATCTTTTATCATTTGAAAAACAGGCAAAATAAAAAATATTGTCTTCTAATTTTATAATTGCAATCAATAGCTTAAAGTAGAATTATAAATAACAAAAAAGAACGTGGAAGTTTAATTTGAGGAACATCGTACAATTACACTAAATATATACTTAATCCCAATTCTAACTCCCAGTGAATTCTGCCCCGATTAGCATTAGATTTTATTATTGCATCGTCCAACTCATACATTTATTTATGGTGTGAGTCTGGTGACATCAGAGTTTAGGCATAACTAATCTCAAACAGCCTTAGAGGGGAACTCAAAGTTATCTTGGGTATGTCATCAAGTACATGGGGTATATCTTCACTATAGGAGGGGGTCCTACTGGATTTATATCTTCACTATGGATGAAATACTTAATGATGGCTTCTTTGATGAGATGGGTTTCTTGGATTATGTTTCTAGCTCATCTTTTAAACAAAGGATTTGTTCCTCATTCTCCTGTTAAGGGTAGAGGTGTGAAAAAACCTAGTAATGGTATCCCCTTCACCCAACTAGTTAATCCAATAATTGAGCTTCTAGAATTCATCTTCATTCTTAAGGATATCATTAAACTCTTGCTGAAGATTAGCTTCTAGACTCTGGAGAAAGGTGCTAAATGGGTAGTTATTAGATCTTTAAATACCATTTAATCTAGCAAAGAAACATTTTTTCTTGTGGAACATGTTCCCAATCACATGTTTAGACGGTTGTCCTACTTTTAAATATCTCAGTGACCCTATGGATGTTATGCTCAGGAGATAATCTTTGCTGCACAATTGGCAAAAAAATCAGAGTGGTTACACCATATAGATTTAAACCTAAAGGTTTTATTGTGCTTAGTGTGGTGATTGCTCAAGAGGTTGAGGAGCAAAGGGCAGTGATCAGAATGAGTCTTAGGTAGGTAGGTGACAGTTATTTCAGGGAAGAGTTCTATCCAATTAGTCTTAGGTAGGTGGGTGAGCAAAGGGCAGTGATCAGAATGAGTCTTAGGCAGGTGGGTGAAAGTTATTTCAGGGAAGAGTTCTATCCAATTATCAGTAGCAAAACATCTACCTATTTTTTCCAAGATCTGGTCTTGCCTCCTAGTATATCTTTATTTTTCCATGTGTATTTAGAGACCTTGAATCCTAGGTCTACTGGCTTACATTGATTGAGAATTCATTAAAGCCACCTCCAACTAGCCAACTGCCCCTATAAACAGAAGCTAAGTATTCTAAAAGCTACCAAAGTTTAGTCCTATCAACTAAGTAGTTACTAGCATAAATAGCAGAAAATAACCATTATATGGTAGATGGAATTACCTGCACCATGACATGGATCCCCTGGGGAGAGGTGGACACCTCATCCAGATTTAGCAAATCCTTCTTCCACTTTACAACAATGACCCCCAGACTGGCCAGTAGAGGGGGTTTGGAATTGAGCATCAACTGGAGTTCAACAGTGAGGTGTATGTGGTCTGCCATCCTTGTTTCAAACAGGACGAACAAAGCAGGATTGTGAAGCTTAATCATGGAGGCACAGTGCCTACGAAACTCAGCAGTATTAACACATCTATCATTCCATATTATGACGTTTATCAATAATGAATTTTGAGCAGGGGCCTTCCTTTTGGTTCCCTTCCCCTTGGCCATATGGGTTGGCTTCATCACACCCTACCGGGGTTTTAGGGATAGTGATGAGTTCCGTAAGCCTTAAGATAAGGTGAATTGGAGATTTATTGAGTAGTTTGTTAGCCTTTTGGGATCTTTGAACTCCATTTCCAGTGGCTCTTGCATGAAGAATGCTTTTTTTGGGGGATCCCCAACTTTTATATGAGATTTTTCAAGTCCATGTTGGATTCCCTAATGTAACTCATATCGCACCCATTTTCTCACGAAAGTGGGTTTCGACATATGAAAACTCTTTTAAATGGGTATTAAAAGAGAAGAGTCACAACCTAACGATTTTTAAAGGTGTGTTGGGACACCTATTTGCAAGTAACTTTGTTTTAACTAGTATGTCACCAAAGATCAGGTAAGGGCTCACATTGCCTCGGAGCAAAAGTGTTAGACAGTCTCTAAGGTCCAAAACTGTGGGTCCCGAACCGAACTTTAAACTATGTGGATTATGTATTTAGGCTAAGTGATCAAATAAAGAGAGGTTAGAAGTTGAAGAGTCTTATTATTACAAATATATAAAGGAAAATAGGTGGGTCCTAGGTTATTTAGCCTAAAGGATCACCCCGTACAACATCAATAATACTTCGCAGCTTCCTTTGGGCAAGATTTGCTCATATTATTCAGCAGGCACATACTATCATCTCCTGCTACCCGATTACTATGTTGAAGTTGTTTACCTAAAAGCGTTCCAATTCAATTCTAGGTCGTACCCTATGTATGCGCTATCTGTCCCATACCAATGCTCCAGGAGGCTTTGGACCTCTATTTGGGTGGTTCTAGACTTACTTAGGATGCTCAAAATGATAAAAATGAGGAAATATTAAAAACAGGTAGGACTGCACGTAATAGCAATAAAAAGCTCAAGTTAGCCTCCACATACAAGCATAAAAGCGCGCGATCAATCAAAGATTTCTTATATTGGGCAGTACAATCGTTAAGTCCTATGGGCAGGATTTCTATGTGATTCTGATTTCCAGTATAATATAAGCAGCGGACAGGCAGGTTAAAACATTGCAAGTCCTATAGGCGGGATTTCTAACTGTTGGTGAGGCAATAAAGCGATATGAGTGACCAGATTACTAATGCTGATTTTATAAGCTAGCACCTTAAGCAGACATTAATGTCCTATAGGCATGGTTCCTAATAGTTGTAGGATTAGGCAGTGATACAGCTTTGATGGTCAAGTATTAACAACGTTGACCTCATAAGTTGATCTTATAATAATTTATTCCTATAGACATGCTATCTAGGCATGACAGTGTACTAAAGTAGTAGAATCAATTTTACCAATCAGTTATTTGAAATCCTATAAGAATGGTATCTAGATTAGTAAGGCATGTGCTATTGCATCCTATAGGCGTGTTGTCTAGTGCACAGAGTAGTAGACATAGAAATAAGTATAGCAAATACTTGAACTAACATGTTTTGACAAGTTAAGTGAGGTGTGTGTGTGACTCCTATAGACATGCTTTCTACACATAAAACTAAAAGCATGTAAAGCAAATAGCAAATATATGTGATGACCCAAAATGTCATCACTTGTTTTGAAAGTAAATTCTATGTTCCGAAGCCCTAAAACCTCCTTTTGTCTCACCTTGATTTGTATGCACAGTTCGGGTTTGTATCTGAAAAGCCATTATGTGAAAATCTGTCAAAAACGATAAATTTTGCTTTTAAAATGAATTTAAATTGACTTCAGTCAACATTTTGGGTAAACGGACTTGGGCCCGTAAGTTGATGGTTATGGAAGGTCCGTAGGAAAATATGAAACTTAGGCGTATGCCCTAGATTGAAATCTGAGGTCCCAAGCCCAAGAAATAAATTTTTAAAGAAAATTATTTAACTGAAATTTTAAGAGTTTTTGGAAATTTGAATGTGTTTGAATCTGGTGATATCGAGTCCGTATTTTGGTTTCGGAGCACAATACAGGTTTTATATGGTATTTAAGTTGAGTCTGTAAAATTTAGTAAAAAATGGACTTGATATGGCGTGAAATAGGACCATCGGTTGTCAAACATGGAACTTAAGAGTTCATGAGATTTTTCTTTATTTTGATGCTAAATGCATAGTTATTGATTTTATTTTGATGCTTTGATCGCACGAGAAAGACCACATGATATTTTTGGACTTGAGTGCATGTTTGGTTTGGAGCCCCGATGTCTCGAGTGAGTTTTGGATAGGCCACAGAGTGAAATTGGACTTAGGAGAATTTCTAGTGTGTTGCAGGTATGTAGCAGGCCTATGATCTTGTAAATGCGAGATCAGGCATCCAATTGCGCTACAAGAAGGGTTCACTAATGCGAGGGTTTTGTCTCAAATGAGAAGAACCCAGGGCCAGCATTACCTGGCAAATATGAGGTATACTTTGCAAATATGGTCTTTAGTGTATGCTAGAGATCGCAAATGCGACACCTTTATCGCAATTGCAACAATACCTTCACAAATGCAAAGGAAGCAGGTTTCTTAAGGGTTTGCAATTGCGAAGCCTAGTCGCAATTGCGACATCAGAGACTTGCTAAAATGAATTTCAGATAGGATTTCAACTATTTTTACATCCTTTTCAAAACCTAATTCTCTTGAGCGATTTTCCAAAGAAAAGTTCTTCCCCAAATAAATTGTAAGTCATTTCTAACTCATTTTCTTTAATCTATAATATGTTTTTACATGATTTCAATCCAAAATCAAGGGTTTTCATGGGGGAAGTTGGGTGTTTTGGGTAGAACTTAGGATTTTCAAATTTTGGGGATTTGGACCTCGATTTGAGGTCTGATTTCAAAACAAATTATATATTTGAGTTCGTGGGTGAATGGGTAATCGGGTTTTGATTCGAACCTTGGGTTTTTGCCATGTGGGCTTGGGGCTGGTTTTTGACTTTTTGGGAAAATCATTGAAAAACTTATTTTCAAGGAATAGATATGATTCATTTAGCATTTATTGATATTATTAAGTAACTTGTGGATAGATACAAGTGAATTGGTGGTGTTAATTGTTGAGTTCGATGTATAGGAATGGTGATGAGTATCTATACGTCGGTGTCAAGCATGCCCGTAAGTCTCGTATTGTAATTGTTGTGACTCCATTGTGATTTTTTTCATGCTTAATATGATGATTATCATTGTTGATTCCGTTGTCAAGATGTTATTGTTTATGATATTGTCTCCTTTGCCAGGATGTTGTTGTTATACTCGTGTTCCCTTGCCGGGATTCTTTTATGATTGATGTTGAATTGTATATAGGATCGGGTTGCATGCCGCAAATGTATTATATGATTTTTGATTGGGTTGCACGCCGCAACGGAGTTATATGATTTGGGATCAGGTTGCACGCCACAATGGTATTATATGATTTGTGATCAGATTTCACGCCGTAAAGGTATTTGATTTAGGATTGGGTTGCACGCCGCAATGATACTATATGATTTGGGAGGGTGCACACCACAAGAGTATTATATGATTTGGGATGGAGTTGCACGTCACAACGATACTATATGATATAGGATCGGGTTGCACGCCGCAACAATATTATATGAAATGGGATTGGCTTGCACCCCATAACAGTATGATGGTATCGAGTTGCATGTTGTAATAATATTATATGAAATGGGACCGGGTTGCATGCCGCAACGGTATTATGTGAAATGTGATCGGGTTGCACGCCGTAACTATATTATACAAAATAGGATCGGGTTGCACGCCGCAACGGTATTATGTGACAAAGGATCGGGCTGCACGCTGGAACGGTATTATATGATTTGGGATTGGGTTGCACGCTGCAACAAGAAAGAATGAAAGTGAATATTGATTTTTATAGTGAGAACGAGTGTAAAAGCATGAAGGGTGATGCCGTGCACTTGTTTCTAATTTCCTTATTCTATTGGCAATTGAATTGTGGTTTCTTTACCTTCCTCTATTGGTATTCTGTTATTTCTTGATACTTCTCGCAACATTCTTTCCCCCTCTTATATTTAACTGTAAATAGCTGCCTTTATTTTCCCGTTGTATATGATTTAACTGCACAGGTTTGTTTTGTAGTCTAGTCCTAGCTTCGTCACTACTTCGCTGAGGTTAGACTACACATTTACCAACACATGGGGTCGGTTGTGCTGATATTAAACTTTGCACTGTATGCAGATCTAGATGCTGCAGCTTTTGGACCGCAGTGAGGCCGTTGCCTTCGGTCCATTCAGGCGACCCGAGGTAGTCCTGCAGGCGTCCGCAGGCCTTGGCGTCTCCTTCAATCTTTACTTACTATTGCCTATTCACTAGTAGGCGCCATCACGACTCCCGAGGGTGGGAAATCTGGGTCGTGACAATAGGCCACATAGATCCTATAAGCATGTTTTCTATCCATTCATGTGAGTTCCCCCTCTTTTACTAATTTCCCCATCCGTTTTATTTTTGAATTATTACATGCCCAAAATAATGAAAACAAGTGCAAATATTACATATTGAAAGACTACATGCCTAATAAAAGAAGCAGGCTCAAAAGAGAAATAACCCAGTAACACCTAGGCCTTCAGCAAGCTCACTTTTCATACGAACAGTAGACCCAAATCCAAGCGCACCTCAAATGTGAGAATGCATCAATTACACAACCTTAGGACACACATGAACTCGTACCAGGCTTAGATGGAGGAACCATACATGGCAAGCAATTGACAAATCTAAAGTCTATTAACAAGTGATACCTCAAAGGAACACGATTACATAAACATATCATCACTCTTTAGAAGCTAAGGGAACAAGATTGGTAAAATAAGAGGGCTTCAACACGCCAACTAGGTGGAAAACTTTAACTTAGCAAGTTTGATATAGCAAACTAACACCAGTTGAGAAATCATTCAATAAAGGAAATCGTATAGCATGCTGAACAAATTCACACATTAGGAGGGCTTAAGAAGCGGGTCTATTGAGTTAATAGGGTAAACACATATACATATGATAAGTTTCCAAAAATAAAGTTTAGCATGAGATATTAGTCAGAATTAGTTACAAAGACTTTAGACAAATGAGCCTTATTCATAGTAATTATAGTCAGAGGGCTAGCAATTTCACATGAAGATTTCTAACATGGGAGCCTAACATGATCGCAAGCAGTACAACAATAACCTAGTAGCATAGTCTACAATAGACCATAACAATGCCAAAACTCGTTAGAATATATATGACTTACGAGGAATAGGACATGCAAGCATAACCACCCATACCAATTACCCGGATATGAGAGAAGCTAACATAGAAATTTGCCTTAGAAGCAATACTAAAGACATAAGATTAACACATCAAACATAAATTAGAACTTAAATGGCATGGAAACATGCCTTAGCTAATCAATACAACCTCAGAGATTTATCATGTTGGGCAAGAATAACTCAACAAGGTCTAAAACACATACACAGAGATACATGACAAGGTAGGGAACACATATTAGTTTAGTAGCACTTAAGAAGGCTGGAATCCATTCACATAATGAAAGCATATTATATATGTTGAAGCCTACGAAATTCAACTACTAGAGAACATGGAACTATAACGCATTCTTAAGATAATATAATTGTAGTAAAGAATACACCAACACAGTACCAGGGAACTATGAATAACAAGGAAAATTGAATCGTGTTTAGTTACAAAAAGTTTAAACAACATTGGCACACATAATACACATGTCATAGACAAATAGAAAGAGATATAGTTAAAACTGTAAGAGTCAAGGACCATAACCAGTAGCAAAGTTAAACGAGAAAAAGAGTGAGGAATTTAGAATACCAGTGGTGATTCAGTTACTGCAATTTAAAGAAGACAATGGAACCCCAAATCTCCGATGCTTTAGAGTTCACAAGAGCCTCGAGAAGGGATACGACCAGTTCTTGCACCTGAGGAGGTCATTTTAATAGTATTATGGCCATAACTTTCAGCCGGCCAAGAATTCAACAAGTTCAAAAAATATTCGAGTGTATCAGAATAAGTGAACAAGTGAAAGAAGAGAATAATGAGAGTAATAGCAGTAATAATCCAGTCCATCCCAAGGGGAAGCAAAGGAGGGATTATATAGTGGTAGAATCAAGTGAATAAACATGGAAAATAATTAACCGATACGAGAACCAGTAAAGAAAAAAATTGAAATTTCAAACCCTAGTTCGATGAAAATCAAAGAATTGTTGAGGATCTTGGTAAATCGGACTCATACAACCCGGTGATGAGGGTATATAGATAAAATACTGTCTAATACACGAAGATTGAGGACAGTTGTTCATAACTTAAGGCCGGGTACTTGCCAAAAGTAGGCAGGTACTAGGTGATGCCAAAATCGTGCAAGTAACAAGATGATAGAACGTCTAAGGTAAGGGAATTATGGATTGATTTCATTTTGGGGGAGTAATCTAAGAGAATTAAAGAAGTCGGCTATTAGGGTATCAGGGAAGAAAGTAGATGAGGATTGAGAGTGTTTTGAGGTGATGACTTACGAAAAATGGGTTAGGGTTTGAAGTGTTTGGTTAATTAAAAGTAGAGGGGTGATTGTAGACCGTTGATGTGGAGAGATCAACGGCTAGGATTGAAGCGGGTCATTTTAGCTGGTCTCGGTCGCGTTTGGGCGAGGGATTGTCTGGTTTGGACCAAAGGAGATTAGGCTTAGAGGTTTTGGTCATTTGGGCCATTAAAGTGGTCCAGATTTGACTCCAAATTAAGCTACAAATTAAATACACAAAAAAATTATAAAAATATTTACAAAAAGTGATTAATAGAATAATAAAATTTTATTTCTATATTAAGATGCCCGAATATAATAATTCAACATTATAAAAATATAAAATGCTATTTGGGGGCAAATAGTATAATAGGATGTCATTTGCAGGGCTATCCATTGGTGATTTGTGTATTGGATTGTGTCCCATATTATTGAATGCTATTTATGGTAGTTATTGTCTGATATAATTGCATGCTATTTTATTTATGGTTCTTATGTTTAGATAATTATTTATGCTATTTCTGCTGAAGCTATTAATGTTCTTTTGTTGTTGTTTTTGTTTTTGTTGTTCCTTTCTTTCACTGAGCCGAGGGTCGATTGGAAACAGCCTCTCTGCCCTTTCGGGTAGGGGTAAGGCCCGTCTACATATTACCCTCCCCAGACCCCACCTTGTGGGACTATACTGGGTAGTTGTTGTTGTTGTTGTTATGCACAACATATAGGCTATTATTGTAAAATTAGTAAATAGCTTAAAAATACAAATATACTTTATATAAAATAAAGTAAAATATTTGAAACATATATGTTGATACAAATAATAGCTTTGGGTAATTAAATCATTACAAATTAATTTAAGAGGTGACTAATAAATATTCAAGTAATTTAAATGCAAGCAAATTAATTTTAAAGCTCTAAAAGTTATGGAAAATTATAAAAATACTCGTATAAATCTTATAAATTAAGTAATGATGTAAAATGATATTTTAAAACTATATATACTATTTAAAAATATATGAGGCAAAATTAGGTATGAACATTTATCCATCTTTATCCGAGAAT
Source organism: Nicotiana benthamiana (assembly GCA_034376525.1). NCBI lineage: Eukaryota > Viridiplantae > Streptophyta > Magnoliopsida > Solanales > Solanaceae > Nicotiana > Nicotiana benthamiana. Next base: position 129,649,917 of record CM067324.1, on the reverse strand, counting down.
GATGATAGAGTTTTTGGGTAAATAAAATAATGACCAATTTTGTCTGAATTGAGTGAGGCATGATGTATTTTGAAAAAATAAGGGTCGAACCCTAGTTCTTAAGTTGCATATATATCCTTGATGTTAGAGGAATCAGGTCGTGTGTAGTTCTGGATCCAACAACGAATGAAACCAATGAAGTTGTCATAAGAGTGGTCATATGTTTCGAAAAGGTTCTATTGGGTAGGATATTGTCGTAGGTAATAGATACTTAGGTGGGGTCATAAATCTGTATTTGGATGTTATGGGTGTACCACAAGGCAGATATTTGAACGATTATAGAGTAAAGGCAGTTAATTACTGGTCGTCGGTTATGTTTGAGGCAGTCAAAGGATGTGAATATTGTGAATGGAAACCGGAGCAAGGATTTCTCCTGTTTGTAGAATGGTTACCTCCCGGGTTACTTGCAAAACTTAAACCACGATGAATGCGAATATATATATGGGTTATTGCAAAATTTTAAACAAGATATAAATTCCCTTCGGATCATGAGGGTTGTCTTTGAATGATGTGGATGATGTCCTTAGACCATGATGTCCTGGGCCATGAAGCGTATGATAAGGGATTCGCAGGCCCTAGAATGGTGTAATCGGGCTATGAGGATGGCGCCTCTGGACAATAACTCCTTTGAATGATGATGTGAAGTTTCATGAGATCCTCGGGCTGTAGAATGGCGTTCGGGCTGTGAGGATGGTGCATTTGGGCTATGATGCTTTTTGACAACATGGCGATGTTTCAGCCCATGAAATGCAAAGATGTGGCGACATTGATTGTTTGATATAGAAAATATGTGATTCTTATCCATATGCGAGGACGAGAGAAGACAAGGCTTAGTCTTGTATAAGATGAGGATAGTGCTTAGCCTTATGCAAAGAAGGAGGTGGTGCTTAGCCTTATGCAGTGTAGCGCAGATAGTGTTTAGTCTCATGCAAAGAGAGGCAATGTTTGGCCTTATGCGGTAATGGAGGAAATTCTTAGCCTCATTCAAGGAATGGAGACAATGCTTAGTCTCATGCAAAGAAAGCCAGAGTGTAGCCTTATGCAAGGTGAGGGCAGTGCCTAACCTATGCAAGTAGATGGGACGTGCTTAGTATCCATACAGAAAAGGCAGTCCTTAGCCTCATGCAAGGGATAGAAACTGTGTTTAGTCTCGTGTAAAGGAAAGGCAATGCGTAGCCTTATTCGATAATGGAGGAAATGCTTAGCCTCATACAAGGAATGGAGATAGTGTTTATTCTCATACAAAGAAAGGAAATGCTTAGCCTTATGCGATAATGGAGGTAACACTTAGCCTCATGCAAGGGATGAAAACAATGCTTACGCTCATGCAAAGAAGGCAGTGTTTAGCCTTGTGCAATGATAAGGGCAGTGCTTAGCCTATGCAAGAAAAACAATGAATAATCATAAGAGAGTAAAGTATTTCTTAGCTTGATGTGTTTGCGTTTGGCAACTTTATCGTTATGAAGATAGTGATTTTGTTGTGTGTATGTATTTGCGAATATTTCTGTTATGTTCATTGTGCTTGCATTCAAAGAAAATTTTCACGTTTTCTGGGGACGGTTGGTTCGTGCTCTCTATTTCCTTGCTTTACCTTTTTGCCTTAAGTCCTGCTTGAGTTACACTAGCTAATGTATGGCTTCAACAGAAACAAATTTTCAAAAAACATGCATGTATTTAGCAAATTATTTCCAAAAATTTAGTTGTTTGAAATATGTGATAATGTACGAGATAAATTATTTTGATGAACTGGTGACTGTGATGCATTTTGAGATGTTGCAACCTCTTTACTTCAGAATTTTGAGGAACAATACATACTTTTGGAAACACATTCCTTGGCGATTCTAAACATGATGAGATCGGGAAAACTCTATATGTTGCCCAAATTTTTGACCATAGGGAATATTCCTTTAGGAATATGATATACTCTTCCTTCTATAATGGTGATAGATGAATGCTTATGTGTGTTTCCTTGACCATTTAGTCATATCCTAAGTTAACGGCCTCAGTTTCCTCCAAATTAGACTTTGATTTGTTTTCAAAGTTCTCTACTTCTCTGACAATTTCCTCAGGTATTATATCATCTTCTAGATCTTCCAAATCACTGTCCTAATATTGTGTTGTCTCATTACATGTCACAGTCGTAGGTTCATCAGGATATGTAATAATTATGTTGAAAAGAAATATAAAAGATAATAACAAATATAAAAGAAATAATTCATTAATAAAACTTTTAGAACGTAAACAAGTGAGGCTCTATGGCTCGAGTAATTATTTCAAACAAAATACTAAAAAATGTCTCAAATGCTTAAAACTATTTTGAAATAATTCATGCTGATTTCCTGGCTACCTAGGAACTCGACGGGCCCAGGATGGTGCAGTGGTCCAATTCTTGAGAACAACTTCTTCCTCCATGGTTTGAATGGTATGGTCTTTCTCCTCCTCCTTCCCAACTATCACACTGCATTCCATGTCTTCTTTATCTAGGAACAACTTCTTTATGCCAACTAAAACCTCATCTCCCTCAGATCCTCACATCATATCAACTTGATGAAATGTCTGGTACAGAGGTGGTACCAGTTGTTCCGGTAGATAATAAGGAGCACGTCATGGTGGTGACCAATCCTAGTATTCTTGCCATGTGTATTTGTATCTGAGTCCAAAAGTCGTACCATGGTACTATAGTTGTACGGGCTTGGCGATCCCTTAAAGATTTTTGCCGAGACCCTTGTCGGTTCATACCCCATCCATAGTAGTATGCTTTCTATCTTGTTGCTCCACCATTGGTCCTTTTCAATTGCGTTGACTCATTCAATGTGATGGTATGTCTCTCCACCCAGCTTCTTTCTGTTTTTAATGACCGCAACTGTGTGATTGGTGTAGATGTGGTTACTTCTATCTCCATGAATAATCACCTCCTGATGATTCCGCTCAAACTTAATAGCCTGATGTAGAGTTGAAGCTGCTGCATAGCCGACATGTATCCAAGGTCATCCAACAACAAGTTGTAAGTAGCAGATATATCTAACACTTGGAACTCAAGATCAAACCAAGTCAGGCCCATCTGTAGACTAATGTTGATTTCTCCAATGGTGGCTCTCTGAGATCCATCAAATGCCTTCACATTCATGCTTTCCAGTCATATCTCGTGCATGACTTTACCTAGTCTTTTTAGAGTGGTCAATGGACATATGTTAAGACATGAACCTACATCTATCAAGACCTTGGGGATGAACTTATCTTCTAATTGCACCTTGAAGTGTAACACCCAATTGTGACTTAGTCCTTCTGGTGGTTATTTATCTTTATGAAAAGTGATTTTGTGGCTCTTGAATACATGTCCGACCATGTTATCCATCTCTTTACTAGTGATGTAGGTGGGTACATAAGCATCACTTAACACCTTCATCAAAGAATTTTTGTGCGCGTCTGAGTTTGGCAGATGTGACAAGATGGATATCTGAGCGGCAGTTTTGTTCATGTGGTCAACAACAGAGTGATCTCTCGTTTGTACCTTTCTCCAAAGATCATCAGTGCTGGTCTTGAAAATAAGTGTCTTAGGTGAAACTTCCTTGCTTTTTCCTCTCAGGTTCCTCAGGTGTATAAACTCTGCCAATTCTAGTCATCCTTACGCCGCACATGTTTCCTCCATTTTTTATTTTCTCTTTCTCCTTGATTCCGAAATAAAGTCCAATAAGATGGCATCGGACTTGAAAGATGGCATGAGAGCTACCATTAAAGTGAAGAGTGTAGATACCCTTAATTTCAAATAGTTCCTGGGTTTGTACCACACGTGGCGTGAGGGTGACTGGAGATGTTTTAGGAATGTCTCCATTTCGGATGAGTCTGATGGACCCTTCCAAATCCCATTTTTCATCAGTTTCTATCACATTCACTCCCGTATGTTTTTTATCCTAGAGAGGATTGTTACAAATATTTGGCGCAGCTTCCTTTGCCTGTATGACCTTGGTGTCAATTAGTGTCTGAATCTTGTCTTTCAATGTGTAACATTCCTTAATGGTATGGCCCTTCATTATTGAATGATAAGCACATGTTTTGTTGGGGTTGATCCATTGAGAGGAATTTTCCATAACAATAGCAGGGATACAAGCAACATAACTAGCGGCCTTCGGTATCTCATACAATTGGTCCATGGGTTCGGCAATTGGGGTGTATGATCTAGGATGTCTACGGTTGAAATTTCGACACGGCTTCAGGTAGTTTTGGCGGGCTGGTGGAGATTATTAGTAATATACGGGTTAAGTATTATAGGACTCGTAGGTGGCAGTAGGATGTTGGTATCTTGGGGGTGAGGGTTGATATGTGGGTCGAGGTGTTTTGTATGTGAGGGGAGACTTGAGGCCTTGGGATACCGTCGTAACACCCACTTCTTTCTTCTTTGAGATGCCTCCTGATTACAAAGCATTATTTGTGTCCTACTGTGCCTCGAAATTGGTTACCATCCCATTCTTAATTCCTTCTTCTATTCTTTCTCCTAACTTGATGATGTCGGAGAACTTGTGATTTTCAATAACTATCAACCTTTTGTAATACTGCGGATCTTAGCTCTGACAAAGAACTTGTTCATTTGTTCCTCTTCAAGTGTTGGCCTTACCTTTGCAGATTCTGATCTCCAACGAGTAGCATACTCGCAAAAGGTTTCTGTCGGCTTCTTCTTGAGGTTTTGAATGTACAAAACGTCTGGCGTGTTTTCTATGTTGAACATGAATCTACCTTTGAAGTCTGATGCCATACTCACCCATCTAACCCACTTCTTTGGGTTTTGACTGATATACCAAGACAAGGCATCTCCTATGAGGCTTCGTATGAATAGTTTCACGCGAAGTTGTTTATTCTTGCCTGCTCATATAAGCTTGTCACAATACATTCTCATATGCACTTTCGAATCACCAGTTTCATCAAACATTTCGAACTTGGGAGATTTGTAACCCTCCAGTAGTTTCACATCTTTCTAAATACACAGGTCCTCATAGTTTATACCTTCAATGCCTTTTCCACATTCAGCACTCTAAGCTCTACCACTGATCTTATTGAGCTCCTCCGCCATGTTTATAATAAGCAGGTCCTTCTCAGTCATTAGGGTATGAATAGGTTTGTTGTGGGGTATGAGGTAAAGTTTCCATATATATATTGGATTGCTTTGATTGATTCCTGGAACTAGGTATAAGGTTGGTCATCTATCGAGTTTTGGGGATCGGGAGTAAGTTGTGGTGCATTCTGGGGAGTGTTAATAAGTGGTGGTTTGTAGGTATTGAGTTGGATGATGGTGGTGGCGTTGAGGGGTCGGTACTAGTGGCGGGTTAAGGTTTTGGGGAGGTGCGGGATACTGGTGTATTGTAGGAGGATTTGGTGTTGGGGTTTGCGTTTATGTGTTTTGCGGTGGTTTTTGGTTCTAGGTATTCGGGTTCTCCTGGTTAATTTCAAGGACATTTAGAGTGAGGATGAGGTTTTCCAAATTTCGGATCTGCTCAAACTCGCCTTGTAGTTCCAGGTTTTTCTGCTCCAAACATAAGAACAACTCATTATGTGCCGGAATACCTCATCCATCTAAATTTTCATTTTATGCCATAGTACTGTTGTCTTTCGTAATACCACTCAAATCATCTATTTTTTCCTTTTCCTTTGCCTTTTCCTTTAGGATCGCTTGGTGGAGGGGAAGGAGGTGGAGGACCTTTGGATCTAGTGTGATATGCTGACGATGCCAGTATGCAAGAACCAACATTTGGGAATAAAAATAATAAAAAGAAATGAAAAAGCAAAAGGTAACCAAGTTATTAAGGTAAAATAAAAGAGTATTTGTAATATTACAACGTGTTTCACAAAGTCATGCAATAATTCATGTCATAATTTGGGGACTTCATTATGCCTGAGGTAGGCCTAAGCGACACGTAGACTTTGAAAACGTTGATGCAAACATTTGCGTCATTTCATTAATGCAAAAAATGAGTCAAACCTTTACAAAGCCGACAATACTAATAAAATTACTAATGGCATTTAGCCTTATTACAATCAAAATCTAAAGCTAAGCTAGAAATCATAAAGAACATCATTTCTTAGTATACTTGGTCCTTGAAGGACCTTCTCCATGCTTGGCTCTTTTGACACCATCAATCAGGTTCCCTAGATCACGCATATCCAACAGTAATTAAGCTTTTGCTAGATGTCCTCCTTCTCTGCCATTCATTCCTTGGAAATCCGAGAGTCTCTTTCTCATCTTTCCTTCTAGCTCCATTAATCCTTGTTCCAAGTATTCCGATCTTTCTGTTGACTTAGTGTTAATTTCCTTCCATTCCTTTATCACCTCCATGTTCACTTTGTGTTATTCCAAATGCTTAGATTTAGACTCGAAAACCTTTTTGCGTAGCCTTCTATACTTAACATGTGCCTTGGCTACGTCATCTATGATCTTGTCCTTCAGCTTGACTCCTAGCTTGATGTCTCCTGCTACGTCGTCCTCCAACCATGATAGATAGTAGTACACATAACCGGCGTATTACCTATCTAGCTCAATGGTTTCTCTTTCCATAATGATATTTTGGTTTCACATATGTTGTGCCTCAAACTTAAATGGAATGACGTCTTCTTTGAAATCTACCTTGTACTGGACCATGATGGAAACCCGAGGTATGACATGTTTTCTCCCTGCTTGCCTCGTTACCCTTATGGGAGAATAAGGATAGATGTCTCACAACTCGATTAGTACCAAATGAGTAGTCTTCATTTACCTGATGATGAACTCACTGCTAGGAAACCACTAAAACGGTCAATGTACCTGCTCATTTGTCACATTGCTGAAGAGACGCATCCAACTTATAGCATTTCCAGACTGTGCGAGCCTGTCTGGAATAAATGTCATTTTCTTTAGGTGATGGTTGGCTATGCATTCATTCAGCAACCTTCATAGAAGCTCTTGACGATACTCTCCTCTCTGAAAGTGTTCCAGCAGCCTGACTTGTAGTAACAGATTACAACCCTCAAAGTGTCCAAATCTATGCTTGCACCGATATAGAGCGCGGTACGGCTCAGTTAAGATCACAGGGATGATGGTATAAGTTTGTCCCTCAATGCCCTCCACCAAGGTCCTGACGACCATGGCTAAGCGAGTATGAATCTCCCCCCCCCCCCCTCATTGGAAATATCAATGACCCTAAGAAGAAAACGATGAACACATAAACTCGACGGTACGTCCAGCCCAAAGAAGTAGTGGAAATTTCATCATGATGAATACGTTACAACTTGATATGCCCATAACGCTCATAAATAAATTCAAAAGGGATGTATGACTTCTTAAAAAAGCAACTCATCATTTTTCTTAAAACCCAACATATTTAGAAATCGCTCGGGGTGCGATTCTCTGGTACTAGTAATCTCGGACTATCACATGGTAACGTGGAGAAGCCTCTTATTTCTTCTAGGAGAGGAGTCATTTATATATTGCCAAATAAAAAATGACTCTTTTCTCATCCCAAAACATGGTAGTGGCCTCAATAAATTCCCTATTCGATCAAATGTTTATCAAAGATGGTAAGTTACCAAGTACTCTTCTCACATGAATCTTGTCACAAGGTGCAAGGTCTTTCAACCAGTCAAGTAGCAAAGGTGGAATATTTTGGACCATACTGAACCTGGGGTCTTCATGCTTCATTTTCTACAAAGAAACAAAGGTTATCCTTTTTTCTCTCCAGATTTGACTACTTATGCAATAATGATCAACACGTTGGCACATTTTTCCCAAGTAATGCACATAATATGATAGTGTCTATTGGGATTGTGGAAATCTTATCGGACTTTGTACAAGGTTCATCATAGCGGGTTGTAACGTTAATAACGCTCCAACCCGTACTAGGTAGAGCATGATGCATGTACATTTCGTGTTGGAGTAAGGTTTTTAGAATGGTCTAGACTGGTACTCCAAGTGGACAACTTGAGAGGAAAGGCACGTAACCGTCGATTGCCTGCTGAGCAACTAGTCTACCGCAAATAAGCCTTTTCGATTTAACAAGGTAATTTTGGAAGAGCGCGGACACTCATCAAGTGTGCCGCTATATTGATAATTGGAACGAGTAAGTATGACGTGGAGCATGCTTTATGCATAAATAATATCATATTGCCAAGTATTTGCATGATAGAATATATAAAAAATTGTAAATAAGATAGCGAAACTAAACATGGAAAAAATAGAGAAGAAAGCCAAAAGAAAGTAGTCAGTTTAGTACATAAAAAACTATGCATGAATGTAATAAAGTAAGTAATAAAGTAGGGATGGGAGAGGCATGATATAGCAGTTTTAGACAAGATGAAAAGAGATGAAGAGTGGTCATAGCAATCAAAGGAAAATAGGGGAAAGATATCGTAGCAAAATCTAAAGGTAAATAGAGAAGGGATGTACATGTCATAGAAAATTTAAACAAATAAATGTGAATAGGTGATGTGCATTTTTCAAATAAAGTAATTCACAGAAGTTAAGTTCATTATGGTAAGAGCGTAAATGTACATCCCTAGCAGACTCGACATGCTATCGCGCCCCCATTTTCTCGCAAAAACGGGTTTTGGCATGTGACAACTCTTTTAAATAGGTATTAAAAGAAAAAAATATCCACCTAATGATTTTTAAGGTGCATTAAGGCACCTATTTTCAAGTAACTTTGCTTTAACTAGTATGTCCCCAAATATTGGGTAAGGGCTCAAATTACCTCGGAGATAAGGCATTGCACATTCTCCTCTCCAGGGTCCGTAATTGTGGGTCCTGACCGAACTTTAAACTATAGGGATTATGTAATTAGGCTAAGTGATCAAATAAAGAGAGGTTAGAAGTTGAAGAGTATTATTATAACATATAAAAATAGATACATATGAAATTATGACTACAAGGATACAATTAAACTAGTTAATATTAAACGACTAAGTATGGATATCAAATATATAAAGGAGGGGGATCTAAGTTTTTTAGCCTAAAGGATCACCTCGTGCAACATAGATATACTTTGTAACTTACCTTTAGGTGGAGTTGCTCATATTATTCAGAGAGCACAGACTATCATCTCTTGCTACCCGATTACTATGTTGAAGTTGTTTACCCAAAAGCATTTTAATTCAATTCTAGGTCGTACCCTATGCGTGCACTACCCTTCCCATACCTATAGTCCAGGAGGCTTTGGACCTCTATTTGGGTGGTTTTAGACTTACTTAAGATGCTCAAATGATAAAAATTAGTGTCACAATGCCAGTTCGCCCTCCGTGAACATGTCGTGACGACACCTATTCCCTCTGACTAGGTAAGCCTAACAATGCGAAAACATTATAACTTGTGTAATATAATAACTTAAAACTGAACAACTAGAAGAAAACCTATATATAGATGCCGTTTGGAATATACGACTCAATATCTCAACTACTACAATGCTATCCCAAAACCCAAAAACTCACGAGAACACAAGCTAACAAAATGTGATACACTGCTCTAACTTCAGAATGTCTAAAACAACAGTACGAAAGAAAAGCTAACTGCTCAATCTAGAATAAGATAAAGATTCCCGGTTTGCGGATGCAACAGATGTACCTTGAAATCTCTTCTAGATCTCTCCGCCTCGAGGATAATATGCCTGGGTTGAGGTACCTGGATCTACACATGAAAAAAAATATGCGCAGAAGGGGCATGAGTACACCTCAGCAGTACTCAGTAAGTGCCAAGCCTAACCTTGGTTGAGTAGTAACAAGGAAGGTCGGGCCCTACTGAGTTAAAATGAAATTAATAATGACAGGATAAGATAAACAGTATAATTGAGAATCTATAGCAAGAGTTTATATAGATAATAAGAGTACCAGAACAGAAAAACAGAAATAAAGGCAAAACACAAGGAAATGTTGCTCCCAACAAGAATAATAACGACCAGGGATCTCTTAGTATCCCAAGGATCTCTTGGTATCCTCAATATAAATATCATGGATCTCTTGGTATCCTGAGGATCTATTGGTATCCTCAATATAGATCTCTTGGTATCCCGAGTATCTCTTAGTATCCTCAATATAATGACAGAGATCTCTTGGTATCCCGAGGATCTCTTGGTATCCTCAATATAAATGTCAGGGATCTCTTGGTATCCTCAATATAAATGTCAGGGATCTTGTGGTATCCTGAGGATCTCTTGGTATCCTCAATATAAATGTCAGGGATCTCTTAGTATCCCACACCTCAGTCCAAATCATAACTACCATACAGGGGATCTCCCGGAATGCCATTCTGTAGTTCCAATTTAAAATAAACAGCAGTGGCACACGAATATTAAATTAAAGGCCAACTTCGTATAAGTAAACAGTCAATTCTATCCTAACATGTTGCACGTAATGCAATTAACGCAGTTTAAGCAAATAGGTAATTTAAGTCAACTAAACACGCTTTTCTAACTAACAACATGTTAAATCTGCAATTACAGTAAAGCAAGGGAAAAGGGACATGCTAAGGAATACTTTAAGAAAAATCAGATTTTACAACAACTTGCGCAAGCACGCACTTGTCACCTCACGCACAAGGCAATTCAATTACCAAATATCATATCCTAAGGGAAGAAGTCCCCCACTCGTTATTAGACAAGCCACTTACCTCGATCCGGCTCCGAATGGCCCAAATCTATTCAATTCAATTACATATCGTAAATAACATCTCAAACAACTGATTCTACTATTTAATTCAAAGCTAAGACGTGAAATTAGGTAAAATAACCAAAATGCCCCTCAAGACATTGTCTCGGAATCGGGATAAACTTATATTTTTGGACACCTCATACTCTCACAAGTTTATACATAACAATAACACAAAAATCGAAGCTCAAATGACCTCGCAAATCCCAGATTACAATTTAAAAATATCAAGCCCTAGTTCTTCCCTTTTCAGTTAAATTCCATGATTTTCTAGGTAAACGTCACAATAGAATCACGTTTTAGGTTCAAAAATCTTACCTCCAATCATTTTTCCTTGATTCCCTCTTGAATCTCCCTCAAAGAAGCTCTCAAATGCTTAGCTATGGTGGAAAATAAGACTCAAATCACTGATGAAATATTTTATAACTTCAGTGTCCAGGTATTTAATGCATCGCGAATGCGGAGAAGGTCACGCATTCGCAAAGAAGGAAAATAAAGGCTGCTAAAATGCTCTTCGTGATCGTGAGGAACAGCACGTGAACGCGAAGCCTGGGCTAACAAAGCAACGCGAACGCGGCACAGGGAATGCGAACGCGATGAAGTAAATAGGCCCAGCCCTTGGAGCCAAATAGAACTCATAGGTGTTAAACGGGTTGATTGGGCCGGGCCGGGTTTCTATTTTTTGGACCCGTACGGGTTATGGTTCGTGCCGGCTACGGGTTGGGGCTTAATGGGTTTAACGAGTTCGGGTTCATCCGGGTAAAAATTGAACCGTAAGGGTTACGGGTTAGGGGTTAAAGGGTCCAGGCCGGGCCAGATTTAGTGTATTTTTTAATTTTTTTTGTATTTTGTATAACTATTTTAAGTTATACTAATACTTTGTATTAATTTAAATATCACAAGTTATATTAATACTTTGTAGTAATATAAATTGCAAGTGCTACATTTACTTCAACATTCAAAATTAAAGTTTGCATTTAAAAAGTAAATTAATAAAAAAATAGTAAAATTAAATTTTCATGCATAATAAATTAATAATACTTCAAATTAATCTAATAAACTAAAACATTAAGCATAAGTACGTCAAATAATTTCAAACACAAATTGTCTTAAAATCTTAAATACGAATTTCCGGAGGACGCTCAAGATAATACTTTATATGCCTCCTTAAACTGCCTGTGCCAGACTCTGAACGAAAATTTAATACTTGACCACTGTTCTTGCACTTTACTTTCTAACCTTCTTCATTCTCTTCTACCGCCTCAAAGTGTTCCCATACATATGAACGCATTCTAGAAGTACGAGGCATGATTTAACTTGAATTGAGAATTGAGAATTGAGAATTTGAGATTGAGACTTGAAATCGTGAAAATTGAAGAATGAGAGAAATTGAGATTGAGAAATCAGTATTGAGTGAAGAAATGAAGAGAGGGGGGGGGGGGGGGGGGGGGTATTTATAGTTTTAGAGAAGGTTAGTTTTGTAACTTGAAAAAGGATTAAAAATTTAAAAAGGCTATTTATGCAATATTTCCGTTGGCTAACGAACCAAATCAAGGTCTGACCGTTGCCAACGGTCATTGTGGCCCACAAGTTTCAACCGAGCCGGTTACCCTTTTTCAAAAAAATAAACAGACCAACCCTCCTAACTCCCCTGCCCAGCCTAGCCCAGCCCCTTCTAACTGGTAGGGCCGATTTCGGGTTCAACCGGTCTGGGCCGGCCTGGAACCAGGTTAACCCGGACTGTTTAACACCCATAATAGAACTACGTGAATGTGATGATTTGGCTGCAAACGCGAACGGAGAAAAGATGAAGCTTAGCGAATGTGGCAGGCTTCATGCGAATGCAAACGAGGAAGAGGATAGAGCTTCACGAACGCGGGAGAGGTGGCACGAACGCGAAGAAGGAAATTGGTCTGCAACAGCTGAGGATTTTCTACAATTTTTTGCAACTCCAAAATGCTCCGTTGAGCATCCAAAACACACCGGACGCCCCCGGGACCTCAACCAAACCTATGGACATATCCCTTAACATTATTTAAACTTGTACCAATTCTTAAACCACCTAAAAGTACGTCGAAAACTCAAATTAGCAAATGATTTAAGCCTAAGAACTTCAAATTCTCTCAAAACACACTTTCGATAAAAAAACTAACCAAACCACGTCCAAGTGACCTGAAATTTTATACACACATCCCAAATGACATGATGGAGCTACTGCAACTTTCGAAATTCCATTTCGGCCCTCGGATCAAAATCTAACTATCAAAACGAAACTTCAAAATTTCAAACTTTTGTATTTCAAGCCTAAATTAGCTACAGACCTCCAAAATACATTCCGAATACGCTCCCAACCCCGAAATCACCTAACAAAGCTAATAGAACCACTGAATTTCCATTCCGAGACCATCTTCACACTTTTCTGACTAAGAAAAACTTTCCAACACTTAAGCTCTTGATTAGGGACTAAGTGTCCCGAAACTTTCGGAAACTCAAAACCAAATGTCCCTGCACATCAAATAAGCAGAAATAAACTTGGGAAAAGCAGTTAATCAGGGATCGAGGTGTAAATTATTAAGATGACCGACCGGATCGTCACAACTAAGTGATACTAAAAACAGGTAGGGTTTCACATAATAGCAATAAAAAGCTCAAGTTAGCCTCCACACATATGCATAAAAGAGCACGATCAGTCACAGATTTCTTAGATCGAAAGTACAAACGTTAAGTCCTATAGGCAGGAATTCTACGTGATTATGATTTCCAGTATTATATAAGTAGTGCACATGCATGTTAAAGCATTGCAAGTCCTATAGGCATGATTTCTAACTGTTGGTGAGGCAATAAAGCAATACGAGTGACCAGATTACTAATGCTGATTTTATAAGCTTGCACCTCAGGCAGACATTTATGTCCTATAGGCATGGTTCCTAATAGTCGGGATTAGTTAGTGATACAGCTTTGATGGTCTAGTATTAACAATATTGACCTCATAAATAGTCTTATGTGCGTAACATTCTATAGGCAAGATTTCTAACAATTGATAATTAAATTGATTTTATAACAATTTATTCCTATAGACATGCTATCTAGGTGGGGCAGTGTACTAAAGTAATAGATGCAATTTCACCTATCGGTTATTTGAAATCTTATTATTATGGTATCTTGATTAGTAAAGCATGTGATATCACATCTTATAGGCATGTTGTTTAAGTGCATACGTTAGTAGACGTGGAAACATGTATATACTTGAACTAACATGTTTTGACAAGTTAAGTGAGGTGTGTGCACATGACTCCTATCGGCATACTTTCTGCACATGAAACTAAAAGCGTGTAAAGCAAATATCAAATAGACAACATAGATCATATAAGCATGTTTTATATCCATTCACATGAGAATTATAGTACCATATTCCCCCTCTTTTACTAATTATCAGCAAGCTCACTTTTCATACAAATAGTAGACCCAGATCCAAGCGCACCTCAAACGTGAGAGTGCATCAATTGCACAACCTGGGGCCATACATGAACTCGTACCAGGCCTAGATGGAGGAACCATAAATGGAAACCAATTGACAAATCTAATGTCTATTAACACTGATGCCTCATAGGGACATGATTACATAAACATATCATCACTTTGTAGAAGCTAAGAGAAGAAGATTGTTCAAACAAGAGGGCTTGAACATGCCAAATAGGTGGACAGCTTCAACAATAGCAAGTTTGGCATAGAAAACTGACACCATATTGAGAAATAATTCAACAAAGGAAAGAGAATAGCATGCTGAACACAGTCACACATTAGGAGAGCTTAAGAAGCAGGTCTATTGAGTTAATAGGTTAAACATACATACACATGCAAAGTTTCCAGAAATCAAGTTTAGCACGAGATATTAGTAAGAATTAGTGAGAAAGTCTTTAGACAAGTGAGCCTTATTCATAGTAATTATAGTCAGAGGGATAGAAATTTCACGTGATGATTTATAACATGCGAGCCTAACATGATCACAAGCAGTACAACAACAAGCTAGTAGCATGGTCTACAACAGACCACAACAATGTCAAAATTCATGAAAATATATATCACTTAAGAGGAATAGGTCAGGAAAGCATAACCACTCATACCAATTACCCAGATATGAGAGAAGCTAACATAGAAATTTGCTCTAGAATCAATTCTAAAGACATAAGATTAACAAATCAAACATATATTAGAACTTAAATGGCATGGAAACATGCCTTAGCTAATTAAATATAAACTTAGAAAATTATCATGTTAGGAGAGAATAACTCAAAAAGGTCTGAAACACAGACACAAAGATACATGACAAGGTAGGAAACACACATTAGTTTAGTAGAACTTAATAAGATTAGAATCTATACCTAGAAGCATATTACATATGTTTAAGCCTATTGAATTCAACTACTAGAAAATGTAGAACTGCAGGGAATTTTGAAGACAATATAATTGCAGTAAGGAATACACTAACACAATACTAGGTATCCACGAATAGCAAGAAAAACTGAATCATGCTTAGTTACAAAAAGTTTAAGCAACATTGGCACACAGAACACACATGTCATAGACAAACAAAAAGGGAGATAGTTAAAATTGTAAGAGTCAAAGACACTAACCAGTAGCAAAGTTAAATGAGCAAAAGAGTAAGGAATTTAATATATCAATAGTGATTCAGTAACATCAATTGAAAGAAGACAATGGAACGCCAAATCGCCGATGCTTCAGAGTTGACGATAGCTTCGAGAAGGGCTCCGAGTAGTGCTTGCATCGGAGAAGGTCGTTTCAATAGTATTATGGCATTGGCTTATAGCCAGCCCAGAATTCAACAGTTTCAAAAAATATTCAACTGTATCAAAATAAGTGAACGAGTAAAAGAAGAGAATAGTGAAAGTAATAGAAGTAATAATTCGGTCACTCCCAAGGGGAAGCTAGCGAAGGGTTATATAGTGGTAGAATCAAGCGAGTAACATGGAAAATAATTAATCAAATACAAATAAGTAAAGAAAATCACATGTAATCGATAATAGAACCAATAAAGAAAAAACTTGGAATTTCAAACCCTAGTTCAACATAAATCAAAGATTGGCCGATGATCTTGGTAAATCGGACCCATACAACCCGGTGGTGAGTACATATAGATAAAATACCACATGTCTCGAAGATTGAGGATGGTTGTTCATAAATCAAGGCCAGGTGCTTTCCAAAAATAGGCAAGTACTAGGTGATGCTCAAGTCGTGCAAGTAACAAGATGACAGAACGTATAAGGTAAGGGAATAATGCATTCATTCTATTTTGGGGTAGGAATCGGAGAGAGTTAAAGGAGGGGGCTATTAGGGTTTCAGAAAAGAAAGAAGCGGAGGATTGAGAATGTTTTAGGGCAGCGGCTTAGGGGAAATGGGTTAGGTTTCGGGGGTTTGGTTAATTAAAAGTAGATGGGTGATTGTGGGTCGTTGATTTTGAGAGATCAAAGGCTAGGATTGGAGCGGGTCATTTTAACGGGTCCCGCTCGGGTTTGTGCAAGGGGTTGTCTGGTTTGGGACAAGGAGGTTGGGCTTATAGGATTTGGTCATTTGGGCCATTAAATTGGTCCAGAATTAACTCCAAATTAAGCTACAAATTAAATACACGAAAAAATTATAAAATTATTTATAAAAAATAATTAACAAAACAATAAAAATATTGTTTGTGTAGTAAGATGCCTGAAAATATAATTCAATATAATAAAAATATAAAATGCTTTTTGGGTACAAAAAATGTAATAGGATGTAATTATGCACATCACATAGGCTATTATTGTAAAATTGTGTAATAGCTTAAAAATACAAATGTGCTTTATGTAAATAAAGTAAATATTCTGGGACATATATGTTGATGTAAATAATAGCTTTCGGTAATTAAATGATCATAAAATAATATAAGGGGTAGGTAATAAATATTGAAGTAATTTAAATGCAAAAAAATTAATTTTAATGCTCAAAACATTATGAATAATTATAAAAATACTTGTATAAACCTTTTAAATTAATTAATGATATAAAATTAAATTTTGAAAACATATATGTTATTTTAAAAAAACATGAGGACAAAATTAGGTATCAACAACTCAGTGTGTTCTTGAGTCCCCTGCTTAGATGGTTGATGAGAGAGAGTGAACATGATAATTGAAGGGTACTGGGACTATTGGTAGCCACAAGGTGAAGTTGGGTGATAGTGTTGGAGTTTCCAAATTCATCAGAGGAAAGAAGGGCATGAACTGGCAGAAGTGGCCCATTAGGTTGTTGATCTCCTCCTTGGACAAAGGATGCTGCATCCCGATGTAGTGTCCTCGAAGCAGTGTGGACATCCACAGCTGATGTCCATAGTTTGTCAAACCTTGATGGAGAAGTTTCATGGCTAGTCTCGCTAAATTTCAAGGGTCCTGGACAATGATTTCCATGGGGACTGACCCCACCATCAATTGTAACTTTTGGCTGGTCCCTTATAATGCCAACTCCAGCCAAGAGTCCAGTGTGTGATGTGGTGGTAGTGGTGTGGAGGAGAGTGTTAGTGGGTTGATGATTTGGGTTTTGGGTGTTTGAGTTTGAGTTCTCCATTACCGAACTCAGCCTTGTTGAATTCGCAAGAGAAGGAATGGGAAGAATGAGTCATATTGTTGGGATTATGGCTATAAACCGTGATTGATTCATTGGAGATGTGTCTGAAGATCATGCTTGAGCAGTCAATCTTGGAAGATTGACAAGAGAGTTCTTCTCACTGGTAACTATGAGGGAGATTTATGTGAAGTAGGAAATCGATTACCTATAGAGGGGGTGACACAATCGGAGAGGAGAGAGAGATGGGGGGTGGGATCCGTGTGTGAGTGTAGTGGGATCGATGTGTAGGTCCCTTGGGGTGGGCTGGCCTACTGACAAGAGGGATTGGGTTGTCAACGTATCTCTTTGAGAGACCGGGGTATTATTATTCTATATAAGAATACCAAATTTTGTGGGGTACAAATAGAAGTCCACTTAAGTTATCTTATTTCGCTTTTTTGGTGTCAAATTTGTGAGTGCGGGTGTCAGATATTATGCCCAAAGAGGCATCTTTTATTGATGTGCTAGGTAGGTGCCTTTTGTGGTCGAAACATTTAGCGTGTGATAGGTTACGTAGGTTACTTGTGCCCAATTTAAGATTTGGGCCATTTTACTTCTGATCTATTGAAGGCCTTGTAGAGAAACCTATCATTTTTGGGTCGGTAGATCGCCCCTTTTAGCCAACTGACTTACTTGGTCGTTTTCAATGTGACCCAAATTTGAGGAGATAATTTCAGTCTTGTGATTCAGGGAAAGAAATGTGCCTAATGCCAGATTTAATCATTTTACCTGCATTTGGGTAGGCGTCATCTTGATTCCCTTATGTTGCCATTGTAGATGTTTGTTTTTTCAAAAAGGGACAATTTTCCATTGGCCATCTCTGTTATGAATTGTTTTTTCTCTGATGGTAGGGGTATTTGTGTGTGGGTCTAGTTGCGGGATTAGATCTGAGGTTTTAGTGTTGAAGGAGAAAAAACTCATCTTATGCACAATCCTCCCACAGGCCTTGCAAAGAATTCCCTTCCCCTCATACAATATGGGTCGCGTGTGGATACATGTGCTTACTGGAGTGGTAATTGGGATTTCTGATGGAACTTGAACATAAATCCTTGTGTATATGCCCCTTAGGGTGGAAGAGGTACATGTGTCGATCTTTATGAGTTTTTAATTTCTATTTCCAACTTGTACAAGGATAGCCTTATCATAGAATTCTATCGGCAACTAGAATAGCCTAATCCACACATCTATTATAGTTGTCTTAGATTCTCCTGGGACGAATACCAATATCAAGCAAGACAGCATATTGGGGAGAAACCCACAGAACAATCCTCCCCGCTTCACATTATTTTTTTTTAAATTGTTTCAACCTGTCCCTACCTCGTTTGTCATCCCTAATTGGTCAACTTAATTAAATATACTGATATTCAAAATTGTGCTTCATTATTTTGATTCGTATGGGGCATTTTCTTCAAGGATTAGATGAAGATTTTGAAATTAAACATAATCTTTGTTTGGTTGGAAATACTAGTTAAAATTAATATTATTTTTATACCACAATTTCAATATAACTTACCCATATAGAAGGTGGAATAACTTATTCTCTTATTTTAGTTGTAAGATTACAATTCTAGATTATCCTGATTTTGAATTAAACAAGCCCTTAGTCCAGTCGGACTGACTTCTTTCCTTTTAGATAGGTATCAAAAAAATAATATTAGGATAAACCAAATCGTATACAGTCAAAATCATATGTCCTCGATGTAGAAGCTCGAGGTTCCTCCCTAGGCCTGAGTCTGGGAGAGGTCAAGTTCGAAACTGGTGAACTAGACTCAAACTCGAAGGCAGAGTGTAATGCCCAGAGGCAGGAGTTTGAGGAATACCCTCGTCAGGTGTGCTCAACCTTGAAATAGTACCATTATGGATTTGTACCAGAGTGAGCTAGATTACTGCCACATCCCCAAAGTCATGGCACAAATTACAAAATAGGATTGTACGATTTTGTACTAGACGGTTAGACAACTGTACCAAGAATATTTCCTATTGTAAATGCAAATATTCTTTATTTGGTTTCCCATTATATAAGGATATAAGGGGGGTCCCAATCATTTGTAAGACCATCTTTTTACTAAGAAAATAATATACTCTCTACTTTTTGCCTGTTGTTCATCACAATTGTCCCTTAGCTTAATTGTTCTTATTTTGATTTTCATGCTTAATTGTTCTTACTGCCCTAAGGCACCTCGAGGTCACCGTCTCGAGGTAACTACTGTAAGTAACATTAGTTTGATTCACTTCTATTTTTTATTTCTACTTCATATTTCATGATTATTAATTGGTATTGAACTAAATCACATATCTTTAAAACTACAAATAAAGATAATTGTTACTCATATGTTTGAGGTAAACAGTTTGGCGCCTACCGTGGGGCTAAAGATAATAGTAATTATTTCTTTACTGATTCTCGTTACATACGTTTTCTTTACACTTTTTCTTGTCAAGATGTTTTGATTCTCACACTTGAACATGTCTAGCACACAAAGCGCATATGTTCATGTATAGGGATTGGTGTACTACCCATAAACCCTGAGGGAGTGCCAAATATGTAGCCAGCAGATATCAGTTCCCATGATGCTTTAAACATGGATTCAGGCACATACCCCATAGAGAATGCATGCGAGGAAGCTTGACCTGGGGACCAAGTAACACCAAGAGTAGGGGATGGGGGAGTCAGTCTCCAAGTAATATTCGAGATATTGCAAGCTCAATAAATTGCCATCGAGGTGAGCCAATGCTAGAAAGGTCTAATGAAAACGGCTTGAGGACTGACCCCATGAATATGAAAATGATCAAAGAGCTTAGAGGATCGAGTCTGGAGAAAAGAAAACTGCAGACAATGATAAGAAGGTGGAGAGTTATAACTCCCATGTAGACTAGATATCAGGGGAACCTCCAGTTTTGAAAGGTCTAGATGTCAAGAAGTTCATACATAAATCGTTCCTTCAGAGCGCAGCTCCGATGCCCATCCCTAAGAAATTTCGCATGCCTGATATACTCAAGTATAACGAAACAACCAACCCCAACGAGCATATCACTTTGTACACTTGCAAAATCAAAGGGAATGATTTGAAAGATGATGAAATCGAGTAAATGATGTTGAAAACGATCGGGGAAACACTCTCAAAATGAGCAATGATTTGGTATCACAACTCGGCTCCTAACTCGATTAATTCATTTCTTATGTTAGTGATGCCTTTGTTAAAGCCCACGACGGGGCCATAAAGGTGGCCACGAGGAAATCAGATGTCTTCAAAATAAAATAAAGGAGTGACGATATGTTAAGGGAGTACGTGTCCAGGTTTTAGATGAAAAGAATGGAACTGCCACTAGTCTCCAACAGCTGGGTAGTACAGGCCTTTATGCAGGGTTTGAACGAGCGAAGCTCGCAGCGAAGCTCGATTGCTTCTCATCAACGAAAGTAGAACTTGATCAAGTATCCAGCTGTGACGTGGTTAGATGTGCACAACCGTTACTAATCAAAAATCAGGGTTGAAGACGATCAATTAGGAGCTCCAACGGGTTTAGTTCATCCAAACAAATTTATGGACAAGCCCTCGAGGGATACGAACAAGGAATCAAGATCGAAAAAGGAAAGGTATCAACCATATGTCGATCGAATGAACCACGGTCAGGTCCAAGCACTCCTCGAAACGATCGGAGAAATCATTAGGGCCAAATCTCTCGGGGGCTCATAAACAAAAATAGGTTGGATAAGCATACCGATCCTACGGAGGCACCACAGTTATCGGAATGCACATTTAGCATAGATGCATCAGGAATTGTGTCGGCTATTGGAAAAATCAAAGACACCAAGTGGCTCAGGCCTATACTAACCGATACTTCCCAAAAGAACCAGAGTTTGATGTGCAAATATCACGGTACACATGACCATAGAATAGAATATTGTTGGCAGCTAAGGGAAGAAGTAGCTTGATTTTTCAATGAAGGCTACCTTCGAGAATTTCTAAGTGATCATCCTTCGAATCACTTCAAGGAGAGAGACGCAAGGAAAAATATGCAAGAAGAACCACAACATGTGATCCACATGATCATCAGTGGAGTCGATGTCCCTCAAAAACCTATATTCAAGAGCACCAAAGTATCAATCACAAGTGAGAAACAAACTGGGAGTAATGTGCACGAGGACGCCCGATCATTTTGTGACAAGGAAGCATATGACATATCCCAGCCTCAAAACGATGCCCTGGTAATCTCTATCCTTTTAAATTTCTAGTTAAAAATCTATTAGTGGATCCAGGTAGCTCAGCAAACATAATTAGATCGAGGATCGTGGAACAACTAGGCATGCAAGATCAGATTGTGCCTGCATCCCTGGTGCTGAATGGCTTCAACATGGAAAGCGAAACAACAAAGGGAGAGATTATTTTGCCAGTGAACGTAGCCAAAACCATACAAGGCACCAGGTTCCATGTCATCGAAGGTGACATGAGGTATAATGCACTCCTCGGGAGACCATGGATACACAACATGAGGGAAGTGCCTTCAACTCTCCACCAAGTGATGAAATTTCTGACACAGGAAGGAGTGCAAACAGTCCACGAAGAACAACACTACAAAAGATAGGGGTGGGCGTCGGTCGGTTCGGTTCGTTTTTAAATATTATCGATTTTGCTTATCGGTTATCTGTTTACAGATATCATACCTGATAATCAAACCAATAAGATATTGGTTATCGGTTATCGGTTACGGTTAATGGATTATTGATCATTATCGATTCGAAGGTAAAACCAAAATTAAGAGTGCTAAACATTGAATATTACCTAAACTTAATTAAGTCAAGTAATATTTATACAAATTTTACTGGAAGATGCTAATATTTGTACAAAGTAATATTTGTGCAAAGTAATATTTGTACAAAGTTTACTGCATGCTACTATGTATTACCATGGCCTTTGCCCTGCAAATATTTGTACAACGTAATATTACCTATGGCATAAAGTTTCACTAGAAGCTGGTTAACAGGCCTAATCAGCCCGGTTAATCCAAAAACTAGATGACACTTCAAGGTAAGGACCAAGGAGCAGTGTGGATTTCAATCCAACAAAAGAAATTCTCAATATACCATTTTCAGCATAAAAGTAAAAGCTAAACTACAGCTGAGTAAAAATTTTAAAGGTTCCAAAGTGAGATTTAAACTTCTATTTAGTATCAAGATCTTGTGGCAGAACTATAAGCATTTGAAGACTGTCACAAAGCTACACATAGAACAACAATTCAACTAACTCCTCTTTTCATTTGCTTTTTTATAACCACTTAATAGTTTTTGCATGCAATTTTTATTATTTCATATTAAAAGCAATAATTCTCACAATAATTTCCATTTAAACTTCTCACTGAAAAATTAAACACATATTGACAACACCCATAATCATATAATCATAATTCTAAAGGGAAAAACACAAAAGATTAAATTTTTTCCTCAAACTAAACATACGAATTCCTCAATTGGCCACATACAAAGTGCAAATAGCTCAAAATTCCAATCTAACAAAAATAGGAGATAGAAAGATCCCAGCTTTCAAAATTCAAAAACAGATAGCACACACAGTAATGTCCAAGCTCCAAAGTAATAGTTCAAACACGTTAATAACAATACAAAGTAGTGGCAACCTTAATATTAATAAGTCCAAAGTCTAAACATAATATTAATAGTTCAAATTCAAGTAAACAACACAACAACTACTTAATCCTTATAGGCTTTACCAAATTGCGCTCCAAATAACGCTCAACATGCCTCATTAAGGACTTAGTACCAGTTTCTCGTACATTGTAACATAAAACAAGATGACAATGACTACGTATTACTTTCCACCATCCATCATCACTTTATTTAATCCTTTCAACTCCAAACACGTGAGATAGCTTTGAGACCACAAAGCCGAGGCATGGTTACACCTATTAAACGTAAAAAAAATTAAGTCAAGTAATATTTTTAATCATACTGTGTGTTATATAAGTTGAATAGTTAACTTACCAAAGTTTTAATTTACAACTATCTAAGTTTCTATACATTATCATTGCAGGGTTATTCAAAGATTGGCAAAATCTATAAGCATATATACTAACAAGTCAAACAACAAAAATATTAAATAAACTATTTATAAAAATAATATATAATCAAACAAATTAAAATATTGCTACCTTGTTTTAGTTGCTCGAGGATATCTAAATCTTCCTCAACACATACAGGTTTAGTTCACTTCAAAGCCAATCTTTAAAGCACACTAGAACTCCCACCAATTTAGGAGTCAATGAACTCCTAAATGAATCAAGAATACGCCCTCCAATGCTAAATGCACATTCAGATGCAACACTTGAAATAGGAATAGATAACACATCTCGAGCCATCTCAGCAAGAATGGGCAAACTAGGTGAGTTTACTTTCCACCAAAGAAATATATTACCGTCTGCTATTTTATTTTCAACTTCTTCTATAAGATATTTTCCAATTCTGATTTAGAATCTGAACCTCCAATCCCAGCTTTATGTCTTTTATTTCTTCAAAGAAAGAACCAAAAGATCCACTTGAAGTTTCGATTGTGTCCAATGAAGAGTTAGATAAACATGAAGAAGGACGACAACCTTTATCTTTTGAATGAAACTTTACATACTCATCAAATAATGAAGTCATGTATGTATGCACTCCCTTCGCGATAATTCGCCCTTTCTCTTCGAACGTCTTCGCAAGTGCAAACTAACAGAATTAAACTTGTATCGAGGATCCAAAACACATGAAATGAAAATTATTTTGTTCATTTTTTCTGGATCACCCCAATACTTATCAAATTTCTCCCTCATCTTCTTTGCCATTGAACCCAAAAGAATATGCATTTAATATCAATTATTTTAAGTATACAGCAACTTCACAAATTTCAAGAAAATAATAATTTGATGTAACATATAGTGAGCCAGATACCTTTACAATAAGCTTATAAAAAATTTCAAGAACTTTTGTCAATTTCTTTACATCCTCCCAATCACTACTCAAATGTGTACCTACAGGACTTCCATCCACAATATCAACAAACTCAAGATTATGTGACAAGCCAATATCATGATCAGCATATTCTAAAATAGCACTCTCGTATTCAATAGCCCTATTCAACATTAAGTATGTCGAATTCCACCTTGTAGGAACATTCAAACATAAAGATTTTCTAACTAGATTTCCTTTATCACAACATTCCTGATATATTTTCCACCTAGAAGGATACTACCTGATATATCTCAATGCTTGCCTAAATACGCTCAATAGACACAATTGATTCTTTTATACCATCCTCAACAACAAGATTCATAATACGAGTCATACACATCTCGTGAAGGTTTTTACTATTCATGGAATTGGTCCCCCATTTAGTTAACTTCTTAGAAAGCTCCTTCAACGTCACATTATTTGAACTAGCATTATCAACTGTGACAGTGAAAATCTTTTGTAACCTCCACTATAAGAATTAACAACACTATTTGCCGTATATTCACCCATATGACTAGAAATTGGACAAAAGTTAATAATTCTTTTATGCATTTTCCATTCACTATCAATCCAATGAACACTAATACACATATAATTTATTCGTTGTAAGGAAGTCTAAGTATCAGTGGCAAGGCAAACTCTCTTATCTTTAAAAAGCTTCACCAACTTTCATAAAATTCATAAAACATTCCTTTTCAACAAATCTGAAAGGAAGTTCATCAACGATCACCATGCGGCACAAAGCCTTCCTACATTGTTCTTGATCAAATTTCTAAAGAACAACAGCTTCATCACCCTTATAACCCCCCCCCCCCCACACACACACACACCGAATAGGTATAAACGCCTATTTTTGTTGACTTTTTGCAACATCTAAAGGTATTTTTGTACAATTGGCCAGATGTATTAGGAGTGATTTTGTACCATTATCTTTTGAATCGGCAAAATATTCTCTTTTGTAATGTTTACAAACTACCTTTTGATTTCCTTCCGAATCAATAATTTGGTCAAAATATTCCCATGCAACAGACCTCTTTTTTCTTTGTCTCTTTACTTTAGATTGAACTGATTGAGATTGTGATGTTGCATTTGAATTAGAAGCTCCACTTTCACCAATCACTTTATCAATCATGATATTTTTAGCCATATTAAAATCTTAAAATGAAATAGATATAACAACATATTTAGCTTAAAATCTTAAAATGAAACACATATAACTACACATAAAAAAGGAATATATGATAACAGAAAATATTTATGTGGAAGCTACGAACTTTGGTCATTG
This sequence comes from Nicotiana benthamiana, assembly GCA_034376525.1. NCBI lineage: Eukaryota > Viridiplantae > Streptophyta > Magnoliopsida > Solanales > Solanaceae > Nicotiana > Nicotiana benthamiana. The sequence continues at coordinate 129,624,292 of CM067324.1, read as the reverse complement.
GAATAGGAATAACTGGATCCTAATAGTGAATCCAGAAACAAAATATTTATCCCTTTAGAACAAGATTTGTGATTCTTCAAAATACGTTTTCAAGAAACCAAACAATCAGTGTAGAATAAATTAAAAACTAGATCAAACGGAAAAAGGAAACCAAAGAATCAGTGTAGAATAAATTCAAGAAACCAAACATTTTAACGAAACCAATTTTCGAGCTTTATAAAAAAAGGAAAATATGCAAAAATTGATTTCTAAGATACCAAACTAAGACAAATTCATAAATGGGATATGAAACACTGACCTTAATGCAATGCTCTGTCGGAAAAAGGTATAGAAAATTGATTCTTGACGGGCTCAACTATGGGGCCGTGACCGAGTGAGTCCTGAGGCGGAGAACTGGTGAGGGCTTGACTGCTTGAGCCGTGTGGACAGTGGCGGACTGGCGGAGCACAGGTGAGGACTGAGGGTGACATGGAGTGGGTGACATGGAGTGAGTGATGCGGACTGGCGTCTGGTGGAGAAAGCAAAATTAGTATATAAAAATGAAACCCTAGTATTACTAGTATATACTTAAGGGTAAACTAGTAAATTAGTAAACCCTTATTGGTTTATCGGCTTACCCAATAATAGAATTTCTAAACCGAGCCCGAACTGATAACCTAATAGAAAAACATTTTACCCATTACCGAACTGTTAACCTAATAACCCAATACTGAAAACCAATAAGTAATTAATGGTTCGGGTTATCGGTTTTACCCGATATATGCCTACACCTAGCGTAAGAGATGTTAGCAATCGAGGAAGTGATGTCGGTACCAGAACCCTTGGCTTTAGAGAAATCGAGCTCCAAAGGTATGCAGGCATCTAAGTAGCAATCACTGCTCCAAGCCTTCACGGAAGCGAAATAATAGGTAACCAAAGACGAAGAAGGGAACTTCCTTTCTCCTCGAACCTTCGTTGTTCCCGAGGAGTTCGATGCTACCAAGTCAACCGCTCAAGAGAAAGGTACACCTGGGAACGAGATTAACTCCCGAACTTAGGAAAAACTCATTCAGATTCTTATTGATAACATGGACCTCATTGCTTGGCCCCATTTAGATATAACAGAGATTCCACCGGAGATCACCTCATATAGGCTGAGCATTGATCCCACATTTAAACCAGCGAAGCAAAAAGTGGAGGCCTCAGTTTGAGAAGATACGTACCAATGTCTAGTTGATAGGATGTCCCAAGAATAAACAAGTAAAACGGCGAGAGCCTATATTAATGATATAACTAATTAAGTCCATGTCTGCAGAGGACCATTTTAATTCATTTGCAAGAAATAGTCAATGTTTTGAGGAAATGTGACATGAATCTTAACCCAAAGAAATCTGCCTTCGGAGGTGGCTCGGGTAAGTTTCTTGGCTTCATCTTCATGGTGTCAGATCCGGGTATCAAAATCATCCTTGGCCAGATTGAGGCTTTCGAATATTTAACGATTGCAAATAGTAAGATAAGACCTTGTCGATCCCTCAGAGTTGTTGGTAAAGGATCTTACAAGCTCAGCACGATGGAAGCTTTCAATAGCACGCAATCTCGAGGACACCCTTTTTGCACGAAAGCCTAGGTTTTAAAGCATACATTCACTCTTTTTCTCTTTTCTCGAATTTATCCCAAATGATTTTTATCGGCAAGGTTTTAACAAGACAACAACAATGTGCTACCTCAGGAAAACCCAATAGTATCCAAAGTTTCTTTTTAATCAACCTCCAATACTGGGGGGGCATCACCCTCGGAGGTTATATTATCAAGGAAAATACTTCACGCCTAAAAGGGACTCGATAAGAAAACTTTGTAACGGTCCAAAAAGTCAGACGAACCGTATCCATACAATAGTCAAGCCCCGACGGCAAAGTATGTACGCATGTACCAATTATTTGAAGAAGAACTCTGTTAGTAACAAAAATACTTTGTGTCTCAAAGAAGTATGCTATTACACGAACTCTACACTCATAATTCTATGGGAAATGACTAAAGAGCCAAATCATAAAAGCACCCCCGAATACTCGGGAACTATCATTGGCAGTCAGTACATCCGAGTCATCGAAGACTCAGACTTATAAGACCTCAAAAGGGCACCCGCTCAAAATAAAGGCCAAGGCCAATTTATTTGAGGACTAACTTTTCTTTATCAGGGAACAAGTCCAAATGACATACCTGAAGGCTGCAACCATACTAGAGACTGCGGCCATATAAGGGCTACGGCAAAATAATACAGCTCGGGGACATACGACTTTCGCTATAAATTAAAGGCCTTCAAATATTGAAAAACCAGTTAAATCAGGCTACCCTCAGCAAAAGCAAAATATTAAGAGCTTCGATAAATTAAGCCCCCAAAAAATCTTAGGGCCTCGATAAATTCATCCCTCAAACAATCCTAGGGCTTCGATTACATCTGCCTTCGGAAATACCTCAAGAGGTATTCAATTATGTTCAAACAAATTACCAATAAGATTCTGATATGTCAAACTTTTGAAAAAACCTACGAGTACAAAAAACACATGCTAAGGCATAATTAATTTTCACTAAGTCTTTTAGCCAAAATGAGGGAATATTTTCCACTCTAAATAGCAGCATCGGCCCAACTTAAAGAGCCGACGGGCCAATATATAAGAGCCCAAAGGCCGAAATATAAGAGCCTAAGGGCCAAAATATAAGAGCGTAAGGGTCAACTTTGAAAGGCTTAAGGGCTAAAAACATATTCTACTAGACTCCGTTTTCACTCTACTCGGGCTTAAGGATCACGTGTGATGACCTTTTACCTAAATTACAACTAAATTCGGTGTTTTAATGCCTTAGAAGCCTATCTCACCTCGATTTACGTGTGCGTTTTGGGAATATATCCAGAACACGTTTATGTGGAAATTTGATAAAAATGCTAATTTGGTCTTTAAAATTTTAATTTAAGTTGACTTCGGTCAATATTTTGGGTAAACAGTCGCGAACCTGTGATTTGATGGTCCCAGAGGATCCGTAGAAAAATATGGGACTTGGGCATACCCCCGGAATTGAATTCCAAGGTCCCAAGCCCGAGAAATGAATTTTTGAAGAAAATTATTTTACTGAAATTTTAAGAGTTTTAGGAAATTTAAACGTGCTTGAATCTGGTGGTATCGGGCCTGTATTTTGGTTTTGGAGCTCGATACAGGTCTTGTAAGGTTTTTAAGTTGTGCTTGTAAAATTTGGTAAGAAACAAAGGTCATGTGATATGATTCGGACCCTTAGTTGTAAAATTTGAAACCTTTAAAGTTCTTGAGATTTTCTTTAATTTTGATGCTAAACTCATAGTTGTTGATGTTATTTGATGATTTGATCGTACAAGTAAGTCTGTATAATATTTTTGGACTTGTATGCATGTTTGGTTTGGAGCTCCGATGGCTCGGGTGAGTTTAGGATAGGCCACTAAGTGGAATTGGACTTAGGAAAACAGATGCGGAGTTGCAGGTCTGCAGGCTTCCCAATTGCGAGCTCGCATTTGCAAACACACATCGCATTTGCGAAGACTAGGCTGGATAGGGAACCTTCGCAATTACAAAGCTTATGTCGTAAATGCGACCTTAGCAGGCACTGCATTTGCGATAATTGTTCGCACTTGCGAATAAAGAAGAGGCAAGCATTCCTTCGCAAATGCGAGTTCGCATTTCTGAACCTAGCATCGCAAATGCGATATCTGCTCCTATGAAAATTATAACTTAGCTGAAAATTCTTCATTTTTCAGACTCCCTCAAAGCTCTCATGGGGAATTTAAAGAAAAGTTCTTCTCCAAATCGTTTGTAAGTCATTTCTAACTCATTTTCTTTAATCTATAACATCTTTTTACATGATTTCAGCTCAAAATCAAGGGTTTTTATTAGGAAAATTGGGTGTTTTGGCTAGAACTTAGGATTTTTAAATTTTGAGGATTTGGACCTCGATTTGAGGTCTAATTTCAAAATAAATTATATATTTGAGTTTGTGGGTGAATAGGTCATCAGGTTTTTGTTTGAACCTCGAGTTTTGACCATGTGGGTCCCGAGTCAATTGTTGACTTTTTGGGAAAATAATTTGAAAACCTATTTTCGTGCATTATAATTGATTCACTTAGCATTTATTAATATTATTAAGTGAATTGTGTCTAGATACAAGCGAATTGGTGGTGGAAACAAGAGGTAAAGCGATAGTTAAGGCTTGAATTGTGTTCGTCGCATTGAGGTAAGTATTTGGTCTAACCTTAGCTTGAGGGATTAGAAGTTTGTCTTATTTTCTATATGTTCATTGTTGAGTATGATGTATAGGCATGGTGATGAGTATCTATGGGTCGGTTTCAATCATGCCCGTGAGTCTTATACTACGATTAATGTGACTCTATTTCATATTGTTCATGCTTTATATGATGATTTCCATTGTTGAACAAGGCTTGTGGAAGTGTTAATGGTAATTGAACATTGTAGAGTGTTGGCTCAAGTTGAGAATTGAGTTGTGAAGTAATTGTGGAAAAGTAAAGAGGTTTATGATATTGTCTCCCTTGCCGGGATGTTATTGCTTTTGATATTATCTCCCTTGTCGGAATGTTATTACTCATGATATTATTTCCCTTGCTGGGATATTATTTTTATGCTATTGTTCCCTTGCGGGGATCTTATTGTGATATTATTGATTCCCTTTTCCCAAATTGCTTTGTGATTGTTTCTTGGTAAGAAAGAGTGTACAGCACGAAGGGTGATGTCGTGCATGATTTTGAGAGTGTTAAAGCACGAAGGGTGATGTCGTTCCGCACGATGTACAATGTCTCTCCATGATATGAGTGATAATGCATGAATGATCAATCTGTTACATGATTATGTGAGGTAAAATCACAAAGGGTGATGTTGTGCCAACTATATTGATTCTTATGGTCAGGACGAGAGTAAAAACAAAAAGGGTGATGCCGTGCACTTGCCTTTGATTTCCTGATTCTTGATGATAATTGAATTATGGTGTTCTTTACATTTATCTATTAGTTTTCTGTTGTTACTTGATATTCCCCGCAACATGCCTCCCTTTTCTACCTTTATCTGTAAATTTTTGCCTTTATTTTTCCATTTTATATGATTTAACTACACATGTTTATTTGGTAGTCTAGTCATAGCCTCGTCACTACTTCTCCGAGGTTAGGCAAGGCACTTACCAGCACATAAGGTCGGTTGTGCCGATACTACACTTTGCACTGTTTGCATATCCCAGTGTTCCAGCTTTTGGACCACAGTGAGGTTGTTGCCTTTAGTCCATCAGGCGGCCCGAGGTAGTCCTGGATGTTGGAAACACGTTCTCAAGGCTTTATACTAAAACGTGTGTTCTTATGTGTAGGTTTTGATAAATGACAAACGAAGCGCAAATTGATATATGACAAAGTTCAAGTACAAGCGCATAATTGATGCATAACGAGATTCAAGCACAAGACAAAGTTTTATAGTTTAAATGAGTCGTTCTTAATTGTGATCTTGATCCGACAACTTGACTCATGACATGGCTTCTCTCGTAAAACTATTTTTACAAAATCATGCATATTTAATTTAATGCTAAATGATTTTAAATCATGCATATTTACTTTAGTCAAAATGATTTTTAAACATGCCTCTAAAATCTGGACTAAGATAATCGATTATGAACTTATGATAATCGATTATGTTAAGCCAAGACTGCATGATAATCGATTGTGAACTAAATGACAATCGATTGTGTTAAGGCAGTGAGCATCAGGTTTTTTTCAAATCTGCATGACAATCGATTGTGAACCTTATGACAATCGATTGTGATGAGGCAGTGTACATCAAAGTTTTTCAAAACTCAGAATAATCGATTGTGAAGTTAATGACAATCGATTGTGAAGAGACAGTGTCCTTCAGATTTTTCAAAGTCACAAAATAATCGATTGTGAACTTTTGACAATCGATTGTGTTGAGGCAGTGTCTTCCAGACTTTTTCCAAAATTATTAAATAATCGATTGTGAGTATAAAACAATCGATTGGCAAGAGGCAGTGTCTAAAATGATTTTCAAAATCTGATAAATAATCGATTGTTAATCTATTGTGAAGCTGACCGTTGTCGTAAAGTTTTCAAATACCGTCAGGTAATCGATTGTTGATTTTGTACAATCGATTGTTGATATTAAAATCTGGAAAAGATTTTTTGAACGTTGCTGAATAATCGATTGTTGATTTTGTACAATCGATTGATGAAATTAAAATCTGGAAAGGATTTTTTGAACGTTGCTGAATAATCGATTATTGATTTGGTATAATCGATTGTTTTACGTAAAATCTGGAAATGATTTTTTATACGTTACCAATAATCGATTGTTGATCTTGGACAATCGATTGTTAAGCGTAAAATCTGGGATTGTTTCTTGAACGATTGGCAAACAACCGATTGTGGCTTCTTGACAATCGATTGTCACTCAGTAAAATCAGCAACTCTTAATTGACAATTAGACAACGGTAATGCCAAGTTTTTCAACTATAAATACAGCTTCATTTCAGTGTTTTAAACACAACAACACACAACAACTGATCTTACAATTGCTATAAGCTTGCATACTCTATTGCTTATCATTTTATATTCATTTCATAAAGCTTTTGAGAGCCAAAGTCTTGTCCATAGTTGTTGTGATCTTGAGCTTACTTCTTTTACTCATATCTACTCATAAAGGAGTGTATTGTTTGAGTGTTTAGTGTTTTGTACACTTGAAGAGAATTGTGATTCTCTAGTTGTAAGAAACTTGTGCTTCCTTGGTCGAAGTCTTGGAGTGTTGTATCTCCGAGCAAGATTGTTGAGGCTTGTGTCCTCAGATTGTAAAGGTTGGTTAGGCACCCGTAAGCTTAACAGTGAAGTCTTGGAGTGTTGTATCTCCGAGCAAAGGTGTTAAGGCTTGTGTCCTTAAGTTGTAAAGGTTGGTTAGGCACCCGTAAGCTTAACAGTGAAGTCTTGGAGTGTTGTATCTCCGAGCAAAGGTATTAAGGCTTGTGTCCGTAAGTTGTAAAGGTTTGTTGAGCACCCGTAAGCTTGACAAGTTAGTGGAAAATTTCGAGAGAGTCTCTCGGGGACTGGACTAACCACGTGTTGTGGTGAACCAGAATACATCAGTGCGTACTTTATTATTTATCGCACTTATTTACTTCCTGCAATTTTTTAATTCCGCAAAGTTTACGCTAATTTTTATTATAACGCTATTCACCCCCCCTCTAGCGTTAAGCGTATTATCTAGCAATTGGTATCAGAGCCCAACTCTCTGAAGACTTAACAGTTTGAGAGAACCATCCATGGCTTCTACTCGTGACTCTTTTGCAGGAATTGATGAAGGACAATGCTCCACACGACCACCTCTATTCAACGGTACAAACTATACGTACTGGAAGGAGAGGATGAAAATCTTCGTTCAAGCAAACAATTTTCTTCTTTGGAAGGTGATAACAAAGGGAAATCAAATTCCAACCAAAAAGGTTGAAAACGAATGGGTTCCCAAGTCCGAAGAAGAATATGACGCGGATGATATCCGAAAGGTGCAAAATAATGCTAAAGCAATTAATTTACTATATTGTGCTGTAAATGCTGACGATTACAGGAAAATATCGTGTTGCACAACGGCGAAGGAAATATGGGACAAGCTGGAAATTACGTACGAAGGTACGGACCAGGTAAGGGAAGCCAAAATTGATTTCCTAACCCATGCTTATGAATTATTTCACATGAAGGAAGGTGAAAAGGTGGATGAAATGTTTGAACGATTTTCAATAATCGTAAATGATCTACATGCTCTCAAGAAGACATTCACGGATAGAGAACTTGTTCGAAAAATTCTTAGAAGTCTCACTCCGGCATGGCGATCAAAGGCCGACGCAATCCAAGAATCCATTGGCGTCTCAAATGTCACCATCGACGCATTAAGAGGTAACCTTAAGACTTATGAGTCTACTATACTTAACCCTCTTGTTGATGATCAAAGGAGGCAAAGAATAGCGCTTAAGGCAAGCACAAGCCAACCTCAAGTTGATGAGGACGGAGACAACGAGTTTGGACTCGTTATCAAAAGATTTCAAAAGTTCATGCGAAAGGAGTATGAACGAAAGGGCAAAAAGCAAGGCGAGCAAATAAAGTGCTATGAATGCGGTGAAACCGGGCACATCAAATCAAATTGCCCAAACATCAAAAAGGAGAAGAAACCTTTTAGGAAGCAACGTGCATACATTTCTTGGGGAGGAGACTCTGAAGATGAGTCAAGCGAAGAAGAAGAAGACGAAGCCGCAAACCTTTGTCTTATGGCGCAAGAAGACAAGCAAGATGAGGTATGTCAAATCTCTTCTAAAAACTTCTTTACTCTTGAAGAAATGCGAACTGCTTTTGATGAGCTATATACTGAATTTATTAAGGCTTCAAAAACTGTCAAGAGCATAAAAGAAAATGCTTCTCCAAAAGAAAAAGATTTTCAAAAAAAGCTTTCTTTGAAAGAAAAGGATTTAGAAAAACTGGTTTTAGAAAATGAGAAGCTGAAAGAGGAAAACACGTTTTTCGGAAAAAGAAGCGCCGACAAGCCCGAAAGTTCTATTAAAAATTGTTCTTCTTGCATGCATCTCGAAAATGAGGTAGATAGACTTAAAGGTACCTTAGATAAGTTTAATTCTTCCCACAAAAATTTGAATAAGGTCCTTGTTAATTTGAAATCAACCAAGCATGGCATAGGCTTTAAGAATGAGCCTAAAGAAAAGGTTGACGCCAAACCCCAACCACCTAAGGCTCAACCTAGGATTAGTAAAACAAATGCTTATCATAGAAATAGCAATCCTAGAACAAATATGCATGCTAGACCAAATGTTGAACATTTTAGAAGACCTAGAAATGACTTACCACCTAGAAATGACTACCCTAGAAATGATGCATATTATAGGCCAAATACTAGAAGGAACTTCGAACCCTTTAGAGCACCTAAAAATGATTTCCAACGTAGAAATAATTATTCTAGAAATGCTGCTCATAGTAGGAGAAATGATGTTCATAAAGCGCGCAATAGTCACAATGCCGAAAATAGAGTAAACCATTTTCGTACGTCAAGTTACTATGAACCTAGAAGGATGCATAACGCCAACGTGACTTGTCATTATTGTAGACATATTGGTCATATTGCTCCTGCATGTTTTACACGACATAGACATATCACTCAATCGCATTATTATGATATGCCTAACCCCGTAGGACCCAAAATGGCATGGGTACCAAAAGATCATTAATCTGTTTTGCAGGTGTGCTTGAAAGGCTACAACATTGTAGTAGATGCACCGAGCACGACACCTCATTGCATCAAGAGGAAATTTCGGTTAGTTATCCTTTTTGACAAAAAACCGAATTGTTGATATGTGCTAGCAACCAATATTAACTTATTTGTTGTTAATTTGGTTCCCTCATTGTTGAATCTTTAAGCTTAGTCGTAATAGTTGATGTGCGTTAACAATTGAGATATAATTGTCAACAATCAATATCAATTAGCTTTGTTGATTCATATGTCGAAAACGTGTTGTTAAATGACAATTGGTGTCAATTAGTTTACTTGTTAGTTATCTGCTTTTAAAAGATCAAAACTGTTGATATGTATTAACAGTTAGCTTGATAAAATCATTTCATTCATGATTTGATAATTGCTATCTGTGGTTTAAATAACTTTTGGTACACTTGTTATGTCATCCAACAAATGGGTTTTGCGTTGTTTTATAACAATTGGTATATCTATGTCTTGTTGGTATGTCTTGAAAAATTTCTGATTAAGGGGAAATAGATTGCATGAAGTTTACTATCTTTTTGATGACAGAATTTCAAAACAACTCTCTATATTGGCAATGTTATTTTCTTTAAACTCTCATGCCACTAATATCTTGCATTCCAAATCTTGTGGAAAATGATATCTTAGAGAATATTTGTATTACTTTGGAGCAACTAATAAGTGTCATGCAAGGAATCTGTAAATCGCATTTGAGATATCATTGATAGACATGCTTAATTTCTTCTTGGAGCTGCAAATTAAGCAAGTGAAAGAGGGAACTTTCATTTTTCCATCTAAATGTCGCAAGGAGTTGCCAAATCAATTTGAAAAGAGCAACACCAAACCAATGGTCACTTCAATGAATTTAGATGACCATCTTGACAGAAATGTGAAAGGTAAGACGAGCAACACCAAGAACTACACAGGTATGATCGTTCCTCACTTTACCTTATTGCTAGTAGACTTGATAAAATATTTAGCGTTTAATGTTGTGCTAAATATAAATCACGTCCAAATGAAGTATTGAATGCGGGTAAATGTTGATCTAAATGCATACATTTTAGCTGCATTTATATTTTAATTACTGACTTGAGCGTCGGAGATGTTTAATTCTATTTTGCAGGTTTCACCCTAAAGGTAGGGGGAATTATTAAGTTTTGGCACAGAACAATCGATTGTTCCAAGCAAATAATCGATTATCTTGCTGTGCAGAAAATCGATTAGCAGTATCACTAATCGACTGTTTATGGTTTATGTTTATTATGCAGTTTTGTTGAATAATTGATTCTTTAACTGCAAAATCGATTTCCGTCTCAGCCATTCAGCAATGCTTTTCCAAAACAATCGATTGTTTCAAAATATAATCGATTATTCTCAAAATCAGAAAATTTCTGTGCTCACTGTAACATAGCAATCGATTACCATATCTTGACAATCGATTATTTCATGTCAGTAACTCAAAATTTGTTACCGTTTGGTTCTGCAATCGATTTGTGTCAGTTCCGAGATTCAGTCAAATCTTAATGACAATCGATTATCTCATTCCAACAATCGATTGTCTAACGGTCAGTAAGATTTATTTTTACCGTTTCTGACTGTTTCAGCTTTGAATTTTCTGCAGATTTCTTCCATTAATGAAATGCCTTTCTCCCCTCTATAAATAGGCTCCATATATATTCATTTTTATTCACTCAAGCATCAATTTTAGCTTTAGCTCTCAAACTATCAAAACTCTTTCAAGTCTCTTGCAAATTCCAGCAATACTTAGTAAAAATGTCGGGCCGTCACTCCAAACGTTCCCGTTCTGCTAGGCATGGTGCATCCTCCTCTACTACTCCAAACTATCCCTATCAAGATGGTTCCGTTTATTATTTTAATTCTGACATCGAGCTTACTCGATTTTTAATAAAATTTGAAAAGCGCGACATTCTTCCTCCCCGCTTTTCAACCAACAAGTATCTTGAATCTTATGGCCCTGCTGCAAATATGCTCAAAAATTGTCAACTTCTTGACTTCTTACTTCTTACCCACCCTTATATCAATACTACATTGATTCAAGCATTTTACTCCAACCTTCATGAGGATGATGACGGTGAGCTTGTGACAAATATAAATGGTGTTCAAATTCTTCTTTCCGATGAAAACCTTCATACCATTGCCCGTCTTCCTCATAGTGGCAAAGACATTTTTCGGTACATCGGCGAGGCCGGAGCCCTTTTTGATGAAACAGTCCTCCTACATCAAACCGGACTTACTTCTTATGATCCAAATCTTTCTTCCCGCCGTCCTACAATTACGGGAATGGATCCAAATTATCGGTTGATTTTCTATTTCATCACCCGAGTCCTCAAGCCTCGCAAGCATAACTATACCACCATTTCCCAAGAGGACACCAAGCTCATGCATGCCATAATAACCGGAGCTAACATCAATTGGTGTCGGTTCGTCAAGATTCACATGCGTGACGCTATCGGAGATGATAGGCCTCTTCCTTATGCTCTCCTCATCATGAATTTTCTTGAAGCCTCCGGATTCATCACTTCCAACGGTCCTCTCAAAAAGAGTACCAAGAAGTGGGAAATTTTAGAATCCTCCTTTCATCATGACGGTGATCATGCAGCCTCTGCTCCTCCTCCAACCCGTCGAACCCGTCCGCCTCAAGAGCCCACTCTCCAATCCATTTCCGACCAAATTGCTTCCTTGACCACCTCTGTTGGTCAATTGACTCATGAGATCCATGGATATTTTTATCATGTTCATTATCCATATGCGGGTCTTGTTCCCTTCGAAGCAGTGTCGGATAATGAGGCGGGAAATGATGATGAATGATTTCTTTATTTTTTTTGGTTCTATTGTGATATGTTTTATTGTCCCCTCCTTATGTAATTGTTTTTCTTTCCAATAAATAAACAAGTTTTATTTACATCTTTGGCATCTTCTTATATTATTTTTGCTAATGGCAAAAGGGGGAAGATAACGGGTATGCACTCTCAATATTTATAAGCTTAAATTGAGGGGGAATTCATATATAGAGGGGGAACAAATTGCATACTTGTTGATGCATATATATACTTGTCTTGAATCGTCATTATAAATTGTTTAATTTGCATAACCCGCTTAAAGTTTGCCATTATCAAAAAGGGGGAAATTGTTGGAAACACGTTCTCAAGGCTTTATACTAAAACGTGTGCTCTTATGTATAGGTTTTGATGAATGACAAACGAAGCGCAAATTGATATATGACAAAGTTCAAGTACAAGCGCATAATTGATGCATAACGAGATTCAAGCACAAGACAAAGTTTTATAGTTTAAATGAGTCGTTCTTAATTGTGATCTTGATCCGACAACTTGACTCATGACATGGCTTCTCTCGTAAAACTATTTTTACAAAATCATGCATATTTAATTTAATGCTAAATGATTTTAAATCATGCATATTTACTTTAGTCAAAATGATTTTTAAACATGCCTCTAAAATCTGGACTAAGATAATCGATTATGAACTTATGATAATCGATTATGTTAAGCCAAGACTGCATGACAATCGATTGTGAACTAAATGACAATCGATTGTGTTAAGGCAGTGAGCATCAGGTTTTTTTCAAATCTGCATGATAATCGATTGTGAACCTTATGACAATCGATTGTGATGAGGCAGTGTACATCAAAGTTTTTCAAAACTCAGAATAATCGATTGTGAAGTTAATGACAATCGATTGTGAAGAGACAGTGTCCTTCAGATTTTTCAAAGTCACAAAATAATCGATTGTGAACTTATGACAATCGATTGTGTTGAGGCAGTGTCTTCCAGACTTTTTCCAAAATTATTAAATAATCGATTGTGAGTATAAAACCATCGATTGGCAAGAGGCAGTGTCTAAAATGATTTTCAAAATCTGATAAATAATCGATTGTTAATCGATTGTGAAGCTGACCGTTGTCGTAAAGTTTTCAAATACCGTCAGGTAACCGACTGTTGATTTTGTACAATCGATTGTTGATATTAAACTCTGGAAAAGATTTTTTGAACGTTGCTGAATAATCGATTGTTGATTTTGTACAATCGATTGTTGAAATTAAAATCTGGAAAGGATTTTTTGAACGTTGCTGAATAATCGATTATTGATTTGGTATAATCGATTGTTTTACGTAAAATCTGGAAATGATTTTTTGAACGTTACCAATAATCGATTGTTGATCTTGGACAATCGATTGTTAAGCGTAAAATATGGGATTGATTTCTGGAACGATTGGCAAACAATCGATTGTGGCTTCTTGACAATCGATTGTCACTCAGTAAAATCAGCAACTCTTAATTGATAATTAGACAACGGTAATGCCAAGTTTTTCAACTATAAATACAGCTTCATTTCAGTGTTTTAAACACAACAACACACAACAACTGATCTTACAATTGCTATAAGCTTGCATACTCTATTGCTTATCATTTTATATTCATTTCATAAAGCTTTTGAGAGCCAAAGTCTTGTCCATAGTTGTTGTGATCGTGAGCTTACTTCTTTTACTCATATCTACTCATAAAGGAGTGTATTGTTTGAGTGTTTAGTGTTTTGTACACTTGAAGAGAATTGTGATTCTCTAGTTGTAAGGAACTTGTGTTTCCTTGGTCGAAGTCTTGGAGTGTTGTATCTCCGAGAAAGATTGTTGAGGCTTGTGTCCTCAGATTGTAAAGGTTGGTTAGGCACCCGTAAGCTTAACAGTGAAGTCTTGGAGTGTTGTATCTCCGAGCAAAGGTGTTAAGGCTTGTGTCCTTAAGTTGTAAAGGTTGGTTAGGCACCCGTAAGCTTAACAGTGAAGTCTTGGAGTGTTGTATCTCCGAGCAAAGGTATTAAGGCTTGTGTCCTTAAGTTGTAAAGGTTTGTTGAGCACCCGTAAGCTTGACAAGTTAGTGGAAAATCTCGAGAGAGTCTCTCGGGGACTGGACTAGCCACGTGTTGTGGTGAACCAGAATACATCGGTGCGTACTTTATTATTTATCGCACTTATTTACTTCCTGCAATTTTTTAATTCCGCAAAGTTTACGCTAATTTTTATTATAACGCTATTCACCCCCCCCCCCTCTAGCGTTAAGCGTATTATCTAACAATTAGTATCAGAGCCCAACTCTCTGAAGACTTAACAGTTTGAGAGAACCATCCATGACTTATACTCGTGACTCTTTTGCAGGAATTGATGAAGGACAATGCTCCACACGACCACCTCTATTCAACGGTACAAACTATACGTACTGGAAGGAGAGGATGAAAATCTTCGTTCAAGCAAAAAATTTTCTTCTTTGGAAGGTGATAACAAAGGGAAATCAAATTCCAACCAAAAAGGTTGAAAACGAATGGGTTCCCAAGTCCGAAGAAGAATATGACGCGGATGATATCCGAAAGGTGCAAAATAATGCTAAAGCAATTAATTTACTATATTTTTCTGTAAATGCTGACGATTACAGGAAAATATCGTGTTGCACAATGGCGAAGGAAATATGGGACAAGCTGGAAATTACGTACGAAGGTACGGACCAGGTAAGGGAAGCCAAAATTGATTTCCTAACCCATGCTTATGAATTATTTCACATGAAGGAAGGTGAAAAGGTGGATGAAATGTTTGAACGATTTTCAATAATCGTAAATGATCTACATGCTCTCAAGAAGACATTCACGGATAGAGAACTTGTTCGAAAAATTCTTAGAAGTCTCACTCCGGCATGGCGATCAAAGGCCGACGCAATCCAAGAATCCATTGGCGTCTCAAATGTCACTATCGACGCATTAAGAGGTAACCTTAAGACTTATGAGTCTACTATGCTTAACCCTCTTGTTGATGATCAAAGGAGGCAAAGAATAGCGCTTAAGGCAAGCACAAGCCAACCTCAAGTTGATGAGGACGGAGACAACGAGTTTGGACTCGTTATCAAAAGATTTCAAAAGTTCATGCGAAAGGAGTATGAACGAAAGGTCAAAAAGCAAGGCGAGGAAATAAAGTCCTATGAATACGGTGAAACTGGGCACGTCAAATCAAATTGCCCAAACATCAAAAAGGAGAAGAAACCTTTTAGGAAGCAACGTGCATACATTTCTTGGGGAGGAGACTCCGGAGATGAGTCAAGCGAAGAAGAAGAAGACGAAGCCGCAAACCTTTGTCTTATGGCGCAAGAAGACAAGCAAGATGAGGTATGTCAAATCTCTTCTAAAAACTTCTTTACTCTTGAAGAAATGCGAACTGCTTTTGATGAGCTATATACTGAATTTATTAAGGCTTCAAAAACTGTCAAGAGCATAAAAGAAAATGCTTCTCTAAAAGAAAAAGATTTTCAAAAAAAGCTTTCTTTGAAAGAAAAGGATTTAGAAAAACTGGTTTTAGAAAATGAGAAGCTGAAAGAGGAAAACAAGTTTTTCGGAAAAAGAAGAGCCAACAAGCCCGAATGTTCTATTAAAAATGGGTAGTTACGCCTGGTGTTGTGGCACCGACCAAAGAGGGGCTAGCTATGTCTGTTGATGCCTTGTGGAGATTGGACAGGTTCACCAAACTCTTCACTACTACTTATGGTGGTACATCTTCTGAGGATCCTCGGGATTATTTGAACAGCAATTGTGAGGTTCTTCGAAATATGGGGATAGTGGAGACCAATAGGGTCGACTTTGCTGCTTTTCATTTGTCTGGATCCGCCAAGACTTGGTGGACAGATTATCGTTTTGCTAGACTAGTTGGGTAACCAACTTTGACTTAGGATCAGTTCTCTCAGCTATTTCTGGAGAAGTTTCTTTCTATCACTCAGAGGGAGAACTATCAGAGGCAGTTTGAGCGTCTCCAGCAGGGTTCTATGATTGTTACTCAGTACGAGACCAGATTGTTGACTTGGCTCATCATGATATTCTTATACTTCCCACTGAGAGAGAGAGTGAGGAGGTTCATTGAGGGACTCGTTCGCCTATTCGGTTGCAGATAGCTAAGGAGACGGGGAACGAGATTTCTTTTTAGGATGCAGCCAATGTGTCCAGGAGAGTTGAGAGGGTTCTGTCACATGGGATTGGTCAAAGGTCTAACAAGAGACCTCGTCATTCAGGCAAATTTAGTGGTGCCTCATCTGGAGGTAGAGATTCTTTTGGTAGGGGCCATTCTTCCAGGTTGTTTCATTTTGCACTTCAGGCTTCTCACAGTGCTCCAGGTGGCCGCGATTCTCATATGCAGTATTCTGATCAGTTTCCCTACAGTGCACTGCTAGCTCCTATCAATGCACCACTGCTCTAGAGTTTTTACTGTGGTCATTCAAGCTGTAAGGGTTAACAATCTAGCTATCGAGGGCTTATTATACTTGTGGCGATATGAGGCATATTGCTAGATTTTGCTTTCGAGCACCGAGTAGCTCTCAGCATCAAGGTTATTGTGCCATGGTATAGGCACCGAGTGTTCCACCGCCCGCTCAGCCAGCTAGAGGTGGAGGTCACACTGCTAGAGGTAGAGGCTAGCCAGCAGGAGGCCGTCCCAGAGATGTAATTCAGAGTGGTGGGGCCCAGCTCCGACGTTATGCTTTTCCAGCCAAATCTGAGGCGGAGGCTTTCGATACAGTTATCACATGTAGTGTTCTGGTTTGTAGTAGGGATGCTTTGATGCTATTTGATCTAGGGTCTACATACTCTTATGTGTTATTTTATTGTGCAGTGTACTCGCTCATGCCTAGTAATTCTTTCAGTGCTCATGTATATGTGTCTATATGGGTGGGTGATTCTATTATGGTAGATCATGTTCATCACTATTGTGTAGTTGTGATTGGGGGTCTTGAGACCTGAGTAGACTTGCTACTTTTGGATATGGTTGATTTTGATGTCATATTAGGGATGGACAGGTTATCACCTTAACATGCTAACTTGGATTGTCATGCCAAGACTTTGACCTTAGCCTTGCCAGGTTTACCTCATTTAGAGTGGAAAGGGACTCTTGGTCATTCTAGCCGTAGTTTTATCTCATATGAGAAGGGTCAGCATATGGTCGAGAAAGGGTGTTAGGACTATTATGCATATATTCGTGATTCTAGTGCTGAGGTTCCTTCTATGGATTATGTGCATGTTGTTCGTGAGTTGAAATATTTCCTTCAGACCTGCCAAGTATGCCACCTGACAAGGATATTGACTTATGCATTGATAGGCTTCGGGCACACAGCTCATTTCTATTCCACCGTATCGTATGGCCTCGCCTGAGTTGAAAGAATTGAAGGAGAAGTAGCAAGACTTGCTTGATAAGGTCTTTATTATACCTAGTATCTATCCTTAGGTTGCACCGGTGTTGTTTGTTAAGAAGAAGGACGGATCAATGAGGATGCGTATACATTACCGGTAGTTGAACAAGGTTACAATCAAGAATAAGTATCCATTACCAAGGATTGATGATTTGTTGATCAGTTTCAGGGTACCAAGATATTCTTAAAGATTGACTTGAGATCTGGCTACCATCAGTTGAGTATTAGGGCATCTAATATGCCTAAGACAGCTTTCCGCACTTTTGTACAGGCATTATGAGTTCTTGGTGATGTTGTTTGGGTTGACAATGCCCCAGCAGCTTTCATGGATTTGATGATCGAGTGTTCAAGACTTAATTGGATTCGTTTGTGAAAGTCTTCATTGATGATATTTTGATCTATTCCGGTAGCTGGGAGGAGCATGAGCAGCATCTAAGAGTTGTTCTTCAGACTTTGAGAGATAATCAGTTGTATACAAAGTTTTCGAAGTGTGAGTTCTGGTTGAGTTCGGTTGCATTCTTGGGTCACGCTGTATCAGCAGAGGCTATTCAGGTGGATCCGAAGAAGATAGAGTCAGTCAAGTACTGGCCTAGACCCGCATCAGCTACAAAGATCCGGAGTTTCTTG
This sequence comes from Nicotiana benthamiana, assembly GCA_034376525.1. Taxonomy (NCBI): domain Eukaryota; kingdom Viridiplantae; phylum Streptophyta; class Magnoliopsida; order Solanales; family Solanaceae; genus Nicotiana; species Nicotiana benthamiana. The sequence goes on along the minus strand of CM067324.1, from coordinate 129,606,113 downwards.
GGTTTGGCAGGCTATTGTCATCGATTTGGGGAGGGGTTTTCATCTATTGCAGCCCCGATAACTAGGTTGAACCAGAAGGATGCCCAGTTCAGGTGGTTGGACGAGTGTGAAGTGAGCTTTCTGAAGCTCAAGACAGCTTTGACTACGACACCGGTGTTGGTATTGCCTATATGTTCAGGGCCATATACAGTTTATTGTGATGTATCTCGTATTAGACTTGGTGTAGTGTTGATGTGGTATGGCAAGGTCATTGCTTATGTTTCGCGACAGTTGAGATTTATGAGAAGAATTATCCAGTTCACGATTTGGAGTTAGCAGCCATTGTCCACGCGCTGAAGATTTGGAGGCACTATTTATATAGAGTGTCATGTGAGGTGTTCATGTATCACAAGAGGATACAGTATTTGTTTAAGCAGAAGGAGCTAAAATTGAGGAAGAAGAGGTGTTTGGAGCTATTAAATACTATGATATCACTATATTATACCATCCGGGGAAGGCCAATGTGGTGGCCGATGCTTTGAGTAGACAGTCGGCCAGTATAGGCAGTCTTGCATATATTTTGGTCAGTGAGAGACCGCTTCCTTTGGATGTTCTTGTCCAACCAGTTCGTGAGGTTGGATGTTTCTGAGCCTAGCCATGTATTAGCTTGCACAGTCGCTCGTTCTTCATTATTTGAGCGTATTCAAGATCGACAGTATGATGATCCCCATCAATGTGTCCTAAGGGACATGGTGTGGCACGGGAATGCCAAGCGGGTTATTGTTGGACATGATAGAGTGTTGCAGATGCAGAGTTGAGTATGTGTGCCTAATGTAGATGGACTTCGAGAGTTGATTTTAGAGAAGGCCCATAGTTCCTGGTATTCCATTCAATCGGGGCCCGCTAAAATGTATCAGGACTTGCGGCAGTGTTATTAGTGAGGAGGATGAAGAATGATATTGTTGCATATGTGACTCGACGTCTAAATTGTCAGCAACTAAAGTACGAGCATCAGAGACTTGGTTTTTTGTTCCAGAAGATTGAGATTCCTGAGTAGAATTGGGAACGTATCACTATGGACTTCGTTGTTGGACTCTCATGGACTCAGAGGAAGTTTGATGCAGTATGGGTTATTGTTGATAGGCTGACCAAGTTAGCACATTTCATTCTTGTGGCAGTCTCCTATACTTCAGAGAGGTTAGCTGAGATCTATATCCGGGGGATTATTCGTCTTCATGGTGTGCCCATGTCTATCATTTATGACCGAGGTACGCAGTTTACCTCATATTTCTAGAGGGTAGTTCAGCATGAGTTAGGCACAAGGGTTGAGTTGAGCACAATATTTCATTCTCAGACGGACGGGCAGTAGCGCACTATTCAGGTTTTGGAGGATATGCTCCGAGCTTGTATCATTGACTTTGCAGGCTCGTGGGATCCCTTCTTGCCTTTAGTGGGATTTTGCCTACAACAACAGCTACCATTTGAGTATCCAGATGGCTCCTTATGAGGCTTTATATGGTAGGCGGTGTCGGCCGCCGGTTGGGTGGTTTGAGCCGGGAGAGGCTCGGTTGTTGGGTACAGATCTAGTGTAGGATGCCTTGGACAAGGCTAGATCATTCAGGCTGGGCTTCGTACAGATCAGTCCAGGCAAAAGAGTTATACCGACCGTAAGGTGCAGGATGTGACATTCATGGTCGGTGAGTGGGTGTTGTTTTGAGTATCGACTATGAAGGGCATGATGAGATTTAGGAAGAAGCGCAAGCTAAGCCCTAGATTCGTTAGTCCTTTCGAGATTCAAGATCGAGTGGTAGAGATGGCTTACAAACTTGCATTTCCTTCGAGCTTATCAGTCATGCATCTAGTGTTTCATGTGTCCATGCTTCGGAAGTTTCATGGCGATGCATCACGATGTGTTAGACTTCAACACTGTCCAGCTAGACAAGGACTTATCCTATAAGGAGGAGTCGGTAGCTATCTAGACCAACAGGTTTATCAATTGAGATAAAAGAGTTTCCTTATGTTCGGCTTTAGTGGAGAGGTCAGCCTGTTAAGGCAGCGACCTGGGAGTCCGAGTCCAATATGCGGAGCCAATATCCCTATCTTTTCTCCGATCCAGGTGCTTCTTTCTTATGTCCGTTCGAGGACGAATGGTTGTTTTAGACGTGGAGGATGTGATAACCCAAAAGGTCATCACATGATTTACAACTAAATTTGATGCTCCGAGGCCTCAAGAACCTCCTTTTATCTCACCTCGATTTATATTCACGGTCTGGGCGTATATCCAGGACGCTTTCATGTGAAAATTTGATGAAAATGCTAATTTGGCCTTTAAATGTAATTTAAGTTGCTTTTGATCAATATTTTGGTTAATTAGGCCCGGGCCCGTGATTTGACGGTCCCGGAGGGTCCGTAGAAAAATACGGGACTTTGGCATATGCCCAGAATTGAATTCAAAGGTCCCAAGCCCGAGAAATTAATTTTTGAAGAAAATTGCTTAAGTGAAATTTTAAGAGTTTTTGGAAATTTCAATGTGTTTGAATCTGGTAGTATCGTGCCCATTTTAGTTTCGGAGCCCAGTATAGGTCTTATATGGCATTTAAGTTGTACGTGTAAAATTTGGTTAGAAACGGAGGTCATATGGCATGATTCGGACCCTTAGTTGTAAAATTTGAAACCTTGAAAGTTCTTGAGATTTTCTTTGATTTTGATGCTAAACTCGTAGTTGTTGATGTTATTTTAATAATTTGATCACACAAACAAATGCGTATGATATTATTGGACCTGCGTGCATGTTTGGTTTGGATCCCCGAGGGCTTAAGTGAGTTTTGGATAGGCCATGGAGTGGAATTGAACTTAGGAAAATTGATATTGGTGTTGCAGGTCTGTAGGCTACACAATTGCGAAGCCTAGCTAGCAATTGCGAGCTCACATTGCGAACATCCATCGCATTTGCGATGATTGGGGTGGGTAGGAAACCTTCGCAATTGCGAAACTTATGTCGTAAATGCAACCTTAGCAGGCACCGCATTTGCGAACATTTGTTCGCATTTGTGAAGAAAGCAGAAGCAAGCCTTATTTCACAATTGCGAAGCTTTGGCCGTAATTGCGAGTTTGCATTTGCGAACCTGGTATCGCAAATGCGATATCTGCACCTGTGCAAATTATAACTTAGCTGAAAATTCTTCATTTTTCAAACTCCCTCAAACCCTAAGCTCTCATGGGAGATTTTCTAAAGAAAAGTTCTTTCCAAATTGATTGTAAGTCATTTCTAACTCATTTTATTTAATCTATAACATCTTTTTACATGATTTCAACTCAAAATCAATGGTTTTCATGAGGGAAATTGGGTTTTTGGATATAACTTAGGATATTCAAATTTTGGGAATTTGGACCACGATTTGAGGTCCGATTTCAAAACAAATTATATATTTGAGTTCGTGGGTGAATGGGTCGGGTTTTGATTTGAACCTCGGGTTTTGACCATGTTGGCCCGGGATCAATTTTTGAATTTTTGGGAAAATGATTTGAAAGCCTATTTGCATGCATTATAATTGATTCATTAAGCATTTATTAATATTTTTAAGTAAATTGTGTCTAGATACAAGCGAATTAGTGTTAAAAACAAGAGGTAAGGCAATAGTTGAGGCTTGAATTGTGTTCTTGGTATTGAGGTAGGTGTTTGGTCTATCTTAGATTGAGGGATTAGGAGTTTTGTATTATTTGGTATATATTAATTGTTGATTACGACGTATAGGAAAGGTGATGAGTATCTATGCATCGGTATCAAGCATGCACATAAGTCTTATAATATGATTGATGTGACTTCGTTTTGTCTTGTTCATGCTTTATATGATGACTTCTATTGTTAAACAAGGCTTGTGGAAGTGTTAATGGTAATTGAACATAGTAGAGCGTTGGCTCAAGTTGAGTATTGAGTTGTGAAGTCATTGTGGAAAATAGAAGAGGCTTAATTGTCTCCCTTGCCGAGATGTTATTGATTTTGATATTATCTCCCTTGCCGGGATGTTATTACTCATGACATTATTTCCCTTGCTGGAATATCGTTGTTATGCTATTGTTCCCTTACTGGGATCTTGTTGTGATATTATTAATTCCCTTTCCCCAAATTGCTTTGTGATTGTTTCTGGGGTGAGGAAAAGTGTAAAGCACGAAGGGTGATGTCGTGCATGATTTTTAGAGTGTTAAAGCACGAAAGGTGATGCTGTGTCAATATTGAGGTAAAAGCATGAAGGGTGATGTTGCGTCGTGCGATGTACAACGCATGTCATGATATAAATTATAATGCACGAAGGATCAATCTGTGCCATGATTATGTGAGATAAGATCACGAATGGTGATGTTGTGCTGATTATATTGATTCTCATGGTCAGGACGATAGTAAAAACACGAAGGGTGATGTCGAGCACTTGCCTTTGATTTCCTGATTCTTGATGATAATTGAATTATGGTGTTCTTTACATTTATCTATTGGTTTTTTGTTGTTACTTGATATTCCCCGCAGCATCCCCCCCCCTTCCTATCTTTATCTATAAATTTTTGCATTTATTTTTCCGTTGTATATGATTTAACTGCACAGGTTTATTTGGTAGTCTGGTCCTAGCTTCTTTACTAGTTCGCCGAGGTTAGGGTAGGCACATACCAGCACATGGGGTCGGTTGTGCTGATACTACACTCTACACTGTGTGCAGATCTCGATGTTGCAGGTTTTGGACCACAGTGAGGTTGGTACCTTCAGCATATCAAGCGACCCGAGGTAGTCCTGGAGGCGTCCGCAGGCCTTAGGGTCTCCTTCTATCTTTCCATATTGTATCTTCTATGTATTTCAGAAACGGCTATATATTTATCTTTCGAACCCCTATTTGTAGTACTCCTAGACAATCTGTGAGATTGTGACACCAGTTCTTGGTAGCTTATGTTTATGGATTGGTATTGGTATTATTACTAAATTGTTACATTTCATTCTTCCACTTTATTATTTCCGTTGTTTATATAATGTTAATTCAGAACTATTGAAGGATTAAAAATGGAAAAGGTAAAATAATTATAACAATTGGCTTGCCTGGATTTTACTAGTAGGTGCTATCACAACTCCCGAGGGTGGGTAATCTGGGTCGTGAAATCCCGATATCTCGAGTTCGTATCGGATCGATTTAAACTTGGCTCAAGGATTATTATACCTATCAGTAAAGATCTAAGGGTTTATTCCCTAGCCCAAGCCAATTCTGTTAGATAATACGCTTAACGCTAGAGGGGGGTAAATAGCGTTATAATAAAATTTAGCGTAAACTTGCGGAATTTGAAATTTGCAGGAAATAAATAAGTGCGTTAAGTAAACAAAAAGGAAAGAACGCACCGATGTATTCTGGTTCACCATAACAAGTGGCTAGTCCAGTCTCCGAGAGACTCTCTCGAGATTTTCCACTAACTTGTCAAGCTTACGGGTGCTCAACAAACCTTTACAACTTAAGGACACAAGCCTTAACACCTTTCCTCGGAGATACAACACTCCAAGACTTCACTGTTAAGCTTACGGGTGCCTAACCAACCTTTACAACTTAAGGACACAAGCCTTAACACCTTTGCTCGGAGATACAACACTCCAAGACTTCACTGTTAAGCTTACGGGTGCCTAACCAACCTTTACAATCTGAGGACACAAGCCTCAACAATCTTGCTCGGAGATACAACACTCCAAGACTTCGACCAAGGAAACACAAGTTCCTTACAACAAGAGAATCACAATTCTCTTCAAGTGTACAAAACACTCAAACAATACACTCCTTAATGAGTAGATATGAGTAAAAGAAGTAAGCTCAAGATCACAACAACTATGGACAAGACTTTGGCTCTCAAAAGCTTTATGAAATGAATATAAAATGATAAACAATAGTATGCAAGCTTATAGAAATAGAATGATCAGTTGTTGTATGATGTTGTGTTTAAAACACTGAAATGAAGCTGTATTTATAGTTGAAAAACTTGGCATTACCGTTGCCTAATTGCCAATTAAGAGTTGCTGATTTTACTGTGTGACAATCGATTGTCAAGAAGTCACAATCGATTGTTTGCCAGTCGTTCCAGAAATCAATCCCAGATTTTACGCTTAACAATCGATTGTCCAAGATCAACAATCGATTATTGGTAACGTTCAAAAAATCTTTTTCAGATTTCACGCAAAACAATCGATTATACAGAATCAATAATCAATTATTCATCAACGTTCAAAAAATCTTTTCCAGATTTTAATTTCAACAATCGATTGTACAAAATCAACAATCGATTATTCAGCAACGTTCAAAAAATCTTTTCCAGATTTTAATTTCAACAATCGATTGTACAAAATCAACAATCGATTACCTGACGGTATTTGAAAACTTTACGACAACGGTCAGCTTCACAATCGATTGTGCAATGTTAACAATCGATTATTTATTAGTTTTTGAAAAACATTTTAGACACTGCCTCTTGACAATCGATTGTATAATGATAACAATCGATTATTTGATAACTTTGAAAAGTCTAGAAGACACTGTCTCAGAACAATTGATTATCATATGTTCACAATCGATTATTTTGTGACTTTGAAAAATCTGAAGGACACTGTCTCTTCACAATCGATTGTCATTAGCTTCACAATCGATTATTCTGAGTTTTGAAAAACTTTGATGGACACTGCCTCATCACAATCGATTGTCATAAGGTTCACAATCGATTGTCATGCAGGTTTGAAAAACCTGATGCTCACTGCCTTAACACAATCGATTGTCATTAGGTCACAATCGATTGTCATGCAGTCTTGGCTTAACATAATCGATTATCATAAGTACATAATCGATTATCTTAGTCCAGTTTTTAGAGGCATGTTTAAAAATCATTTTGACTAAAGTAAATATGCATGATTTATAATCATTTAGCATTAAATTAAGTATGCATGATTTTGGAAAACATAGTTTTACGAGAGAAGCCATATCATGAGTCAAGTTGTAGAATCAAGAACACAATTAAGAACGACTCATTTAAACTATAAAACTTTGTCTTGTGCTTGAATCTCGTTATGCATCAATTATGCGCTTGTACTTGAACTTCGTCATATATCAATTTGCGCTTCGTTTGTCATTTATCAAAACCTACACATAAGAACACACGTTTTAGTATAAAGCCTTGAGAACGTGTTTCCAACAATTTCCCCCTTTTTGATAATAGCAAACTTTAAGCGGGTTATACAAATTAAATAATTTATAATGACGATTCAAGACAAGTATATATATGCATCAACAAGTATGCAATTTGTTCCCCCTCAATATATGAATTCCCCCTCAATTTAAGCTTATAAATATTGAGAGTACATACCCGTTATCTTCCCCCTTTTGCCATTAGCAAAAATAATATAAGAAGATGCCAAAGATGTAAATAAAACTTGTTTATTTATTGGAAAGAGAAAACAATTACATAAGGAGGGGACAATAAAACATATCACAATAGATCCAAAAAAAACAAAGAAATCATTCATCATCATTTCCCGCCTCATTGTCCGGCACTGCTTCAAAGGGAACAAGACCGGCATATGGATAATGAACATGGTCAAAATATCCATGGATCTCATTTGTCAATTGACCAACAGAGGTGGTCAAGGAAGCAATTTGGTCGGAAATGGATTGGAGAGTGGGCTCTTGAGGCGGACGAGTTCGACGGGTTGGAGGAGGAGCAGGCTCTGCATGATCACCGTCATGATGAAAGGAGGATTCTGAAATTTCCCACTTCTTGGTACTCTTTTTGAGAGGACCCTTGGAAGTGATGAATCCGGAGGCTTCAAGAAAATTCATGATGAGGAGAGCATAAGGAAGAGGCCCATCATCTCCGATAGCATCACGCATGTGAATCTTGACGAACCGACACCAATTGATGTTAGCTCCGGTTATTATGGCATGCATGAGCTTGGTGTCCTCTTGGGAAATGGTAGTATGGTTATGCTTACGAGGCTTGAGGACTCGGGTGATGAAATAGAAAATCAACCGATAATTTGGATCCATTCCCGTAATTGTAGGACGACAGGAAGAAAGATTTGGATCATAAGAAGTAAGTCCGGTTTGATGTAGGAGGATTGTTTCATCAAAAAGGGCTCCGGCCTCGCCGATGTACCGAAAAATGTCTTCGCCACTATGACGAAGACGGGCAATGGTATGAAGGTTTTCATCGGAAAGAAGAATTTGAACACCATTTATATTTGTCACAAGCTCACCGTCATCATCCTCATGAAGGTTGGAGTAAAATGCTTGAATCAATGTAGTATTGATGTAAGGATGGGTAAGAAGTAAGAAGTTAAGAAGTTGACAATTTTTGAGCATATTTGCAGCAGGGCCATAAGATTCAAGATACTTGTTGGTTGAAAAGCGAGGAGGATGAATGTCGCGCTTTTCAAATTTTGTTAAAAATCGAGTAAGCTCGATGTCAGAATTAAAATAAAGAACGGAACCATCTTGGTAAGGATAGTTTGGAGCAGCAGAGGAGGATGCACCATGCCTAGCAGAACGGGAACGTTTGGAGTGACGGCCCGACATTTTCACTGAGTATTGCTGGAATTTGCAAGAGACTTGAAAGAATTTTGATAGTTTGAGAGCTAAAGTTGATGCTTGAGTTAATAAAAAAGAACATATATGGAGCCTATTTATAGAGGGGAGAAAGGCATTTCATTAATGGAAGAAATCTGCAGAAAATTGAAAGCTGAAACAGTCAGAAACGGTAAAAATAAATCTTACTGACCGTTAGACAATCGATTGTTGGGATGAGATAATCGATTGTCATTAAGATTTGACTGAATCTCGGAACTAACACAAATCGATTGTAGAACCAAATGGTAATAATTTTGAATTACTGACATGAAATAATCGATTGTCAAAATATGGTAATCGATTGTTATGTTACAGTGAGCACAGAAATTTTCTAATTTTGAGAATAATCAATTATATTTTGAAACAATCGATTATTTTGGAAAAGCATTGCTGAATGGCTGAGACGGAAATCGATTATGCAGTTAAAGAATCAATTATTTAACAAAACTGCATAATAAACATAAACCATAAACAATCGATTAGTGATACTGCTAATCGATTTTCTGCACAGTAAGATAATCGATTATTTGCTTGGAACAATCGATTGTTCTGTGCCAAAACTTAATAATTCCCCCTACCTTTAGGATGATACCTGCAAAATAGAATTAAACGTCTCCGACGCTCAAGTCAGTAATTAAAATATAAATGCAACCTAAAATGTATGCATTTAGATCAACGTTTACCCGCATTCAATACTTCATTTGGACATGATTTATGTTTAGCACAACATTAAACGCTAAATATTTTATCAAGTCTACTAGCAGTAAGGTAAAGTGAGGAACGATCATACCTGTGTAGTTCTTGGTATTGCTCGTCTTACCTTTTACATTTCTGTCAAGATGGTCATCTAAATTCATTGAGGTGACCATTGGTTTGGTGTTGCTCTTTTCGAATTGATTTGGCAACTCCTTGCGACATTTAGATGGACAAATGAAAGTTCCCTCTTTCATTTGCTTAATTTGCAGCTCCAAGAAGAAATTAAGCTTGTCTATCAATGATATCTCAAATGCCATTTACAGATTCCTTGCGTGACACTTATAGTTGCTCCAAAGTAATACAAATATTTTCTAAGATATCATTTTCCACAAGATTTGGAATGCAAGATATTAGTGGCATGAGAGTTTAAAGAAAATAACATTGCCAATATAGAGAGTTGTTTTGAAATTCTGTCATCAAAAAGATGGTAAACTTCATGCAATCTATTTCCTCTTAATCAGAAATTTATCAAGACATACCAACAAGACATAGATATACCAATTGTTATAAAACAATGATAAACCCATTTGTTGGATGACATAACAAGTGTACCAAAAGTTATTTTATTAACAGTGATAGAAATTGTTATTTTTAGTAAAGCATATTACAACCGAGTGTTGACTGTTAACAGATCAACCATACATCGAATTTTGAAGAACATACCAACCATTATCCAGACCAAAGGATGTGTTCATCAAGAGACGATTTTTAACAGAAGGATTTTTGTCAATTGTTAGAAACATGAGACATCTCAATTATTTTTTTTTTCAAAACTGAGGATAGCATTCATTAAAAACGTGAGTGAAAACTTTTTGAAGAATATGCTGATAGATAATACACACCACACAGTATACTAACAGTTATTTAAACCACAGATAGCAATTATCAAATCATGAATGAAATAATTTTATTAAGCTAACTGTTAATACATATCAACAGTTTTGATCTTTTAAAAGCAGATAACTAACAAGTAAACTAATTGACACCAATTGTCATTTAACAACACGTTTTCAACATATGAATCAACAAGGCTAATTGATATTGATTGTTGACAAGGATATCTCAATTGTTAACGCACATCAACTATTACGACTAAGCTTATCAAAGATTCAACAATAGGCTAACCAAATTAACATCAAATAAGTTAATATTGGTTGCTAGCACATATCAACAATTCGGTTTTTGTCAAAAAGGATAACTAACCGAAATTTCCTCTTGATGCAATGAGGTGTCGTGCTCGGTGCATCTACTACAATACTGTAGCCTTTCAAGCACACCTGCAAAACAGATTAATGATCTTTTGGTACCCATGCCATTTTGGGTCCTTGGGGGTTAGGCATATCATAATGATGCGATTGAGTGATATGTCTATGTCGTGAAAAACATGCAGGAGCAATATGACCAATACGTCTACAATAACGACAAGTCACGTTGGGGTTATGCATCCTTCTAGGTTCATAGTAACTTGATAGACGAAAATGGTTTACTCTATTTTCAGCATTATGACTATTGCGCGCTTTATGAACATCATTTCTCCTACTATGAGCAGCATTTCCAGAATAATTATTTCTATGTTGGAAATCATTTCTAGGTGCTCTAAAGGGTTCAAAATTCCTTCTAGTATTTGGCCTATAATATGCATCATTTCTAGGGTAGTTATTTCTAGGTGGTAAGTCATTGCTAGGTCTTCTAAAATGTTCAACATTTAGTCTAGCATGCATATTGGTTCTAGGATTGCTATTTCTAGGATAAGCATTTTTATTATTAGTCTTAGGTTGAGCCTTAGGTTGTTGGGGTTTAGCTTCAACCTTTTCTTTAGGCTCATTCGTAAACCCTATGCCATGCTTGGTTGACTTCAAATTATCAAGAACATCATTCAAATTTTTGTGCGAAGAATTAAACTTATCTAATGTGCCTTTTAGCCTTTCTACTTCATTTTTGAGATGCAAGCAAGAAGTACACTTTCTAATAGAGCTTTCGGGCTTATCGGCGCTTCTTTTTCCGAAAAACTTGTTTTCCTCTTTCAACTTCTCATTTTCTAATACCAATTTTTCAAAATCTTTTTCTTTTAGAGAGAGTTGTTTTTGAAAATCTTTTTCTTGCAACGACAGAGTTTTCTGCAAATCTTTAATAGTCTTGGAAGCATCAACAAACTCACTATGTAATTTATTATAAGCATTTTGCATTTCTTCAAGCGAGTGAGAGTTGGACGTACTTACCTCTTCTTCTTCGTTTGCCATGAGACATTGGCCAGTTGATTCATCATATGAGCTGTCCGCTTTTTGAGGCATGCTTTCATACATTTCCTCCAGCTTATCCCACATCTCTTTGGCGGTTTTGTAGTGGGAAATTTTCTGATAGTCTTCCTGATTCAAGGCGCTATACAACATATTTATTGCATTAGTGTTGTATTCACTTACCTTGGCTTTCCCAACTTTTGTTGTCATTTGATCACCATGCTTGATGATTTGCCATAGATAAAAGTTGTTGGCTATGATGAAAATTCTCATCCGATCTTTCCAATATGAGTAATTTTTTCCATCAAATATTGGGGGCAACATGTTAAAATCACCTTCACCTATTCCTGCAAAAGAGTCACGAGTAGAAGCCATGGATGGTTCTCTCAAACTGTTAAGTCTTCAGAGAGTTGGGCTCTGATACCAATTGTTAGATAATACGCTTAATGCTAGAGGGGGGGTGAATAGCGTTATAATAAAATTTAGCGTAAACTTGCGGAATTTGAAATTTGCAGGAAATAAATAAGTGCGTTAAGTAAACAAAAAGGAAAGAACGCACCGATGTATTCTGGTTCACCAAAACAAGTGGCTAGTCCAGTCCCCGAGAGACTCTCTCGAGATTTTCCACTAACTTGTCAAGCTTACGGGTGCTCAACAAATCTTTACAACTTAATGACACAAGCCTTAACACCTTTGCTCGGAGATACAACACTCCAAGACTTCACTGTTAAGCTTACGGGTGCCTAACCAACCTTTACAACTTAAGGACACAAGCCTTAACACCTTTGCTCGGAGATACAACACTCCAAGACTTCACTGTTAAGCTTACGGGTGCCTAACCAACCTTTACAATCTGAGGACACAAGCCTCAACAATCTTGCTCGGAGATACAACACTCCAAGACTTCGGCCAAGGAAACACAAGTTCCTTACAACAAGAGAATCACAATTCTCTTCAAGTGTACAAAGCACTAAACACTCAAACAATACACTCCTTAATTTGTAGATATGAGTAAAAGAAGTAAGCTCAAGATCACAACAACTATGGACAAGACTTTGGCTCTCAAAAGCTTTATGAAATGAATATAAAATGATAAACAATAGTATGCAAGCTTATAGCAATAGAATGATCAGTTGTTGTATGTTGTTGTGCTTAAAACACTGAAATGAAGCTGTATTTATAGTTGAAAAACTTGGCATTACCGTTGCCTAATTGCCAATTAAGAGTTGCTGATTTTACTGTGTGACAATCGATTGTCAAGAAGTCACAATCGATTGTTTGCCAATCGTTCCAGAAATCAATCCCAGATTTTACGCTTAACAATCGATTGTCCAAGATCAACAATCGATTATTGGTAACGTTCAAAAAATCATTTTCAGATTTTACGCAAAACAATCGATTATACAGAATCAATAATCGATTATTCAGCAACGTTCAAAAAATCTTTTCCAGATTTTAATTTCAACAATCGATTGTACAAAATCAACAATCGATTATTCAGCAACGTTCAAAAAATCTTTTCCAGATTTTAATTTCAACAATCGATTGTACAAAATCAACAATCGATTACCTGACGGTATTTGAAAACTTTACGACAACGGTCAGCTTCACAATCGATTGTGCAATGTTAACAATCGATTATTTATTAGTTTTTGAAAAACATTTTAGACACTGCCTCTTGACAATCGATTGTATAATGATAACAATCGATCATTTGATAACTTTGAAAAGTCTGGAAGACATGTCTCAGAACAATCGATTATCATATGTTCACAATCGATTATTTTGTGACTTTGAAAAATCTGAAGGATACTGTCTCTTCACAATTGATTGTTATAGCTTCACAATCGATTATTCTGAGTTTTGAAAAACTTTGATGGATACTGCCTCATCACAATCGATTGTCATAAGGTTCACAATCGATTGTCATGCAGGTTTGAAAAACCTGATGCTCACTGCCTTAACACAATCGATTGTCATTAATTCACAATCGATTGTCATGCAGTCTTGGCTTAACATAATCGATTATCATAAGTACATAATCGATTATCTTAGTCCAGTTTTTAGAGGCATGTTTAAAAATTATTTTGACTAAAGTAAATATGCATGACTTAAAATCATTTAGCATTAAATTAAGTATGCATGATTTTGGAAAACATAGTTTTACGAGAGAAGCCATATCATGAGTCAAGTTGTAGAATCAAGAACACAATTAAGAACGACTCATTTAAACTATAAAACTTTGTCTTGTGCTTGATCTCGTTATGCATCAATTATGCGCTTGTACTTGAACTTCGTCATATATCAATTTGCGCTTCGTTTGTCATTCATCAAAACCTACACATAAGAACACACGTTTTAGTATAAAGCCTTGAGAACGTGTTTCCAACAAATTCTTGTACCAATCATTCGGGTTATGCAAGTATTCCATAAATAAAGACAATATGAAATCCAGCACAAGTCAAATATGAGATAAAAAGTTCCTGTTGTATTTCCAAAGGATGATTACAAGTAATATTTATATAAAGCATACTTCCACAAAAACAAAATAAGGAAACCTAAAACTACTCTAAAGCCACATCTTCAACAGTCGCTTCTTCAACAGCCTTATCCTCGGGGACTTCATCTTCATCTCCTCCACTCTTGGAGCCACTGGCATAATCATCTTCATCAGAAAGCAAATCGGTACCCTCTTCTTCTAAAACCTTTGCCCTTTCGATATCGGCTAAGAGATCGAAGCCGCGAGCATGTACCTCCTCGAGGGTTATCCTCCGGGATTGTTGCCTAGCATGATCAAGTGCAGTTGATAACTTAACTTTTGTTGTAGAAGAAATCTCTTTTACCCGTGCATTAGCTGCTTCAGCATTTGTTCGGTATGAAGACATAATTGCCTCGGTGTCAAATCTGGCATTGGCCAACTCGGTAGAAGATTTAGCTTTAAGCTCCCTGATTTTGCAGTCACGAGCTAGGATCTTCTCCTTCACACTTTGAAGTTGATGTACGAGTGACGCCAGCTACTCTCGAAGGGTTTTCTTCTCAGAAGCGATATTGTTCATACCTTGCCTCTACCTTAAGGTCTCGGCCTCTTTCATATTAAGCTCCTCCCGAAGATGCACCACCAAGTCGGCCTTTTGATAAAGCTGCAAAATTCAAAGTATTAGTCGTTAAAACAAACAAGTACATATCAGACCCTTAGAGGATATATTACCTTCTCAACATACTCGACCCGTCCTTGGCAAGCCTGCGTCAATTCAACCTGTAAATCGTTGATCTCCATCTCTTTCTTAATATAGAAGGTTTTAAGATCGTCCCTCTCTTTCGAAATCTTCTTAAGCCCAACCTCACATAGAGCAAGATCATTTTGAGACTTGGAAAATGCTCTTTTATGGAGCACCACAGCCTTCATATAAAAGAAGTAAAGATGGATTCAAAACAGCAAAAAACAAAGGCACAGGCATAAAAAACAGAAAAGTTACTTGTTTGAAGAGTCTACGAGCCCCATCAAAAATGAAAGAAGCATCTGGGTCGGAGCCATCCTCAAGCCCTGCAAGGCGTTCTCAAAAGATTTCATGCCCTTCATGGCTTTCTTCCATTTTAAAAGACCTCATATTCTGAGCATCTCGAATTTTCCCCTTGGAGAACTCGGGTCTAGGAGGTGAATCATCCACATTGATTACCCCAGGTGATCCACTCGGGGTATTCTCTTTTATTTGAAGAGGCTCAAGATTGGGCCGTTCAGCCTCTCCCTCCAAATGGCCTCTTAGGCAAGGTGCGTTTTTCTGCACGATGGCTCGAGGACTTTGTTTGAACTTCCCTCAAAGATTTCTTCGTCTTTGGAATGAGCCACATCAACCATCACAAACATGCAGTCGTCATTTTCTTCTTCCTCCTGATCCTGAACCCGTTGGGCCATTTTCTGAGATAAAGCCACTGTATCGGCCTTAGAACTTCGAGCCACGCTCTTCTTAGGCTTCGGGGGATTTACAGATGCCTCTCTCTTTTTTTCTTTCTTTATAAGACTTCGGAACCTCTTCTTCATCAGCCAGGGCCGGCCGCATAGCAACGGCGTCTCCAAGACCTATACAAAACAGAAGTAAATATCTCATAAGAATAGTATAAGAAAACAAATAAGAGAACTCACCATGGTTTTTGGCCTCCGTCGACCCTTGACCAAATCTCACCAGCAAATATCCAAATAAGAGGAAGTGGAATCCAACCTTCGAACCCAGCCTTCGGGGTCCGGGACCCCACTAGAAAACCAAGCAATGGCTACGCCATCGAAAGGGGGTTAGACCAAGAAAAAGGATAAAGCTAAGAAAAATAAAAGAAAGCAGGGTATAAACATGTTATGTACTTACGCTTCATGTTCCACTCCTCGGGGAACATCATCCAATCAGTAGGAATCAGGTCAGAGGTCCTAACTAGGACAAACAGGCGCATCCACCTTCGGTCTTTGTCCTCGTCGAAACAATAGAAGAGATATTTCAAGGATTGGCATTGCAATTCTATCAAGCTACCACGATAAAGTCGAGGATTGTACAGTCTTGTTAGATGGTCGAGGGTAAAAGACATCCCCTCGACCTGGTTTAAAAAGAACCTGATCAAGTAAACGATTCGCCAGAATGAAGGGTAGATCTGGCCAAGCGTCACTCGGTATCATTTGCAAAAGGCAATAATAATTGGATCTATGGGAACTAGAGCCGGACCCAGCGTGAATGGGGAGGTGTATACGCTCAAGTACCCCCCCCCCCCCTTTATTTGTATTGATGGCCTCCTCGGAGAAGGGAATCACTACTTCTTTTTTTCTCCCACTGCACTCCTCCTTTACTTGTGCAAGCTTGTCCTTGGTTATTAAGAAAACATATTGAGACTTGGTCTCGCATCATCCTGGTATCAACACAGGTTTCTCGATTTTAAAATCGGATGATGTTTCACATGGAGGGGGATGCACTCCTCAGTACGAGGGGGCACTACCGGTTTGCTCTTGTTCGATCGAGAAGATGAAGAAGCCTTTTCTTTTGGGGAACTCGGTTAGAGGTTTTAGCCATCGCAGTGCGAAAATTCAAGAAAATGGAGAATGTTGATTAAAAATAGAAGAGAAGGAAGAATTTAGGGAAATTGAAAGAGCTAATGAGACTTTGGGAAGAATATGCGAATAAAGTTTGCAAAGCTATGAAGTTTATCTATTTATAAGGGTCACTTAACCATACTTTGGAAGCCAAAAGGCTGACCGTCAGCCGCCTCCAATTAATGACTTTGGGAACCGTACAAAAAACATTTCAGCCACTAATATCGCAAGATTGGTGTCAGAATCGAGGCGTTGAAGATTAACCAATTTTTTTATCGACCTATTTCGAGTTCGAGCAAGTGCTAGCTCGACTAGTGAGCCGACGAGCTACTCAATTTTGAGAGAACTTTCACTCGGGGACTATCTATGAAACCTAAGGGCTAACTTTAATTCAAGTTTGAAATCTTGCTCTCACTCAGCGCGGACACAATGTCTCGAGCTCGCACCAAATCAATTTAAGCCTAGCTCGAGGATTAACAAAAACCTTAAGAGATATTATATTGATCGATTAAAACCTAATGGTATATTATATTCTGAGTCTAGTATTCTGGCCAATCACCAAAGTTATGAAATCGAATTTTTTTGTAGATATAGACAGAATGAAAATTCAACACGAGCCAAAAATGAGACAAAGAGATCCTTTTATATTTACAAGAGATTGTTACAAAATATAACTACCGTATCCATGAAGGGTATTCACGCAGGAACAAAGAAGCAAGAAACAAAGGCTAAGAACCTAATCTACTTTTAAGGCCGCGTCCTCGAGAGCGTCATCTTTGGGAACCTCCTCCCCAGGGACTCCACTTTTGATCTTTGAAAATGTCTGTACACCTGAAGAGATTTAGGGCAGAAAATCCTTGATGAATATAACTATATTTCCAGCAACAGGGATTGAGCATTGAGTTGAAATTTCGGGGCATAATCCATTAAAAAGAGCAGCAAAAGAAAAGACCAGAAGGGAAGACCAGAAGATGTAACTTCACCATCTACCACAAGAAAAATTAAAAGGGTTACAAGATACACGAACAACGATACAAGAAATTTTATCCTTGGACATTGTTCTGTGGTGGGATGCAAAAGTTAGTAGAATTTAATACATACATCGTTCGATTCACTTAATTAATTTTTTGACCTTTTTTTATGATTCGCAATATTTAATTTCAAATATCAAAAAGAAATTAACTTCTGTTTTTTCAAAGTTGCCCTTGAAGTAAATAACCTATGAGTATTCGTTTTATTTTCAATGAACGAATTAGAGTTATTATGGTCAATTATATTGTTAATTGATAATAAAAAGTAAATTTTTATGTATAAAAATAACTAAAAACCAATTAAAGTAGACAGGAGGAAGTAAGTATTACACAATAAAAATTATATTTCTTTAAATAAAGAATATATAAGGGAAAGCAAAGCACCTCCCTGTCGTCATGTCGGAATAAACAGTTAGCTTGAGGGTGTTTCTATAATTTCATGCGGTTGAGTTTGGCATTTACTAAAAGCAGTGTGTATCAATGATGAACATAATAGACTGTTAATTTGAACTATTACGAAAATAAACGGTAAAATCATGTGGATTACATTTAATTATAGTTATACCCCTCGCTTACGGGGCTGCTCTTTTGGCTGATTTTCACCCACTAGTAATTCAGTTTGTTACCCTATTTGTAATATAGTTTAGTAAATATATGCAAATTTGAGGACTTTAGTTAGACTGAAAAAGGTCATGCCCAACGACACGTGCAAGAATATTACAGTAGCCAAATTGTTTGGAGTTAACATGTGAAAGCTATGTGACCACATGTGAAAGCTATGTGACCACAATTTTGTATCAACCAACTTCATTCTTCTCTTTTTTGGTCGAATCAAAAATTTTATATCAATCATTTGTCAAATTTACATAATTTGTTCCTTTGGGCTCTAGAACAGATCTCAAAAATACAATCAATTAGATACTCTACAACTATTATTGTTAAATTAAAATCTTATCACAAAAGAAGATGAGTGTTGTCACAATTATAAAGACTCGCACGAATGATAACTATTAATAGTCTGCAGAATGGGTAACCATTTAGGTTGCTTCATTCCAGTAAAGAGCACTTGAAGTGTAATCTCCTTTGCTTGATCTTGGGCGTCTGTGTCGATTGTTCAAATCTTCTGTTGGTCCTTTCCATCCAGATGTTGTAGACTACTGCTGCAAACACCACACCTATGATGGCTTTTCTGGGGTTCCTGCTGTTAACACTAGCAGGTTAACCATTGCACTTCTGACTCCCATGTGCATGTCTTTCTTTGATACCATTGTAATATACCTTGCCACAGGGCTTGGGAATATAAGCATTCAAAGTATAAATGATCATGTGTTTCTTCAATATCTCTTCCACATAATATGTAAGACTGATTAATTTAAATTCCCCGTTTAGCTAATATGTCAACTGTTGCCAAGCGCCTATGCAGTGTCATCCATAAGATATTTTTTTTTGGGAGCATGCCAATCACCATCAATAATATTTTCCATCGAACCTTGGGATATTATGGAATAGTATAAATATATTCCTTTCTTATTTCCATCATTTGTATTCCACCAGTCCCTTCTTTAAACATTTCAATTCAGAATGTTTTTATTTAACATTTTATATATAAGTATGCTTGCAACTTGGCATTCACATTCACATTTTCCTTTAAATATCCATATAATTGATTATCATAATAACAGCATAGTTAGAGGAGTAAACTGAATAAGTACAACTGAGTTAATTCATTGTAAGTGTGCACACCTCCTTAAAAAATTGTAAATATTGCACAGGATATTTTATTTATTCGCCCATTTAATTTATACTTCTTTTTTGAAAACTTTCAATTTGTACCTACTTTTTAAATAATTTCAGTCTTCTTTCTTCTTCTTCTTCTTCTTCTTCTTCTTCTCCTTCTCCTTCTTCTCCTTCTTTATTTTACTGTTGTTGGTGCTGCTATGGAACTTCAGTTCATGGAATGATTGCCATAAATATATTTATCAAATTATTTAAAAATAAATTATAAATAATTACGTAAGTTAGTAGATAATAATTTATGAATATCTCCACGTATGCAAGTTAGTAGACAATGATAATTCTGTTCTTTTCACGTTTATTTTTTCAAAATCTATGATTTAGAGACTGTTTGCAATCTGATTATTATCTACTATGTTAGAAAGCTTTTTCAAAAACTTCAATTTACATAGTGCTGAAGTTTTTACAAATGAACTAAATAATTTCAGCTCTAAAATTGAAGTTCGACAGTTACAAAACAAATATTTCAGCTTCAGAGCTAAAGTTCACCAATTACTAAAACAAAAACTTCAGCTCTAGAACTGAAGTTTAACAAAAACTTCAGCTCTAAAGATGAAGATCTAGAGCTGAAGTTCGCCAGTTACAAAAATAAAAACTTCAGCAATTACGAATAAAAACTTCAGCAAATAGAGAACAAAACTTCAGTTACTATGCTTAAGTTCAGCGACTACAAACAAAAACTTCAGCACACTTGCTACTTCAGGCCGTCTACTAGAATGCGAAAGTTTTGCGTGATTGCTTTTGCTAATATGAAAAAAGTTGGTATGCTTGCAATTTGTTTTGCTAAGCGAGCACAAATTAAAATGTAACACAAATAAGTAAAATAAAATCAAACAATTCCATCTTCCTTCATCACAGATCCATCACCGATTAAGTGGTCTATTTTCCCCTCGGGTTGCTCAAAGAAGTCTGCCACATCCAGGTGGGTGATGTCAAAATTGTCGTCAGAGACAAAATTTGTTTTAGGGCCTTTATTCTTTAGAGATGCTTGATAAAGATCAACCAAATGTCTTGGTACACGGCAAGCTTTTGACCAGTGCCCTTTTCCACCGCAACGATAACATATAGTTTCTGAACTATTTGCCTTTGGATCCTCATAATCCCGTTTCTGCTTTTGGTGGTTATATCTCTTTGGGGGGTGACGGACATCAGGGAAATTTCTTCCTTGTCTACGTCCACGGCCATAACCTCGATTACGACCACGACCATGATTAAAGTCATAACCTTTTCCATGCTTGGCATAATGAGAATACACCTTATCTGCTTCAGGCAATGGTGTAGACCCAGTGGGTCGATTTTCGTGATTTCTCATGAGCAGGTCATTGTTTCGCTCAGCCACAAGTAGAAGAGAAATCAGTTCAGAGTACTTTTTGAAACCTTTCTCTCTGTACTGTTGTTGCAGTACCATATTGGAGGCATGAAACGTTGTAAACGTTTTTTCAAGCATATCATAATCAGAGATATTATCTCCACAGAGTTTCAATTTAGAAGTAATTCTGAACATTGCAGAATTATATTCAGAAACAGACTTAAAAGTCTTGGAGCCTTAGATGAGCCCAATCATATCGTGCTTGTGGCAGAGTGACCAACTTCAGGTTGGCATATCTCTCCTTTAAGCCTTTCCACAAGATGAGTGGATCTTTGACTGTGAGATATTCAATTTTCAAACCTTCATCAAGGTGATGGCGCAAGAAAATCAAGGCCTTAGCACAGTCTTGGGTGGATGCTTTATCTCTGTCTTTAATGGCGTCTCCAAGACCCATAGCATCTAAGTGGATTTCAGCATCCAACACCCATGTCATATAGTTCTTGCCCGAAATTTCAAGGGCAACGAACTTTCTTTTCATAATATCAGACATAATTAAAACCAAATTCAGAAAAAGGGAAATACCTTAATTTTCTCAAGAGGATTCTTGAGACGGTAGAGTCTCGTGCTGATTACGTGTTATGAAATAATATAAGAACAAGAACAATAATACAAAAACAAGAACAATAGAGAGAAAAGTAGAGAGAGGAGTATTCTTATTGATACTTTGGGATGGTTTACAATGGAATAGAACCCCTCTATATATAGGGAGGTGGTGACTTAGCCACCAAGAAGTAAACCCTAGAATCTCTCTAAATATGGATATTCACCTAAAATAGAATATTTTATAACATAAACCAAAATATCCATTTAGACACAAATTGCTCACATATTCATTGGGTGGTCGGGCTAATCTCGCTGGTCTTAGAAGAAGATTTCATAACGAGCACACATGAACAACGAAGGATTTTTACATTCCTATAACATAGGAAAAATTTTTACCCTTTATGTTTAAGGTTTGATTTAATTACAAACTCGTATATCAAATTATCATTCTTATACCATACTTAATTAAGAATCTAATTAACGTACATATTTTACTCTTTAATTAAAGGTATCCATATATCTCATGTTTCTCTCTCCCATTAATTCCTACATTTCTTTCTCCTAACCCCAGCGTCATTTTCTCCCTCACATTTTTTTCTCTTCTCCACCTTCTTCTTCTCAAAAAATACAAAGATGAGACCCATTGAGTATAATCAGATTTTTAGCCAAAGAGATTCAATATGAAACCCATTGTTCGGTTTTGTAATTTCTGATAATCGTCAGATATTGTTCTGAATTTTAACAAGCACGAGATCGAGAGTTGATATATGATACAGAAGACTTCCTCAATCGATCAATCAACAATTCTCAATTGTAAATTTGTGGTGTAGCCACATGAATCTTCTGTAAGTGTGACAGTGTGGGTGCAATTGTAGTTTATTTATAGTTTTTTGTAGAAATTTTGTAGATGAATAGAAAATTGTATTGTCAACTTTTTTTTCACATAAGATTGTAGTTTAATTTGTAGTATAAATGTAGTAATTTTGTAGATACCCTTAAAGCAATACAACTTTATACAATACTTAAACCGATTTGCAGTTTATTTGTAGTTTTTTTTTTGTAGAAATTTTGTAGATTATGAGAAAATTTTGTAGTCAACATTTTTTTTCCAACATAGATTGTAGTGTAATTGTAGTATAAATATAGTAATTTTGTAGATACCATTCAAAATTATACATACGTAGTTTTTTTGTAGAAAATTGTAAATTAGGAAAAAAAATTGTAGTCAATATTTTTTTCAATATAGATTGCAATTTAATTATAATATAAATGTAGTAGTTTGTAGATACCATTAAAAATAATATTGAAAAAATATTTAGTCCCTAATTTTTTGCCGCCCAATTTGGAAGGAATAAGCTATTCAAATATTTATCCCAGATTTGTAGGCGCCTAATTTGGAAGGAATCAATTCTTAATATTATGTATTTAATAAATGGTATAAAAGTTTTCAGATTTGTAGGAGCCTATTTGGAAGGAATCAATTCTTAATATTGGGTATTTAATGAATATATAAATATTATAGCAAAAATATAAACATGACGAATAATAATAAAATATATATATTTTTAATAATAAAGTTTCATATATATAATATTGATAAGAAAAAATTCCCACAACGAAACACGTGGTCTCAAAGTCGAGGTTGTGCTTACGGGTCCCACTATGTAGTTTGGCGGTAAATATTGGGAATTAGAGGATAAGTTTTAATAAAGCTGACGCTGTTGGAATCTTACTTTCTGAGTTTAAGCTAAGTATTAAGTGTAACTTCTTTTTTCGTAATACTCCATTTTACCCTTAATAAATTTTACGTCAATTCAAATTAATAGTAAGTTGATTTTCAATATCTAGATGCCTAATGTGCTTTGTTCACGAATTCAAATTAGTTAAATATATAAATAATGAATATAGATACGTAAAATAACAACAAAAATAAAATAAAGTTTGATAAGAGCGCGTGGGCGCCGGTGTATCAATTGCTTGAATACCAAGCACATCATGAAAGAGATTTAACTCCTTAACTCTGATGTCATAATTACAGCACATATTTTTCATAATTATCCAGCTGTTATGAAATCTCCTATTTAAGGTGAATGTCTATAATTAGAGAGATTCTAAAGTTCTATTCTTGGTAGATAAATCATCCCCCTCCCTATAAATAAAGGGGTCTTCTACCATTGTAAAACACGCCTAACAATCTCTAAGTATCAATAAGAATACTTCTCTCTCTCTATTCTCTCTATTGCTCTTGTTCTTGCATTATTGTTCTTGTCTTTATATTATTTCATAACACGTTATCAGCACGAGTCTCTAACCAATTGAAATTTTCGATTGTCTTAACTTTTGTTTGTGTAAGATTTTGCTTCAAAGAAAGAATGAAGAAAGAAAGAAAAAAAAAAGGAGGAACGAAACAGAAAGCAAAAGAAGGAAAAGAAAAAGAAAAAAAAAGGGAGGAACGAAACAGAAAGCAAAAGAAGGAAAGCAAAAGAGAAAAGGAAGAAAACATTGAAAATATAATTGGTATACCTTAAAGGTAAGTAATTTACTTTTCCCTTTCAAATTCTTGAAATTCTACGATTTGATTTAATATACAAACAAAGTTTGATTATAACTCTAATGGAGTTTGTAAGAAATTATAACCACATGAAGTGGTTAAATCTCTATGCCCTGCCATGATTAAATTCATGTATGATTGTGGGCAAAGAATTAAAAATCCGTCCCATTGAATTTGCTCCATTCCCTTTAGAGAATGTGGAAGCAGTATATGATAAGTCTGAAAGAAGACTAAAATATTACCATGAAGGTATCAATGAATGTGGACGTGGCAAAGAATTCCGTCCAATTGAATTTGCTCCATTCCCTTTAGAGAATGTGGTAGCAGAATTTGATAAGTCTGAAAGAAGACAAAATTATTACCGTAAAGGTATCAATGGATGTGGACATGGCAATAGACGAAATTATAATCGTCATTATTGTGATAATGAGAATAATAAAGATTCTCAAAATAATCTTTCACTTTATGAAAGTAATATTTAACATGAGATTGTGTAAAGCACATGATTATGATCCATTCCCTGAAGTGAATGTGATAATTGTAATAGAGCCCATAAGTATGAACACGCTCTTGATGTAAATTTGTTTTATGTCTGACATTATGAAAAGAAAGTTCGTTGCCCTTGAAATTTCGGGCAAGAACTATATGACATGGGTGTTGGATGCTGAAATCCACTTAGATGCTATGGGTCTCGGAGACACCATCAAAGATAGAGAAAAAGCATCCACCCAAGAATGTGCGAAGGCCTTGATTTTCTTGCGCCATCACCTTGATGAAGGTTTGAAGATTGAATATCTCACCGTCAAGGATCCACTCATCTTGTGGAATGGCTTAAAGAAGAGATATGACAACCTGAAGTTGGTCACTCTGCCACAAGCACGATACGATAAGAATCCAAAAGCAAATAGTTTATAAACTATATATTATCGTTGCGGTGGAAATGGGCACTGGTCAAAGGCTTGCCGTATACCATGACATTTGGTTGACCTTTATCAAGCATCTCGAAAGAGTAAACGCCCTGAAACGAATTTTGTCTCTGACGACAACTTTGACATCACCCACTTGGATGTGGCAGACTTCTTTGAGCAACCCGAGGGGAAGATAGACCACCTAATCGGTGATGGATCCGTGATGAAAGAAGATGGAGCTATTTGATTTTATTTTACTTGTTTGTATTAGTGAATGAATAAACTAATAGCCATTAGAATTAGCTCGTATTAGTTAGTTCATGATGCAATGTTAGTATTAGTTCTTTAGAATGTATCAATATGCTCAAATATCAATAATATTTTTACTTTCCAGTAGAGTTAATCGACTAACCTGAAAAACTAGTCGGTTATCTCATATTTCGCATAAAAACTGCAAAACAATCGATTGTCAATGATCAACAATCGATTGTCTTTAAAACAGATCTGGAATTACAAAAACAGTCAACAATCGATTGTCGATGATTAACAATCGATTGTCTTTAAAACAGTGCTGGAATTTTTCAAAAACAGTCAACAATCGATTGTCTATGTTTAATAATCGATTGTCTTTAAAACAGTAATCTGGAATTTTTCAAAAATCATCCACAATCGATTGTCTATGCATAACAATCGATTGTCTTAAGACTGCTTTGCAATTTTTCAAAATAAGCCAACAATCGATTGTCTATATTTAACAATCGATTGTCTTAAGACTGTGATCTGAAGTTTTTCAAAATAGCAAATAATCGATTGTGTGTGTTTAACAATCGATTGTCAACGTTCAACAATCGATTGTTTGTGTTTAACAATCGATTGTTTGAAGAAAATGTTTAAACTGAAATTTTCAAACTGCAAAGTAATCAATTATGGATAACATATCTCATTTTGTTAGTCAACTGTTAGCTGCAGATTTTGAAAATATTATGTGACACAAACGAATTGAACTTATTTATTCATATGTTCGTGTATTTCTTTTATATGTCAAACCATGGGAAGTTAATTGATTGAAGGCTCCGGAAGAGCAACTGTAACTCTGCCCAAAGGCATGACGTTTATCTTAGAGAATGCAATATTCTCCTCCAAGTCTAAGAAGAACTTGTTGAGTTTTAATGATATCAATCGCAATGTTCTCCTCCAAGTCTAAAAGGAACTTGTTGAGTTTTAAAGATATCATTCAAAATGGATATCATATTGAGACAATAGATGAGAATAATCTTGAATTCTTCATGAAAACGAGGCTGCCCATTTCGGTTTGGGTTCACGCCATTTTGCATGCAGCAATGCTAGTTCGTCGGCTGCCCATTTTGGTTTGGGTTCACGCCATTTTGCATGCAGCAATACTAGTTCGTCGGCTGCCCACTTCGGTTTGGGGTCACGCCATTTTGCATGCAGCAATGCTAGTTCGTCTCTGACTGACGAATTGACACAAATATTCCCCGTTGCAATTGGTTTTGGGTCATGGACCCAATATATCCCAATTAAGAATCTTTGGATGCGCAGTATATGTGCCTGTAGCACCGCCATCCCGCACCAAAATGGGTCTGCAAAGAAGGTTAGGAATATATGTTGAGGTTGAATCGCCCTCCATTATTCACTACCTCGAAACATTGACAGGAGATTTGTTCACTGCACGATTTGCAGACTGTCAATTTGATGAGACACTTTTCCCAAAATTAGGGGGAGAAGTTGGTGAAACCAAACGGGAAATTTTGTGGAAATATGCATCATTATCTCATCTTGATCCACACACCTCTATTTGTGAGAAAGAGGCACAAACGATTATCCATTTGCAAAGAATAGCAAATCAAATGCCTAACGCATTTATAGATTTGAAAAGGATAACAAAATCACATATCCTCGAATTGAATGTGACAACATTTGATTCACGAATACATATTCATTATTGGAAGAATATGAACATGAAATTGGTATTAAATATACCACACTCACCCCTAGAAGGAGGTTTGAGATGATACCACACTCACCCCTAGAAGGAGGTTTGAGATGATATATGGCATGAATGATCGTTGGTCACGTACCTATTGTACGCCAAAGTATTTTGGAAATATGACTATTAAAGGACAACGATAATGCAAGAAACATATCTTGCATATAAGTTTGACATGACTATAATGGTATAACTTTCTCTTTAAGAAAGATATTCACCACATGGATGTTGATAAATCTGTGGTAGTACAAAATTAATTGAGAGCTCTAGAAGAGCCAATTATTACTATGTTGGAGAAACACAATTGAGTATTGTGCTGTAGTAAGTCTCAAAGAAACTTATTCAGTTTCCAAAGTACACGCGAAAGCGATTGATTATATTGAGACTATAAATAAAGGAAGGCTTTGATATCTCCTATTACTACAACTTGTAGCGGGGTAATTTGCATATGAAAAGCTACCCGCTTTGTTCTCCAGTTTGTACTACACAAAAGAAAGAATGCCACAATAAAGTGGATATCTATTGGTATAAAACCCATGTCATTATAAACCCGAAGTTTATTGATAAGTGCACATGTCATGGTGTAAATTTGAAGTTTACCAATATTGATAATTTATTCAGTTGACATTCGTGTTAGCCATCTCATTTTAAGTATGATGTGCAAATTCACATAGGTGAATATTAAAGAACTAGAAAGTTCTTTACGAATTCTCTTGTATCACTTGTTCTCATTAATGAACTGACCAACTAAAGAGTTCGGGTTGAAGCCCATAAATTCTGGAAATATCAAAGGTGAATATGGGCCCATTCACCTGCCATGTATACCACATATGATGCATCTATGATATGGTTACATGCGCAATTGTTATTAACCCGCAGCCTGGCCGGTGCTTGCGAGGTAAATTGCTCAGTAATCTAACTTCGAGCATAATTTCCAGATTTTCTACTCAAGATAGTTCATCTTGATAAGTTGGTTTATATCAAAGTAAGTTTAGCAAGATAATTATTGAGTGCTTCCACTTAATAGCTAAACTGTTTCTTGTGAGAACAAAGTTATATATATCAGTTTGATATACGTTGTATACGAGAGTATATTCTCCCCTCACAAGTGGTTCAGGGTCATGAACCAAATAATTTCATCTTATCATTAATGTGCCGTGTATATTGACATGATAATGCACAAAGATGATTTCCCAAAGTTGAGGAAACAAGTTAGCTTTACTAACATGAGGGGGAGACATGATAAACGCTTGAGAAAAGGTTACATGGGATGAATTATCATTTGTATATGTATATCCCCGAATATCATGATATGAACCTGAAGTTCATAAAAGGGATAATTCAATTGCAACATATTGCAAAGCATGCTATACGCATTTGCTGACCCAAAGAAAGTAACTAAATGGAAGAGATACAATTCAAGAAGAATTGATTCCATATGAAAGACATGTAGTTTTGAACCTATAGTTCAAATGCTTGAAAGTATAAAGTCAAAGGTATGTATAATCAGTTTTCGATATCTTATTTGACATGGAAAACTTGATATGCATCTAGAGTCTGTTATATGGCTTATATGACTTAACTTGAAAGATTTAAGTTGCTTGAAGCATATGTAATTCTTGGTCCTGAAGTACCACATCCTTAGTACAATTTGTGTACATATGTATCTTGCTATAACTATAAGCATGATGGCATTGAGAATGCATCTATGGAGATATTGAAGAGTTATTCCACGACATTATATGAAGATGTTCATATCTATCAAGAATGATGATTTCAAGGTGCGGAATATTTATTCAAGTTAATATGGTTGATTTATCAAACGTCTACCAAAGATCGTTTTGAAGATGATGCACAAGATTGGAATGCAAATGCTCAAGGATATAAATTGATGTACTCATTAGGGGGAGTTAATGCGCGTTGCACTCTTTTTCCTTTACAAGGTTTTGTCCCACCGGGTTTTCCTTGCGAGGTTTTTAACGAGGCAACCAATAGGCGCATATTCAAACATGTGTACTCTTTTTCCTTTCTTTAATTTTTCCCATTGGGTTTTGGTTTTAAGGTTTAACGAGGCACATTGTTGAATAGACATTCAAGGGGGAGTGTTATGAAATCTCCTATTTAAGGTGAATGTCTATAATTAGAGAGATTCTAGAGTTCTATTCTTGGTAGATAAATCATCCCCCTCCCTATAAATAAAGGGGTCTTCTACCATTGTAAAACACTCCTAACAATCTCTAAGTATCAATAAGAATACTTCTCTCTCTCTATTCTCTCTATTGCTCTTGCTCTTGCATTATTGTTCTTGTCTTTATATTATTTCATAACACCAGCTAAATATTTTATTTTTCCACTGTATTATTAGTAGGATTTTGATTTAGAGTCCTAGAAAATCACCTTTCTTTGAGAGCACGAAAGGGAAATCTACTATATTTAATGAAAATAAAATCCATTTCATATCTCCATAAATAGATGTACTAAACAGAAGAAATTTGTGAATCTGCCTAAGTAAATAAAACAAATTCATTTTGTATAACTAATGATGTCTTGTTTTCTTCTAATCATGATTTTATATGAACATCCCATTTTTGTAATGCACTGAACGAGTATGTCCTTTTTTTTTAAATGCAAGTTTTAGCGATTTAAAATTCCAATTCATTCAAATGTACTCTGACTTGATGATTGCTCTATGAAATTATTTTTCCGTTTCCTCTTACTTGTTTATTATTCTCAAAATAGAATTATTATTTTTTAAACTTATCATTTTTGCAAATTAAGAGAGAATTAATAATCTTTTTTCCAATTTTACCTTTATTAATCATTTTTCAAACAAATCGGAGTACTAGTAGTCAAATTTAAATTTAAAATTATTATTAATAAGTATAATTAAATAAAATAAATACTTAATTGATGCTTTCTTAAGTGAAATGTGAAACACAAGAAAAAAATTAATGTTCGCTAATCAAAGATAGTATTTTAAAATTACCTTTACATAGGTTATATTTAAATAATGTTCTAGTAATTTCTGGTTAAATATTATCCAAGGTGATTAAAATTTGAATTAGATTGTATGTGACTACAAATAACTACTTTAGCTAAAGCAATTAATGATTGATTATGAAGAACTAGAATTTAGCCAGATTTGATTGTTATCAACATGAGAAATAAGTGTCTCATAGAATAGGTGTAAGATAGCTATTTAAGATTTAACTCTAAGTAATGTTACTTTTAATATTCTAATAATTCTCGCGAATTCGTTTGATTGTTAGTTCAGTTATAAGTTAAAACTTCTCTCTCGATCAAAACTGAACTCGTCGAAATATACTAATATAAAGAACTATGAAGATATGTAAGAATATGTTGATGGACTGGTGTTTACAAAAATATCTCTTGAATATCTCCTAATTCGGTTTAATCAACTATTCAAAAAGCTCTTTCAATTACTTAGAATAATTACGAAACTAAACCAAATCATATAATGCAAAGATAGTCGCCCAAAATATCCCTCTTTTGATTAAATAAGTCGATGAACAAATTTGTAATCAAGTCAGCGCTCTATATACGAATTCATGTAAATAACTAGAGTTAAAATCCACAAATAACAAGCAAAGCACTGTATTCATCAATCCCTATGGTACATAAACTACTTCATAATTATGGAAGAAGTCATCACAGATAAAGTTAAAAAATAAAAGCATATTAATCCAACGTTACAATCCAAACTCGCGTATTGAATTGATGGAGGAATGATGAAATTTTGTGTCTTGAAGTCTCCAATGCTCTCTCAATTATTTGTAGATCAAGTGTTCTCTAAAAATTATATTTTTATATATTTATACCATATAAGAACTGGTTCGGACAAAAATACCTTTTCTAAGCCGAAAAGGGAAAAATGGGTAGCACAACTACACGAGCGTGGTGCGCCACGCATTGCCCCATGTGCAGCGCCAGTGAGACTTTTAAAAGGTCCGGACTTTGTCAGGCTTGCTCATTTTGTGCAGTCTTGTCGCGCCGCGAGGTCCCCTACGTGGCGCGCATGTACAAATTTCTTCGCTTCGGATTTTGCTTCACTTTTTAATATTCATGCTTGGTCCTCGAACCCCGAGCGTTATCAGTCTTTACTATGTGTCCTATCTTTTCGTGCTGATTCCCGGTTTCTGAAGGAGTAGAGGCCCATTTTCGCAGTTACAAAGTTCTTCTACTCTAATCTCCAAAATCGAAGGTTAAATGATTGAAAGTTAGTAAGGTTCATGCAAAGATGCTTCTTTAAAGTCAAATTAAGAAATTATTTACTTCATCAATCCCAGTTTAATTTCTTGAATTTGTACTCAAACTTTAAAATTTGAAACTATCTATTCTCCAAACTTGCTTTCTAATATGGATTCACATCCTATAAGGCAAAACACGCCTAATAAGTACAAATCATCATCCATTAATTTCAACGAATAAAATACAATAATTAGAGTGTAAAATGTAGCTAAAAAATAATTTTTCTAGCCTACCATCAAAATGCAATATACAAATGACACATAATGAAAAACATGAAATATCTTTGAATAAACTATTGCTATTACACTACAAAATCAGACTAAAATCTTAAATTTATACATAATTAAATGGTGTCACATTAATTGGTGGTATCACCTAAAATCTCAACATTTGATTTACTACATTGATGGTACTCACATTAAAAATGTGCTACACAGTTTACGAGGTCTCATTATTATTTTTCTTTTAAGAAAAAATCAATCTTATTTCCACAGACCTCAGGAGATAGAACACCCTTTGTTTTATTTTACAGAGTATACAACTTAACTCACGCTCTACTTTTTAAAATTAAATATATCACCCACTAAATCATTAGTAGAATTAATGGAGGGAAATTTCATCTTTATATTACTTATTTTCGAAAATAAATTCAAGTTATTTTTTTTGTTTTTGTCTTTGTTTTTGTTTTACTGCTGTTTTTCCTTTTATCCTATGAGCCGGGGGTCGATTGGAAACAACTTCTCTGCCCTTTCGGGTAGGGGTAAGGCTTGTGTACATATTACCCTCCCCAAACCCCACCTGGAGGAAGTATACTGGGTAATTGTTGTTGTTGTTGTTGTTGTTGTTGAAATTCAAGTTATTTTGTTGATCCAAAATTAATATGTAGATTCTCATAATTTAAATGGGATTACTATAATAATGAATTCCGTTAGCATGATAATATCAATTTCTTATTTATTGAAAAAGTCATGACAATTTTTATGCTGAGACTAAGGACTAGGAGATGCTATTTTGCAATATTTTAGGACTGGAGTTGGCACCGTAGTTCCTACTTCCTAGTCCTAGATAATAAATAAAAGTGAATGTGTTGTAATTTTAGGATTGGGATCCATAAAACATGTTCATAACAATTTTACTAATTTGCCTACAAATTTCATCTTTAAAAGATAAAAGATATATAAATTTTAAAATTTAAATGAAACTAAATCAATACCTCCGTTAATATCGAAATCAGTAGTACTGTTTTTGGTTGTAAAAGTCTTGACAATAAGGACAAAGAGCAATATTAATGATAAAAACATATTCATTATTCAATAAATACAAAATATATTATTTTTCATACAACTTACTATTTAATTAGCATTAAGGTAGATGTGTTTGTACTTTACTTTTTAATCGATTTAATTTGGTACAAACAATTGATGCGAGTAATCAAATAGTAAATACTATTTCATCCGGTTCAAAATAAGTGATTTTTTGGCCTTTTCTTATGGTTCAAAAATAAGTAACTTTTTCAAATTTTAGGAGTGAATTAATTATTTTTCTACATTATCCATAGAGTAAATAGTGTTGGAATATATGTTAGGAGTGTTTATGTGAGATAATAAAGATTAATATGATCAATTCCGTTGGTAATTAATGCTAAAATGTGAATTTTTTAATATGTATGAAAACATCCAAAAAATCACTTATTTTGGACCGGAGGGAATATCTATTTTAGCTCACAATGACACTTCTTCATATACTCTCTCCATTTTACAATAAGTGATCAATTTGACTTGAGCACACCCATTAAGGAAATACTTAAATTATAAAAAAAATAATTAGCGTGACTAAATTACTCTTCATTAAATATTATAATATAATTTAATATGAGGAATAAAAGATTTTTTAGAAGCATATATATAAAAATAATTTTGATAAAATAAATTAATTATTTTCTTAACTATATAAATAAATATTTATTTTGAACCAAAAAAAACAAAATCACTCGCTATGGATCAGAGGAATCTCCTTATGGATTTCATTTTTAGATATCCGAATATTGTAAAACAAATATTATTGAACAAAGTTTTAGTGCATCGAAATTTTTAATATCAAATAAGGTAAATTCTTGAAGTCACACAATTCCCCATATATCCCATATAGTGACCTCACCAAAATATTTACATTTACAGCTCCAAAATCCAACTCCTAATAGGAAAAAAGGTGCGACAGTCACCCACTGTTTTGTTCTCTTTGGTTTTCCTCTTTATACTTGTTTTGTTGGGTAGAGTATATTTCTTGTTATTAAATACCTGCCAGCCGGCTTCTTAATTCCTATTTTTTGCTGTAATCGAATATCGAATTTCATAATTTCTATTTCTTTCTTGAACCCATTAACATGCTGAATCAGAATTGTGGCAAATTAGATGAAAAGCTGTTTCAACTGATCCATTGATCAGGTGAGTTGAATTTTCCATTGTCTTTATATATGTGTGATCACGGGTTCCATTCAGATTCTCGTTTTTTCTTCTTTTTAATATTATAAATATGGGTATTCGAAATTTTAGTGAATTCTGGATAAATTTTAAGGATTGATTAATTGGGTTCTGTTTTTGGATTGAAATGCAAACTAATTGATGTATTGAGAATTGGTATGTAAATGGGGATTGATTCAGATTTTCATCTGTTGGTTTTATTTTTTTAGTTATTTTTTTAATGGTGAATTGGTTGAGGTGATAACTGTTGACCCAGTTATGTTGACTTTGGGTCACCCGTGGAAATTCTTTTTATTGATCTGGTTTTGTCTGTAGCTTTTACATTAGTACAAAAAGTAGATTTTCATTAAGATTTTAATCCGCTTGCTGATGTTAGATTAATTTAATTCCATTTTAGCATCTAAGGTTCATTCTGTGGATTCAATATTTGTTTGTAACATTCTTGCACTGTCATTTATCCTGAAGATTCAGGTTGTTTAGAATATTAACTTTTATGTTTCAGTTGTCTAGGGGTAGAAGATGGCGACGTTAATTGCGAAACAAGGACCATTAAGCAGTCAGAACGCCCCAAGAATGAGAAATCCGTCTAAGGTTTTTAGGAAGAGAAATTTTATCCTAAATCGCGATGAAGAAAAACACGGAAAGGACAATGCAGCCTCGCTGCTCAACGTTACTGAGTTCCCTAATAAGAAACCAAAGCTTTGTTCTGATACTGTCGTCCCCCGTGGCAGAAGAACTATGGCAGAGCAAGTTGGTGTTGTAATCAGTAAAGGGGTTCCGGAGGATGCACGTTTATCAGGTGGATTGGGAGAGAGAATAAAAACAGCACAAAAGCCAAAGAAGAATATGAGCACATTGCATCAGAGGACCAAGACAATAGCTACTGGAAAGGAATCTGATGACTCGCGTAGTAGAATGCATCATCGTTCAGCAAAAAAGAAGGAACCAAGCTTTTTAAGTTGGGATGACTTCATCAGTGATGATGAAGAAGAGGAGGAGCGCAAAGAGGAAGAAGATAAAGAGTATTGTCCAGGACGCTTAACGAAATCTCAGATGCCACTTGATGAAGAGTATTGTCCAGAACCCTTAACGAAATCTCAGATGCCACTTGATGAAGCTTTGAATAGTTTAAGAAACTCAGAAAAGCTTTGGAGAACTTCCAAGCAGGAAAAAGTTCTTAAAAATGGACCTATGAGAAATAAAAGGAATGATAATGTGAAAGACGAGCCTCTCGATTGCAGAGACAGACTTAAACTTTTTACCTCCACAAAAAGCATTCTTCTAAGTGGAAATCCGCGGAGGAAAGGGATGCCTGATAAAGTAAATCTAGTACAATCTCTAGGAACTTCAAGCAAGAAGATGACTCAAAAAGGAGATAATACAATGAACAAGGTGGAATATGGAACTGAAGCAAAATGGGGCGCGTGCAAGAAAAACCCAAGTTTGTCCAAGGTTGGAAAGAAAATGTCGGGGACTCAAGAAATTGAAGGCTCAAGGAATAAAAGGGTGCCTGCTAAAGTAAATGGAGAAAAATGTCTAGGAACGTCAAGCAAGAAGAAGCTTCCTAAAACGATGGACAAGGTGGATGAAAGTGAAGACAAGTGGGATGTGTGCAAGGAAAAGCCAAGTCTGCCCAAGGATGGAAAAAAGACACTGGAAATTCATGAAAAGGAGGCAGAGAATAAAAGGATATCAGTAAGACGTGTTGCTGCCTCATTCAAGAGATACGGTGATGATTATTTTGTCGGTGAGTGGGAAGATGATACTGAGGGGTATGAGGTTTTGCCAATAAGCAATGGACATTATATACCAAGTAACACAAGAAGCCAGAGAATTGATGTCTCGCATGATCTGAAACCAAATAATAGTCCAAAAGATATAATAAAAAATTCAGTAAATTTGTCTGCTTGTAGTTCATCGCCTTCCTCCTCGTCGTCCTCTGGTTCAACAATTTCAAGAAGTGGAATAGATAGATCTACAAACATGAAGGTCAAGCTCTTTTATTCATTAATCTTGTAGATTAAATGGAATTTCTTCTCCTTTTCTTTTGAACTGTTTCAGATGATGACACTTATTTGTTTAATCATATGCAGGTAAATTTGCAGCCTCCAAAGTGTCATCAATGCAGAAGAAGTGATAGAAGAACTGTTGTTCCTTGTATGAAGTGTAAGGAGAAATTATACTGTATCCAGTGCATCAGGGAATGGTAAATGTCCAATGTGTATCTCTTATCTTGGTGATTGTTCAAATGCTTAAAGATTTCCTTTTTGTATTTCATGAAATTTTAACATCACTTTAAGCTTCCTGCTAATTATTTCTGATGAACAGGTATCCTGAATTGGAAGAAGAGGAAGTTTCAGAGGTTTGTCCATATTGTCGTGGAAAATGTAATTGCAACCTGTGCTTACACTCAAGTGGCACACTTAAGGTTTGTCTTTTCCTTAAATCAAAACAAAATGAGCTTGTCGTTTTATCTTCTAATTACGGCTGAATATTTCTTTCCTTGAAGACATCAAGAAGGGATCTCACTGATCGTGAAAAGATTGAGCATTTGCACTATTTGATTATCGAACTCCTCCCCTTTCTGAAAGAAATTCATCAGGAACAAATCCAGGAGATAGAGATGGAGTCTTCTATTCGTGGTATGTCTCTTAGTTTAAAAAAACAAAACATCGAGTCCGACGAATTGTACATTGATACAGTTTCTATCACAGGGGTGTCTTCATCTTCAGTTGAAGTTAAACAGTCACTTTATCAAAATGATGAGCGAGTTTACTGGTAATATACTTTTTTCCTGCTATTGCGAAATGTTATGTTTGCAGTCCTTATTTTTGGAGGTTTTATACTTAATGATTTTATTGGCCTTGGAGCAGCAACAACTGCTCAACGTCAATAATCGATCTTCATCGAAGCTGCCCAAATTGCTCATATGAGCTCTGTCTAAGTTGCTGCCAAGAGCTCCGGGAAGGCAAATTTCCGGGAAATAGTGATGAAGCAGTTTTCGAGTATTTAGACAGAGGCTATGATTACATGCATGGTGGAGATCCACTGCATGAAAATTTTCATAATATGGAAATTTCACAGGACCAGAAAAAACCAATTACTTGGGTTGCTAATTATGATGGTAATATCATGTGTGCTCCTGTAGAAATGGGTGGATGTGGAAATTGTATTTTAGATCTGAAGCATCTGTTGGCAAAAAACTGGATTTCAAATTTGCAAGCAAAAGCGGAAAGAATTCTGATCCAATGCAATTTTGCCCAGATAATTTCTCAGCCAATTTGCACAACTGATGACCCTGAACTGTTATGCAAAGCGGCTTCTAGGGTTGGTTCAGATGATAACTGCTTGTATTCCCCTACTGCAAAGGATGCTATGAAGGATGACGCACTTTTACACTTTCGCAGACACTGGGCCAAGGGTGAACCGGTGATAGTACGAGATGTTCTTGAGCACACAAGCGGTTTAAGCTGGGAACCAATGGTTATGTGGCGTGCATTATGTGAGAGCACTGATTCAAAGATCCTTACAAGTATGTCTGAAGTAAAGGCTATCGACTGCCTGGCTGGTTGTCAGGTTCTTTCTCATATCTTCTGCATTTTCTACCTCGTGCACACAATTAGGACTTACCATATTCCGCTTAATCCTTTCCTTTCCTTTGGTAATAAGTATTTTTTCTTCATATTAAAATAGTTGCTTCTTGAATAGCCTCAACTTGTTATTAGAATATAACTATCATTGTGCTGATGATTAAATTATGTAAAACTTTTGCAGGTTGAGATCAATACTCGAAAGTTTTTCAAAGGCTATACAGTGGGCAGAACATACAAAAATCGCTGGCCTGAAATGCTCAAACTTAAAGACTGGCCGCCATCTGACAAGTTTGAGGATCTCTTGCCTCGCCACTGTGATGAGTTTATCAGTGCTTTGCCATTCCAGGAGTACACAGATCCAAGGATAGGTATTCTGAATCTTGCCGTTAAATTACCAACAGGTGTCTTGAAACCTGACTTGGGTCCAAAGACATACATTGCGTATGGTATGACGAAAGAACTTGGAAGAGGGGATTCGGTGACAAAGCTTCACTGCGATATGTCAGATGCGGTATGGTTTCAACGGGACGTTTAGTTCCTTCATGTGTCTTTTCACTTTATTTTCATATCATTACTACCCCTTTGATTCATGTATTCTCTAGATCTAGTTATCACGCGGTCTGTTCGTGCTGGCTTGTGGAATAACACTGCCTAATACTTCAAAATCACAATTTGGAGGATATTCCTTCAGTTTACTTCCAAAATCTAGAACCTCGTCGACAAGGACCTTGGCAAGGTGTCTGAAAAGTATTAAGTAGCTGTTTAAAAATGGGAATCAAAACTGACATTTAATTCCAAAATATAGCAACTTATTCAGCCAATCTTCTGCCTTACGTTGTCTAGTGAGACTCATTAACCTCATGGCTACTCTAAAGTTTGATATAAGAATGACCTACTGTACATGCTGATTCATATCCTACAATCCAGTTTTATGTTTAATCTCACATTATTTGAAGCTTTCTCTCTTCTCCCAGTTCTGTATTGTGTTAATGCATTACCTGCTATTAATTCCCTTTGTTACTTTTTCCGTGATTATTTGATGACAAGCTGATGTTTTTGAAATTCGAATTCAGATAAATATTTTGACACACACAGCAGAGATGGCTGTAAGTGATGAGCAGCAGTCTGCAATTGAGAGTTTGAAACAGAAGCATAGAGCTCAAGATGAAAGAGAGCGCCTTGAGTGCGATGGCAGTGAATATCCTATGAAGATATTTAGTGGGATCAGAAAGGAGGAGAAACCACCAGAGACAACTGGAGGTGCCTTGTGGGACATCTTCAGAAGGGAAGACGTACCCAAGTTGAAGGATTATCTTTTAAAGCACGCAAGGGAATTTAGGCACACTTACTGTTGTCCTGTTGATCAGGTTTTTCACCCGATCCACGATCAAACTTTCTACTTAACTTTGGAGCACAAGCAAAAGCTTAAGGAAGAATTTGGTTAGTAATTTACCTTGTTCTTTATCTTTGCTCGAGAACCAGAGAAAACACGTTCGTAAATAAACCTACAATGTCAATTTTTAATATTTTAGGGATTGAGCCTTGGACCTTTGAGCAAAGACTCGGAGAGGCAGTTTTCATTCCTGCAGGATGCCCTCACCAAGTGCGTAATCTCAAGGTAAAAATCATACTCCTCTGTACTAGTTTTATTATCCATGAAGAGGTTCCTTGAGTAACCATATCGTTTTCAACTTTCCAGTCGTGTACCAAAGTTGCTGCCGATTTTGTTTCTCCTGAAAACATTCAAGAATGCCTCTGTCTCGCAGCTGAGTTTAGGAAATTGCCAAGAGGCCACAAGGTCAGAGAAGACAAACTAGAGGTACCATATCAAAATGCTTTATCTTAATATGGCGGCGTTAAGCCTCCATCGTCTGCTAACTTATTTCATCCTTTGATGGAACAGATAAAGAAAATGATTATTCATGCAATCAACCAAGTTGTCACAGATTTGGAGCAGCTTACATACATAGTTTAGAGCATTAGCAGTATAAGCTTTTGCTTAACAATTTTCTGTAGCAGCAGCACGTAGCAATTTGGTATTGCTGCTGCTAATGGCTTCGGGTGTTCTTTTAGCTGTTAGGCCATGGACAATTGTGATACACATTTCTTGCAGCTTAGGTCCTCTTCACCGCTGTTGCATGTAGAAGATAAATGTTAAAGGGACATTCTTTTTTCTATCAAACTCCTGCAATAAAGGCAGCTTCTCCGGCATAGTGAAGGCCAGCGTAGTATAACCAATTTTTTAAACCTGTAATAACTGTTTTATGGAATATAAATTGAAATTTAATGCAAATACACTTTCTAGTAGTGCTCAAGGTATCTCTTTTAGGAAACCACGTGCATATTACCATAGCTTATAGAAACTTAAATTACGAAAAGTACTCATAAGTTGTATTGGCGTTTTATTTGGTCATGTATTAGAACTTTCTCATCAAATACTCTCAGCATTCTGAATCAAGAACAACCAACAACAACTGCCCAGTAAAATCCCACAAAGTGGGGTCTGGGGAGGGTAATGTGTACGCAGACCTTACCCCTGCCCCGATAGGGCAAAGAGGTTGTTTCCGATATGCCCTCGGCTCAGAACGACTGAAATAGAGGAAAATAAGAAAAGAAAAGAAAAGGGAATTCATTAGTCTATTAAAACCATTAAAGTAACAGAAGCATAAAAAATATAAAAATAAAAATCAAAAGATGAATGACATGCAATAATGGTAACCAGAGTCTAAGGCATCTAAGATAAACAATAAGAATAATGTGGGTTCGACATAAACTGCAGGCCATCTAAGATCAACCCTAATCCAACCCGCCCCACCCCCGGTATGCAGGGGGAAGCACTACTACCCCTATCCTACAACTCTAATGCTTGTCCTCCATGTCTTCCTATCGAGGGTCATGTCCTCGGAAATCTGCAGACGGGCCATGTCCTGCCTGATCACCTCTCCCCAATACTTCTTAGGTCTCCCTCTACCTCTCCTCATCCAGCCGCTCGCACCTCCTAACCGGAGCATCGATTCTTCTCCTCTGCACGTGCCCAAACCATCTGAGCCTCGCTTCCCTCATCTTGTCATCCACAGGGGCGACACCCACCTCCCTCCGAATATCTTCATTCCTGATCTTGTCTATCCTAGTGTGCCCGCACATCCATCTCAGCATCCGCATCTCAGCTACTTTCAACCTCTGGATATGGGAGTTCTTAATCGGCCAACACTCTGCCCCATACAACATAGACGGTCTAACAACAGCTCTATAAAACTTACCTTTGAGTATCAGTGGCATTTTTTTATCGCACAAGACTCCAGATGCGAGCCTCCATTTCATCCATCCCGCCCCTATGCGGTGAGTGACGTCTTCGTCGATCTCTACATCCCCCTGAATCACCGACCCAAGGTACTTGAAGCTAGCTCTCTTGGGGACGACCTGTGACCCAAGCCTCACTTCCCGCCTCCATCCCTCGATTCAGTGCTAAACCTGCACTCCATGTACTCTGTCTTAGACCTGCTCAATTTGAAACCCTTAGACTCGAGAGTCTGTCTCCAAACCTCCAATCTCTCGTTAACACCTGCCCTTGTCTCGTCAATTAGGACAATGTCATCAGCAAACAGCATACACCACGGCACCTCTCCTTAGATATGGTGTGTCAAAGCATCCATCACCAAGGCAAATAAGAATGGGCTAAGCGCAGAGCCTTGGTGTAATTCCATAACAACCGGGAAATGCTCTGAGTCGCCTTCCATAGTTCTAACCTTAGTCTTAGCTCCATCATACATGTCCTTGATCGCTCTTATGTAGGCTACCGGCACGCCCTTCGCCTCAAGACGCCTCAAGACACACCTCCCTAGGGACCTTGTCATACGCTTTCTCCAAGTCAATAAACACCATATGCAGATCCTTTTTCTTATCCCTGTACTGCTCCACCAACCTCCTAAGAAGGTGGATAACTTCCGTGGTGGAGCAATCCGGCATAAACCCAAACTGATTGTCGGATATAAACGTCGATTTCCTCGCCCTCGCCTCCACCACCCTCTCCCATACTTTCATGGTATGGCTAAGTAGCTTGATACCCATTTAATTGTTACAACACTGGATATCACCTTTGTTCTTGTACAACGGTACTACTGTACTCGACCTCCATTCCTCCTTTTCGTCCTAAAGATCACATTGAGCAACCGAGTTAGCCATTCCAATCCCGCTCTCCCCACATACTTCCAAAACTCAATCGGGATTTCATCTGGCCCGATCGCTTTACTCATACTCATCTTACGCAAAGCCCCAACGACCTCGTCAACCCTAATGCGCCTGCAATACCTAAAATCTCGGG
This sequence comes from Nicotiana benthamiana, assembly GCA_034376525.1. NCBI lineage: Eukaryota > Viridiplantae > Streptophyta > Magnoliopsida > Solanales > Solanaceae > Nicotiana > Nicotiana benthamiana. Next base: position 129,564,576 of record CM067324.1, on the reverse strand, counting down.
GAATCTCCGAATGCCCCAAGTCCTAGAGCGCTATATCCCGGTCCCCCTCCTCATTTAAAAGACCATAGAAGTACGTCTGCCATCTCTGCTTAATCTGGGGATCTCCCATCAAAACTCTACCATCCTCATCTTTGACGCACCTCACTTGGTCCAGATCTCGGGCCTTCCTCTCCCTCGCCTTAGCTATCCGAAACAACTTCATGTCCCTTCCTTTCTCCCCTAATTCCTCGTATAGGCTGCTAAATATTGCATTCTTAGCCTCCGTTACCGCCAGCTTCGCCTCCTTCATAGCCACTTTTTACCTCTCTCTATTCGCTCTCCTCTCCTCCTCGCTTGAGCTCCCTGCCAATTTCGCGTACGCTACCTTCTTCGCTACCTTGTACTATGTCATTCCACCACCAGTCTCCTTGGTGCCTGCCAGAATAACCTTTCGAAACACCTAGCACCTCCCTTGCTGCCTCCCTCACATAGTTCGCCCTAGTCGACCACACAGTGCTCGCATCTCCAATACTCCTCCAAGCTCCCATAGCCGATAACTGCCCCTCCAATTCCTGGGCTTTATCCTTAGTCAAACTCCCCATCTAATCCTCGGACGGCCACGAGCATACATCTTCTTCCTCTTCATCCTAATGTCAATGTCCATCACTAAGAGCCTATGTTGCGTCGTGAGGTTCTCTCCCGGATAGCCTTGCAATCCTTGCACAACCCTCTATCACACCTTTTGAGGAGGAGGTAATCGATATGCGTCATCGCCGCTGAACTTCGGAAAGTAACCAAATGCTCCTCCCTCTTCGTAAAAGTTGAGTTCGCAATCAGCAGCTCGAAAGCCTCAATGAAGTCTAACAACGGCATACCTCCTTCGTTCCTATCCCTAAGGCCAAAGCCACCATGCACCTCACCATAACTACCCGCAGCCGCCCCGATATGGCCATTAAAATTCCCTCCAATAAATAACCTTTCAGTAGATGGAATACTACGAACAATGCCATCCAGGCCCTCCCAAAAACGCCTCTTAACCTCCATATCCAAGCCCGCATGCGGCGCGTAAGCGCTAACTACATTGAGGGTGCACTCACCAATCACTAACTTAATAAACATTAGCCTATCATTCACTCGCCTAACCTCAACTACAGACTCTCTAAGATCACTATCCACATAGATACCCACTCCATTCTTACCTCTCGCGACTCCAGAGTACCACAACTTATAACCGTCTGTATTCCTCGTCTTCGACCCTGTCCACCTAGTCTCCTGAATCAAGAACAACCCAGTAAATAAATTTTACAAGGTCTGGAGAGGGTAAAGTATACGCAGATCTTATCCCTACCCCAAGGGATAAAGAGATTATTTTTTATAGACCCTCGACTTAAACAGATGAAAAAGACTCAGCGTTCTGAATCAGCGTCGCGTTTTCAAAATAATGAATACGGTCATTGAGAAGACTAGTCAATTAGAAATATATGGATTTGTTGCTATAACTCAATTATAGTTATTTTAGTGAAAACACCACAGTGCTGGTCAGTTTTCGGACTGATAATTAAAAAATAGCTAATATTTATAAAGTCATTGAAAAATAGTCAATATTTACTGCAACACAGAAAATTCCAGCATAATATACTAGAGATTTGTGCATTTGTGTATAAATTTTCGGCATATTATATTAAAATTCTAACACACGAAACAGTCCACATATACAGAAAAATTCATGTGGCAGGCAAGTGCACCCATTCTTTTTGTTATATCAGCGTCTAAGGGGGTAGTGACTCTCAAAAGGCTAAGTTGAAGGGGTAATTAAGACCGGCCATAGTTCGGATAGGATACTAATAATCTGAATTAAGTTTAAGGGTGATTTAAGGTATTTTGCCTCTAATATTTTATATTTACACCTTTCAATTTTAGCAACACTAATATTTTATATTTGCACCATTCATTTTTTGAGATAATTATATATTTTTGTTCTATTATAACTTATAATAAAATTAACTTGTAATCTTACATAAAAACAATAAATGCACGAAAACTAATTTATCAAAATTATACATCAAAGTTAAGATATAAATTAATATTATAAAAACATTACGTAAACATAATTAGGTACATATAAAGAGATAAATTAAAAAATTAAATAATAAAAGTAATAAATAGTAATGGGGGAGATGAATAGTATATCCATATTTAAGGAAATACTATTCATCCTTCATTTTGGGGACTATTCAAAAATTACTCCCACTATAAGAAATAGGGGTAAGGATGGAGATGCTTAATACGGACAAAAGTTAGTAAGAAAATATAAGAGAATATGAAGTAGAAGGTAAGTTTTTTTTTCCTTGTATTTACCGTACAAAACCAATTTTGCTTCTTTATTTTCCTTTTCGTACAGAACTATTTGGTTGGTTCTTAAAATATATTTCTTTATAATCTTCGTAATTTTCTACGGCAAGTACTTCTAACGAAATTTTTTAGCATTTAAAAGTTGAATTAAATCAATTTGAACATCATTCAATAACTTTTAACAGAATATACACTGATGATTTAAAAATCATAATACAAATTGAATGTTATCTACCTTGCTTTGCAAAAAATATAGTAAAATATTTTACTTAAATGTAGGGCACATTTACTTAGCTATACTATAATAGAAACTAATCTACCACTTTTATTTAAGTTCATACTTAATTAAATTCTATATCTATATTTACCATTTAAGTACAAAATCGTATATAAATAAAAAATAGAAGATTCCCTAAATTTGTTTTTGAGTCGAAGGCTTTTCGGAAACAACCTTTCTACCTTCATAGATAGAGGTAAGGTCTTCATGTATACTAACCTCCCAAAACCTACGTGTGAGATTCCACTAGGTTGCTATTTTTATTCTTGTTAAGTAGATTCCCTAAATTTAGCATCGCATTCTCTCTACTTCATCAACCCCCTCCTAGAAATTCGAATCTCATAGATTTTTCAAAAGATTTCATATCACATTCTCCCTCCCTTTTACTTATCATCCAAAATCGGTGCTTCTCTCGTAATATAAACGAAAAGGCAAGAAGTACAAAGACCACTTAAACTTGTATTTATTTGTCAATGCGATAAATAAATTCTTGGGTTATTCATTTTAACACCTCAACTTAACAAATTGAATACTAAAAAATATTTTGGTTGAGCGTGTGCATCAATTGTGATGACTTGGATAATATGTTAGATGCTAAGCCTTTTATTATTTGACACACGTAATTTATGGTCCCACATCTTTTGAAAATTAATTTTACTAGTAAATTTAAAAGTTTTTTTCGTTTCCCTCCCCTCCTTCCCCTTCACCGTAACTACCTCCATCACACCGCCTCTGTCGCCATATCTCTACTATCCCCCTCAACTGTAAATTCTCAATAGACACACAATACATAATACCATTTTCCTCTATAAAATTGCTCGACGGAGAGGAACAAAAAGATAAACTGGCTAAATATATGTGGCCGATAAAAAAGACCCCCGATTATAAATAGATTAACATATTCTCATCTTTTGATATTTTATCAATAGAGATGGTTTTTTTTTCTTGAATTTTTTCTTGGTGAGCATAGTAAGACGAAGGTGGCGACCTTTTTTTTTTCCTGAAGCATGAACATGTATTTGAGACGAAGATGATTTAACGACGAAGATGATAAAATATATTGAAAACGATATATTTAGAGTTAGATCGTTTTGAAAATATAAATTTATTATTTATTTTAAAACCGAACAAGAAAAATATGAAACATAACATGAGACAGATGAAATACCTCTTACATATTGGCCAGGTGTTCCACTCAAGGCATGTGATATCCAAGAAAAGTTGGACCATGATACCAAAGTATCAACCAACCATAGGGCCTTTCTGTTCAAGGAAAGGACACGAGTTACCTTTTAGACCAACATCAATCACAACCGACGGCCAACTTTTAGCGGTCATTTGATAAAGTGTATTCTTGTTTGATGTAGTGTATTAAATTATAATATATTGCATAATTTTTAAGAAAAATAATTATTAATAAAAATGTTCTTGTTATAAAATTTCCTATTTTAGGTGAATGTCCATAATTAGAAAGATACTAGGGTTTACTCCTCCCTATAAATAAAGGGGTCTTCTACCATTGTAATTAATCCCTAACAATCACAAAGTATCAATAAGAATACTCCTCTCCCTATTCTCTCTATATTGTTCTTGTTCTTGCATTATTTTACTTGTTCTTATATTATTTCATAACACGTTATCAGCACGAGACTCTACCGTCTCAAGAATCGTTCTCAAGAAAAACTAAGGTATTTCTCTCTTCCTAATTTGATTCTCGATTATGTCTGACATTATGAAAAGACAGTTCGTTGCCCTTGAAATTTCGGGCAAGAACTATATGACATGGGTGTTGGATGCTGAAATCCACTTAGATGCTATGGGTCTTGGAGACACCATTAAAGATAGAGATAAAGCATCCACCCAAGATTGTGCTAAGGCCTTGATTTTCTTGCGCCATCACCTTGATGAAGGTTTGAAGATTGAATATCTCACCGTCAAGGATCCACTCATCTTGTGGAAAGGCTTAAAGGAGAGATATGACAACCTGAAGTTGGTCACTCTGCCACAAGCACGATATGATTGGGCTCGTCTGAGGCTCCAAGACTTTAAGTCTGTTTCTGAATATAATTCTGCAATGTTCAGAATTACTTCTAAATTGAAGCTATGTGGAGATAAAATCTCCGATTATGATATGCTTGAGAAAACGTTTACAACGTTTCATGCCTCCAATATGGTACTGCAACAACAGTACAGAGAGAAAGGCTTCACAAAGTACTCTGAACTGATTTCTCTCCTACTTGTGGCTGAGCGAAATAATGACCTGCTCATGAGAAATCACGAAAATCGACCCACTGGGTCTACACCACTGCCTGTAGCAGATAAGGTGTATTCTCATTATGCCAATCATGAAAAGGGCCATGGATCTAAACATGGTCGTGGTCGTAATCGGGGTCATAACCGTGGACGTAGACAAGGAAGAAATATCCATGATATCCGTCAACCCCCGAGGAGAGATAACCGCCGAAAGCAGAAACGGGATTATGAGGATCCTAAGGCAAAAAGTTCAGAAACTATATGTTATCGTTGCGGTGGAAAAGGGCACTGGTCAAAAGCTTGCCGTGTACCAAGACATTTGGTTGATCTTTATCAAGCTTCTCTAAAGAATAAAGGCCCTGAAACAAATTTTGTCTCTGACGACAATTTCGACATCACCCACCTGGATGTGGCAGACTTCTTTGAGCAACCCGATGGGAAAATAGACCACCTAATCGGTGATGGATCTGTGATGAAAGAAAATGGAGTTGTTTGATTTTATTTCACTTATTTGTAATAGTTAGTGAATAGACTAATAGTCATTAGTATCAGCTCGTATTAGTTAGTTCATGATATAATGTTAGTATTAGTTCGTTAGAATGTTTCTACATGCTCAAATTTCAATAATATTTTTATTTTCAAGTAGAGGTAATCGACTAACCTAACAGTTAGTCGATTATCTAATATTTCGCATTAAAACTGCAAAACAATCGATTGTCAATGTTCAACAATCGATTGTCAACGTTCAACAATCGATTGTCTATGTTTAACAATCGATTGTCTTAAAACAGTGATCTGGAATTTTTTCAAAATAACAAATAATCGATTGTCTATGTTTAACAATCGATTGTCTTAAAACAGTGTGATCTGGAATTTTTTCAAAATAACAAATAATCGATTGTCTATGTTTAACAATCGATTGTCTTAAAACAGTGATCTGGAATTTTTTCAAAATAACAAATAATCGATTGTCTATGTTTAACAATCGATTGTCTTAAAACAGTGTGATCTGGAATTTTTCAAAATAGTCAAATAATCGATTGTCTATGTTTAACAATCGATTGTCTTAAGACTGTGCTTTGGAATTTTTCAAAATAGCCAACAATCGATTGTCTATATTTAACAATCGATTGTCTTAAGACTGTGCTTCAAAATAGCCAACAATCGATTGTCTATATTTAACAATCGATTGTCTTAAGACTGTGCTCTGGAATTTTCGTAATAAGTCGACAATCGATTGTCTACGTTTAACAATCGATTGTCTTAAGACAGTGATCTGAAGTTTTTCAAAATAGCAAATAATCGATTGTGTGTGTTTAACAATCGATTGTCAATGTTCAACAATCGATTGTGTGTGTTTAACAATCGATTGTCTTAAGAAAATGCTTAAACTGAAATTTTCAAACTGTATAGTAATCGATTATGGAAATCATATAATCGACTATCTGATTTAGTTAGTCAACTGACCTCAACAGATTTTGAAAATATTGTTTAAATGTGACACAAACGAATTGAACTTGTTTATTCTTATGTTCGTGTATTTCTTTTGTATGTCAAACTATGGGAAAGCGAATATGGAAATCTCACAAAGCAAGCTTGGATCAACGTCCAGCTGTAAAAATATTTGCCTAGTTGATTCATGTACTACACATACGATACTCAAAGAAAAGGAATATTTCTCTCAATTAAATATGTGTAAGACAAATGTTACTACAATCTCTGGTAGTAGTAAATTGATTGAAGGCTCCGGAAGAGCAACTGTAACTCTGCCCAAAGGCACGATGTTTATCATAGAGAATGCAATGTTCTCCTCCAAGTCTAAGAGAAACTTGTTGAGTTTTAAAGATATACGCCGGAATGGCTATCATATTGAGACAATAGATGAAGATAATCTAGAATATCTCATCATTACAAAGAATGTCTCGGGCCAAAAGAGGGTTATTGAGAAATTCCCATCTTTATCTTGTGGCCTGTATTGGACAACAATTAGTGCAATTGAGGCACATTCAACAGTAAACCAAAAGGTTACTGATTCCAATACTTTCGTACTTTGGCATGATCAATTGGGACACCCGGGATCGATCATGATGAGACGGATTATAGAAAGCTCATATGGGCATCCATTAAAGAATTTCAAAATTCTTTCAAATAATGAATATCCTTGCACTTCTTGTTATCAAGGCAAGTTGATTATCAAACCATCACCAACAAAAGTTGGGACTGAGTCACCCACGTTTTTGGAACGTATACAAGGGGACATTTGTGGACCTATTCACCCACCCAGTGGGTCCTTTAGGTATTTTATGGTCTTGATAGACGCATCCTGTAGATGGTCTCATGTGTGCCTGTTGTCATCACGCAACCTTGCGTTTGCGAAATTAATGGCACAAATAATTCGACTACGAGCACAATTTCCTGATAATCCAATCAAGTCTATTAGACTGGATAACGCAGATGAGTTTTCATCCCAAGCATTTAATGATTATTGCTTATCAATTGGGATAAAAGTGGAACATTCTGTAGCTCATGTTCACACTCAAAACGGCCTTGCAGGATCGTTAATTAAACGCCTGCAGTTGATTGCAAGGCCATTACTCATGAAAACGAGGCTGTCCACTTCGGTATGGGGTCACGCCATCTTGCATGCAGCAATGCTAATTCGTCTCAGACCGACGAATTATCACAAGTATTCCCCGTTGCAATTGGTTTTGGGTCATGAACCCAATATATCCCATTTAAGAATCTTTGGATGCGCAGTATATGTGCCTATAGCACCGCCATCCCGCACCAAAATGGGTCTGCAAAGAAGGTTAGGAATATATGTTGGGTTTGAATCGCCCTCCATCATTCGCTACCTCGAAACATTGACAGGGGACTTGTTTACTGCACGATTTGCAGACTGTCGATTTCATGAGACACTTTTCCCAAAATTAGGGGGAGAAGTTGGTGAAACCAAACGGTAAATTTTGTGAAAAAATGCATCATTATCTCATCTTGATCCACATACCTCAGTTTGTGAAAGAGAGGTACAAAAGATTATCCATTTGCAAAGAATAGCAAATCAAATGCCTGACGCATTTACGGACTTGAAAAGGATAACGAAATCACACATCCCCGCGGAAAATGTTCTAATCCGTATTGATGTCCCTGTTGGACAATCATCTAGTGTCATAACCAATGAGTCGAATGCACGCCTGAAGCGTGGCAGGCCATTAGGTTCTAAAGATCGAAATCCTAGACAGAGGAAAGCAAATGATAAAAATGACACTACGAAAGAATCTCATGAAGAAATTCATGATTTAACGAATTCTGAGATTCATGAAGAATCCATTGAGCCCGAGACTCTGGAAAATACGGAACTATCCATAAATCCAACTGATATTGAGGCAAATATTAATCGAGTGGATATAGTGGTGGATAATGTCTTTGCTTATAATGTCACATCTAGCATTATGCAAGAATGTGAGGATCTCGAACCTCAATCTGTTGAAGAATGTCGAAAAAGACATGATTGGCCAAAATGGCAAGAAGCAATTCAATCAGAACTGAATTCGCTGGCAAAACGTGAAGTTTTTGGCCCTATAGTTGAAACACCTAATGGTGTTAAGCCCGTTGGCCATAAATGGGTCTTTGTACGCAAGAGAAATGAGAAAAACGAGGTACAAAGATATAAGGCACGCCTTGTTGCACAAGGTTTTTCTCAAAGGCCTGGTGTCGATTATGAAGAGACATATTCGCCTGTAATGGATGCTATAACCTTTCGTTATCTCATCAGTTTTGTTGTCCTTGAAAAGCTTGACATGCATTTAATGGATGTGGTTACTGCCTATCTTTATGGCTCACTTGATAATGAGATATACATGAAAATTCCCGATGGACTCAAAGTGCCAAACGCTCATAATTCAAAGTCTCGGGAAATGTTTTCAATTAAATTGCAAAGATCTTTGTATGGTCTAAAGCAATCAGGACGAATGTGGTATAATCGTCTTAGTGAGTATTTATTAAAAGAAGACTATATAAATGACGCCATTTACCCGTGTGTTTTTATAAAGAAAACAACATCAGAATTTGTTGTACTTGCCGTATATGTCGATGACATAAACCTTATTGGAACCCCCATAGAACTCCAAAAGGCAATTGATTATCTAAAGGATGAATTCGAGATGAAAGATCTCGGAAAGACAAAATTATGTCTTGGTTTGCAAATTGAATATTTGGCAAATGGAATTTTTGTCCATCAATCTACCTATATAGAAAAGGTACTGAAACGGTTTTACATGGATGGAGCACATCCTTTAAGTACATCGATAGTTGTTCGATCACTTGATGTGAATAAAGATCCATTCCGACCGCAAGAAAGGAATGAAGAGCTACTTGGTTCTAAAGTACCATATCTTAGTGCAATTGGCGCACTAATGTATCTTGCAAATACTACAAGGCCTGACATATCCTTTTCAGTTAATGTCTTAGCAAGATTTAGCTCGGCTCCTACAAGGAGACATTGGAATGGGATCAAATATATATTGCGGTACCTAAAAGGGACCACTGATATGGGCTTATTTTATGTTTATAACTGCAGTCCCGATCTTGTTGGTTATGCTGATGCTGGATATTTATCCGACCCACACAAGGCTCGATCTCAAACGGGTTATGTGTTTACCTGTGGAGGCACCGCCATATCTTGGCGATCGACTAAGCAATTAATTGTGGCTACTTCATCTAATCATGCCGAGATAATTGCTATTCATGAAGCAAGTCGGGAGTGTGTGTGGTTGAGGTCTATCATACATCATATACAAGACAAATGTGGTTTGAAGTGTAATAAACTACCCACGACTTTGTATGAAGACAATGCAGCATGTATAGCTCAATTGAGGGAGGATTCATAAAAGGAGATAGAACAAAGCATATTTCACCAAAGTTATTCTTCACACATGATCTTCAAAAGAATGGTGATATCAATGTGCAACAGATTTGTTCAAGCGATAATATGGCTGATTTGTTCACAAAATCTCTACCAACGTCAACCTTCAAGAAGCTAGTTCACAAGATCGGAATGCGAAGACTTAAGGATATGAATTGATGTTCTTATCAGGGGGAGTTAATGCGCGTTGCACTCTTTTTCCCATACAAGGTTTTGTCCCACTGGATTTTCCTTGCAAGGTTTTTAACGAGGCAACCATTAGGCACATATTCAAACATGTGTACTCTTTTTCCTTTCTTTAATTTTTTCCCATTGGGTTTTGTTTTAGTTAAGGTTTTAACGAGGCACATCATTGAATAAACATTCAAGGGGGAGTGTTATAAAATCTCCTATTTTAGGTGAATGTCCATAATTAGAAAGATACTAGGGTTTACTCCTCCCTATAAATAAAGGGGTCTTCTACCATTGTAATTAATCCCTAACAATCCCAAAGTATCAATAAGAATACTCCTCTCCCTATTCTCTCTATATTGTTCTTGTTCTTGCATTATTTTACTTGTTCTTATATTATTTCATAACAGTTCTTCATATTTTCTAATTTTAAGGGGCTTTAAGTATAATTTTATCTTTAATCATATTGATGTATGCATTAATAGTCTTGATGTTACTAATTCTATGATTTTTTGTGCATATAAGATAATACCAATTATAATGTATAACTAATACAAGTACTAGTTATACATAGGTTGAAAAAATATATCAAACAAGGAATTAGAAACGCATAGAGTTAATGCTTGTATTATTTTTTCTAATACCTCCTACCAAACTACCCCTCAGCGTGTTCAAGTAAGCTTTCAAAATCACATTATTTAGAAAATTATTTTTCTTCAAAAGTGCTTTCTGAAAAATTATCTTGGTGTAAAGCAGATTGTGTTTGACTAATGAATTAAAAATATACTTATGACCAACAAACTTTTAAAAAGCACTTCTGAATATATTTTCCTAAAAAGTGCTTTTTCAATAAATTTTTTTGAAAATAAGTTACTTTTTTGCTTCTAAAAAATACTTCTCCTTCTATTCAAAACTATTAAAATTTTTGACTAGATTTGGTTTGATTTGGTTTGGTATTGAGTAAGAAAATTTGAACTAAAACGACGTATAAATATATATTTCTATATATACTTTTAAGATTTTATATAAATTTTTCTTTGAAAAATATCTAGAAATATTTGAGATTCTGTTACAGGATATAATATTTACGATGAACGCATGAATGGTGATTTTTTCTTATTTACGATGGAGATAATTTAACGAGTGTAGTTTTGCGTGAGGGATGAAGGATTTGCGATAGAGCAATTTTTGTGTTTGATTTGATAGATAGGAAAATAGTGGAAAGCAAGAAGAAGCTAATGAAGGGATTGGGAGTGGATTCCGGACAAGAAGAAATGGGAAGATGAAGAAAGTCAACTGTTTCTTTCTTATTTTTTTGAACCTTTTTATTTTTATTTTCTTATTCCAATCTTTTCTTTAAAAATGAATATCATCACTTCACCCTTCTTAGTAATTTGGACTACATGCACCTTAGCGGCACCATCTAAGTAAAGGCAACATAAGCATGGTTAATGATTAAAGGGGTTTAATAGTTCATCAAGTAAAGGTGCTAAATGGAAAAAATATAAATTTATATATTGAGTTGACAAACAAGTACAACTATAAATAGATCTTAGGCCATTGCCATTAAAAATGGCAAAAAGTACCATGGCCATCTAAACTTGTACCATTTATCAAGCCGGTAAATAAACTCTTGGATTTCCATTTTAACATCTCAACCTAACAAATTGAATACTATTAAATACTTTGGACTGAGCGTGTGCCTTAATTGCGGCGAATTGGATAATATGTAAAATGCTCAGCTTTTTATTATTTGACAATATGTAATTTATGGTCTCACATCTTTTAAAAATTAATTTTATTAATAAATTTAGAATTTTTTATACTTTCCACTTCACTCCTTCCCCTTCACTGCAACTACCTCTACTATCACCCCTCTACTACCTCATCTCCACCACCTCCCTCAATAGTAATTCTCAATAGACACAGAACATATAATACCATCTTATAAAGTTACTCGACTAAGAAGAATAACAATATAAACTATTAAAAAATCAGTGGCCAATAAAAAGGACTCCCGATAAGAAATAGACAAAAATATTCTCATCTCTGATTTTTTATCAATAAAAATAATTTTTGTTTTGAATTTTTTCTTGGTAAGCATTGTAAATCGAAGGTGGCGATCTTGTATTTTTGTTCTGAAGCATTAGTAAAGAATGAATGGTAATTTACTGTATTTGAGACGAATATTATTTAACAAGTGCAGTTATGGGTGAAGGATGAAGGATTTATGATTGAGCATTTTCTAGGTTTGATTTGTTAGATAAGGGAAAAAGGGGAAAGCAAGAAGAAGCGAAATTAAGGGGTTGGGAATGAACTCCGGACGAGATGAAAGAAGAAGATGAAGAAAGTCAATTGTTTTTATCTTCTTTTTTGAACCTTTTTCTTTTTCTTTTTATTTCAATCCTTTCTTTATAAATGAAAATTACGACTGTCACGCTCCTTAGAAATTTGGACTACATGTATCTTAGTCACATTATCTAAGTAAATGCTACATAAGCATGATCAATGATTAAGGGGGTTATTAGTATTCAGTTCATCAAATAAATGTGCTAAACTGGGAAAGGTCTAAGTATATATATACAGGAAAGACAAACATGTGAAAGTATAAGTGGCCCTAGGCTATTTCGTGTCACGACGCAAACTATCATGCCATGATCGCGGCTATCATGATGCTAGGCAAGCTGACCCTTTAACAAAAATAACGTGATAATTCATTTTCAAAGATAAATTCACACAATTTAATTATAAAACTTCATAAAGAAAATCTGAATAATGAAAGTGTGGAAAGTAAAGCCCGACATCGGGGCGTCACTAGTTACTGCGATCACCAGCAGCTACCTTACTTACTCCGAGAGACTCTACAGCTGGAATAGTCAACAGCCGCTATCGGGTCCTGATACGCCTAGATCTGCACACAAGGTTCAAAGAGTAACATGAGTACGCCAACTCAATAAGTAACCAAAGTAAATAAAGACTGAGGAGCAGTGACGAGCAATAAAACATATAAAGTTCATATCATGAAATCTCGGTAAAATTACAATAGGTTTTTAAAAATAGAGCTTGAATTAAATAATTTTGTTTAAACTCAGTTCAGTAAAATCATTTGAAGATATTTTTCAACAGTTCTCAAACATAGGCTCAATGCGACAGTGAGCAAAATGATGAAATCATAAATATCCCCTCGGTCAAAACATCACTCATATACAGCCTCTCGGTCAAACCTCACAGTCACTCGTATATAGCCCCTCGAACATATCTCATATCACTCACTCAGGGTACCCGTGCTCACTAGGGGGCATGCAGACTCTAGAGGGGCTCATTCAGCCTAATCGCTATAACAAGCCCCTCGTGGCATAAATCAATCATGCCCTCGGCCTCACTCGATCATGAATCAGTAACAATATACTTCAACATGCTTCTCAATTCCATAAATATCCTCACAAATCAAGCCCTCAGCCTCACTCAGTCATAAACCTAACAATCCACTCGGGCATTCAGTAAAAATAGGGAACTCAACCCAAAATAACATTTTATATGTATCAAAACAGGGTAATAAAGACTCAATTATGAAATCAATAAGTATAACATGACTGAGTACAGATTTTCAACCAAAACAGCGAGAGGATAATAATAAAAACACCCATAAGGGTTCAAACAACTTTGGAACAAGGCCCAAATATGACATTCAACCCAATTTATAGAAATTCTTTCTAAAATACACAAGTATCATACAATTTCAACCAAATACGCAACTTATAGTTATTACAGGACGGACCAAGTCACAACCCCCAACAGTGCACGCCCACATGCCTATAACCTAGCATATGCTTCACCACAAAATAGTAAAACAATACGAAATCCAGGGTTTCATACCCTTAGGACTAGATTTACAATCGTTATTTACCTCAAACCGGTCAAATCTCTACTCCGTGATATTCTTTCCCCTCAACTCGGCCTCCAATCACTCTGAATATATTCACAACTAGAACAATACCACCAATATATGCTAATGGAATGTATTCCACAAAAAACTATCATATTAGGCACAAATCTCGAAATCCTCTCAAACCAGTCCCTGGGCCCACATCTCGAAATTCGACAACAATCATAAAAACATGAAAGCTCTTTCACTCACGAGTCCATACATACAAGATTTATCAAAATCCGACCCTATTTGACCCCTCAAATCCTCAATCAAACTCTCTAAAAATCCCAAGCCCTAACCCCTCATTTCCACCCTTAATCTCCACTAATTACATGATTAAACAATGGAAAATTACTATAAACACAAGCATTAGGCCTCAAATTACTTACCTCAGTGACAATCTCCTTGAATCCCTCTTCAAATTGCTCCTAAAAGCTCCAAAACTGGATAAAAATGGTGAAGAATGACCTAAAACTCGCGATGTTCACAATGTCACTTTATGCCCAGAACTTCCGCATATGTGGTCCAATTGTCACATCTGTGACACTGCACTTTCAGAAAATCCATCGCAGGTACGATTCCCGCTTATTCCCTCAAAAACCGCTTTTGCGGTCCAAACATCGCACATGCAATTCGAAGGTGCGGTCCATTACTCGCACCTGCGGCTTTTGCCTCTAGTTCCCAGATTTCGTATACACAGTTCCCTTCCGCACATGCAGCCGTCACACATGTGGTTCCCACTTTGCAGGTGCGGAAACATCAGAAGCAAAAGCTCAGCTGCACAATTCCATTTCCAAATCCTCCGTTAACCATCTGAATTCATCGTGAAGCCTTCGGGACCTCAACCAAAAATACCAAAAAGTTACATAGCAACATACAAACTTAGTCGAACCTTCGAAATACTCAAAAACAACATCAAAATACCAAATTACCCTCGGATTCAAGTCTAAAAACTTCTAAATTCCAACTTCCGCAAACGAAGTCAAAACCTAACAAACATCGTTCGAATGATCTGAAATTTTGCACATATGTCATAAATGACACAACAAACCTGCTACGACTTCCGAAATCCCATTCCGACTCCCATATCAAAATTTTCACTGCTGACCAAAAATTGACATATTTTCAATTTAGCCAATTCTAGCCTAATTCTACCACGGACCTCCAAATCACATTTCGGATGCACTCCACATCCCAAATTACCTAACAGAGCTAACCAAAATATAAAAACCAAATCCTAGATCATTTATACATAAGCCAATATTTGGTTGACTTTTCCAACTAAACTTCATAGGAGACTAAGTGTCTCATTCTACATCAAAACCACTCCGCACCCGAACCAACCAACATGATACAATGAAATACAGCTGAGGAATACATAAGGAAGCAGAAATAAGGAAAACGGGGCTATAACTCAGGAAACAACCGGCCGGGTCGTTACATCCTTCTCCTCTTAAAGAAATGTTCGTCCTCGAACGAGTCTAGAAACATACCTGAAGCCTCAAATAGGTGTGGATATCTACTTCGCATCTCCCAAGTATCCTCTTCCACGGGCTGACCTCTTCACTGCACTTTCACTAAAGCTATATCCTTTGATCTCAAATTTCGGTCATGCCGCTCCAAAATAGCCACTAGCTCCGTATCATAAGTCAAATCACCATCTAACTGAATCATGCTGAAATCCAAGAAATGATACATATCACCAATGTACTTCCAGAGCATAGAAATATGAAATACTATATGCACGCTCGACAATCTAGGTAGCAAAGCAAGCTCATAAGCCACCACCTCAATCCTCCAAAGAACCTCAAAAAGCCCAATGAACCTATGGATCAACTTGCCCTTCTTTCCAAATATCGTAACACCCTTCATGGGTGAAAACTTTAGTAGAAACTCTCCCTATCCTTGTAAGACACATCAGGAACCTTTCTGTCAGCTTAACTCTTTTGACTTGACTAAGCTGTACGAAGTCGCTATTGAATCACTTTCACCTTGCCTAAAGCATCCTATACCAAGTCTGTATCCAAAATCCTAGCATGCCGGCTCAAACCAAACTACTAAAGATCTACATTGTCTCCTATTTAAAGCCTCATATGAAGCCATCTAAATACTTGATTGATAACTATTATTATTCAAACTCCGCGAGTTGTAGAAACTAGTCCCATGAACCCCTGTTGATGCCTAATTTTTTCTTATGTATTTTTTATATGTAAAATACTCTCAAAATAGCACATGTATGCATATACAAGCATGTCTAAATATCTTATTATTTTTTCTCAATTTTTAAAGATTTTTAACCAATTTAATTTCCTATTTCATTCATAAAAAAACAATAATAATTACCAAAATGATCATTTTTGATAATTCATTTGTTGGACTCTCACATTTATACTAAAATATAGCTAAGATATTTTAGCATATTTTTTAGAAAGTAATTTGGTATTTTAAGGCTAACTTGCATATAATTGCAATATTAGTCTCTTTTAGATTTATTACGTTTATATCTATAAAAATTAAGTCCAGTATTTTTACATTAATAATTATGTGTTACAAATCATTTTAGTACTTTTAATTTATTTCTAAAAATTAATTTACTATTTTTATAAAATAAAAAGGGGGAAATTGGCTATTTAAAATCTAGCCCAATTACATTTCCATTATAGCCTGAATTGAACCCCCATGTTAAACCCAATTACCCCAGCCCAATTCCTACTCATACCCGACCCCAACCCGATTTAACCGATCCATACCCAAATCCCCACCTAACTTTTAAATCCAAACTATTGATCGTTTAGATCAACAGCTACCGACTGCCCTTTCATTTTTTAATCCAAACTAACCCCTAAACCTAAATCATTTCTTCCCTACAACCACCCTTGAATCCCTTTCTCTATTAATTCCCTCTCAGATTCTTACAAACCCTAGCAGCCGCCATTAAGTTTCAACCATGATACCTCCTTAATCTATGGCCTCCTATGGTTATTTGAAACATGTACCAGCCTCTCATGGCTTCTGTACGTTTGTTCTTATGGTCTCAAGGTCCCATCTTAAAAGAGCTTGGTCCAAGCCTTATTCTATTTCAGCTCATGGCTGTTCTCTGGTCATCTATAACCTCTCTCCGGCCAGCCATGGCCATTCGGGTCAGGCCTTTGGATTTCCTGTCTAGATCAGTGGCTTTCAAGGCCTTTCTCTACATTTGAGGTTCTTATGAAACCCTAAGCTATAAGGTTCTTTCGATTTATTTTATATCTGCTTTAGGTCTATGTTTGTTTTGAACTTCTAAATATTTTTCTCGAAGTCTCTTTTAAGACTTTGCTTCCAAAACTCTTTATCTTTTAGGGTTTTCTTGTTAAGTTATTTTGAAGCTTTCTCTGATTTTTGACATGTTCTGCTATATTTGCTCCCCTCTCTGAGTTTGCATGATAAAAACCCTAATGGCTTCTGAGTTTTTCCTAGTCCATTTGTATTTATTTATTTGATTTACTTGTTTATTATCTCTAGACTTGATTGGTGTTGAAAATCCTAATTTTTGGGGTTTATTCAAGTTCCTGAAACTACTTATTTGTTTGAATTACTTATTCATCATCTCTAGACTCGATCGGTTTCAAAACCCTAATTCCTTTGGGGTCTATTCGAGTTTCTAAAAATGCTTGTGCAATTCATCTGTTTGAAGTTGCTTGGCTTGATTTGGATTTTTTTTCAACATTTGTTTCTTTATCTGATACTGGTTTCTTGCTATCATTGAAACTTGACTATACTTTTCCAGAATGGTCTTTTACTTGACCCTTTGAATGCTTCTAATACTCCATCTCTTCTCTATTACTAAGTCAATAAAGTTGACCTATGTGACTACCATGTTTCGATGGTTCGCTGTCTACTAACTTTGTGATTGTTATGGCATGTTGCTTCTCTTTGCCATAGTTTGGCCTCGCATGCCTAATATATATGTACTCTATTTATATGTTGAATTCCCCTCTTGAATGATCTTTAATTTTGGACTGATTTCAAACCTTTCTTTATGGAATTCTAATTGCATTCGTATGTTAGGTAATTGATACGTTTCCTTATTTTGCTTACTGAATCCCTTCCTAAAATTAGCATATTCCTGTACTTAGACTTAATTACTTACTCGGTGGTTTTACTACTTCTTTTATGGAAATAACCAGTAGGCCTGTAAATTGATTTTTTCCTTATTTTTGAGTATGTCACTGCCCGTTAAGAAAGTCATCCCTTAATTAAAGGCAATCATATGTATAATTGATTCTGAATAGTGATTGCTTCCATGTTTGTGGCTTATTACCTCCCATTTACTCGTTTTCAAAAAGCTATAAATACCTTGTACTTTCTTCTTTCAGACACGAACACTTTTAGTTCTGAACTTACACTTACACGTAAACACTCTCTCTTGCTTTACTACTACTTGTGCTACTGCCTGTTTAGCTGGCTGAAAGCCAAGGCTGTGCTTTGAAGTCATGCTTACTTTTCTTTACTGCACTTTGCTTCTCTGGCTGGTATGCTCTAACTAAGTTTTCAACATCAAGAACAACATGTTTCTTAATGTTCATTTCATTCTTGTTTGTCTCATGTTTGTGTTTAACTAATTTCCATTATTAAGCATGTTGCATTCTCCCTTGTCTGTTCTGAATTAATGGTTTGTTACTTACTTATCATGGTCTATGAACCTTAAATCCCCCACCCCCGATATTTTTGATAATTGTGGTTGGTATGGGGCATGGCAACATTAATTATTGTTGTCTATGGCCCAAACTTGATCCTCCTTGGATCATAACCCTAACGTTTCCTCTGTTTGTTGTGTATTCTGGTTCGCTCATAGGCATGCTGACATCTTCTATTGTTGTGCATCCCCAAAGCTGGACTTTGCCCAAGTATACATGCTCTTTGCAATGAATCCCCAACCCTCTAACCCCTTTGTATGAAGTCATCAACTCTGAAACTTTACTAAGTGTTATTTCCCAATCGGCCTTTTCCCTCTCTATCTTTTATTCAATTTTAAATCTCTCTTCCTGCACTTCCACTCCACTCTTAGATTTAAGTTCTGCCGCTCTTGTGTGAGCCTTGCTTTAGGACCTATGAGTTCCTTCTGAACTTGGACACATAAAGGCTGGCCTTTTCCAAACTGCACTCATCTCTATTCTGATTAATGCAACTTGGGTGTGAGCACTGCTCGGGGTCCTCTGAGACCCTTAGGGAATTTTGACACACTCAAATCTGAGAAAGGCTTTGAACCATTGGCATCTTAAGGCAGTTTATTCCATAGCTTAGGGAGGAACCAAGAATTAAACTTCCTCTAGTTGTGTTTTTATGTATATTTTTTTGATGTAATTCAGTACTTTAGTTTGTAATAATTTGTAATAAACATCGGGGATGGCTAGTGAAAAAGGTGGCTAATTATGCATGTTAGGAGTAGAAAATATACCTATAAGATTACTTCTAAATTCTGCATATTCAGACTATGCTTAGAGAATATGCCTATAGGATATCTTGATTCTGCATACTCAAACTAAATGTATAAAATAGGCCTATAAGATTACTTCTAATTTCTGCATACTCAGACTACGTTTAGAAACCATGCCTATAAGGTATTTCATTTCTGTATATCCAAACTCCATTTAGAAAATACGCCAATAGGACTATTTTTAACTCCGCGTGTTCAATTCTGCACCTTAGACACCATGCCTATAGAGGTTTACTTTATTTAAATTTCTGCATGTTCCATTTCATGCCTTGATAACCTACTTATAAGACTCCATTTTAAATTTTGCACGCTTGTTATTGCTTAGACGTCGTGCTTTAGGACATATACGGCTATAAATTAGTACCATGTTCAAAAATTAAAATCTGTACACTAGATATCATGTTCATAGGAGTTAAAACCAACAATAATGGACCATGTCACCTGTAACTAGTCTAACTTAAATCATCCTATTCTGAACCGGTACTTAAGTAACTTAATCTCTCTGTGTTAACATGATTTAACAAGCACGCCTATTGGGTTTCAAACTATTCGTTTTAAGCTGTGACTACACTCAAAATCAGAAATAGATACCATATTTCTAAGGTCTCACCTAAACATTTAGGCAAGCCTTAGGCAATAATATAAAACTGAACTCGCCTCCGTTATTTGTTTAAGTGCTACAACCAGCAGGCAGGCCTGATTCGTGTTTCCTAACTGAGTCATGTAATAGGCCAGGCCTGCTCAACAATAATAATCTCCTTTTTCCTCAAGTATTTTTAGAATCAGACCTTACTCATTTGTTTAAGTCATGTTATTGGATTGTTTTGTTTGAGGAGGTATACTTGAGTCTTATGTGTTTATGTGCTTCCCCTTAAATGTGCAGTCTTCTCTATGTTTTGTATGTCGCCCTAGCTTTTCCACCTTTGAAACCTCAAGTCAGCCTAATAGCCTAAAATCAAACCTAACCTGCATAAAAAAAGCATATACAGGTATTATTTGATTATCCACCGCGTTAAAGATATTCTAGTGCCTAATACCAAGAGGTCTCCGTAAATTGTAAAGATATACGAGAGCAAAAGAGAGTGCGGGAAATTGGACGCCTAGAGAAGCAAACTGCATTAACAAGAAAATCTACCTTGAGTTATGACACTACAAGAGAAAACATGCACCGAAAAATTAAAAGGCCAGTCATAACAACCATTAACTATAAAAGTCAAATTTTTCTGGAACTGATCATTTACGTTATGTTATAATATATGTACTTTATAACAACTAGGGATGTACACGGATCTGATTCAATCGAATCAAATTTAGCATATTTCGGATTCGTATTTCGAATTCTAGAAAATACGATCCGAATTATATCGAATCGGATCGGATTGTCGGATAGGATTTCGGATCGTATAAATATGCTCAAAGTTGCAAACTAATATGTATATTTTTTTTGTAAAGAGGTAATACATTAAGAAAAATTCATGTTTATGCAATTATGAGAGTAAACATGGTGCCAATATAGCTAAATCTAGCAATTGTAAAGGTAATAACTTGGAGGAAAATGTAAAAGAAGTACTGACTATCCAAAATTAAAGTGTAATATTTATACATTGCCTAACAATTTTGGATTTCATATCGGATAGAATTAAAATATACCAATCCGCATCCAATCCGAAATCCGAAAATTTAATATACACAATCCAAAATACGATCCAATCCGAAAGTCAAAATTCAAAATTGAATGGATTGGTTAGGATTTCGGAACTGATAGGAATGGGGCGGGTAATAGCATGCAATAGTGGTCGAGACCAATCCGCGCTTTAGTACCTTAAAAATGGGGTGGGAAAGGGTAGATATGGATATGATAACCGGTGCTCTAATACCACATGTAGCCCCTCTTATGAGGAGTGATTACCGGGTATTGCATTAATGTGATCCATACTTTAAATAAACTTACGGCCCCCTTCCCTTATTTCTTTTCTCTTTTAAAAGCATTGCAAACCCTTGTTTAAAATCAACCTTAATTGCTCTTTCATACTTTGTCTACTTTCAAACGATTGTTTATTAAAATCCACTCTTATTTGAGCCTTATCTGTATATATTTAATTGAACCAAATTCACAAAGAACTATATGGTCGGGAACTACGCAAGTGGATCTTAAGGGGTGCCTAACACCTTCCCCTCAGGATAATTTCAAGCCCTTACCCTATCTCTGGTTATAAAATGAACTTATAAATGAGCTTTGAAGGTGTCCTAATGCACCATAAATCACTAGGTGGCGAATCTTCAAATGCAAAACCCAGTTCCTAAAAGGAACGAGAGAATGTCATAAACCCGATTTCGCGAGAAAAAGGGGACGCGACACCCCCAAAAACAATGACACAGGCGTGCAACATGTCCTCAAATATATGTCTAGTGCGCTCAAACTATCCGTCTGTATGAGGGTGAAAAGTTTTGTTCAAATCAACCTGAGTACCCAAATCTCACTGCACGAACCTCCAAAATTGCGATGTAAATAGAGTAACTCTATCTGAAATGATGGAAACTGGGACACCATGCAGGCGAAAAATCTCTCAGATATAAATCTCAGCTAACTGCTCTGAGAAATAGGTAGTACACACATGAATGAAGTGCGCGGACTTGTTCATCTGACCCACAATCACCCAAATAGCATTGAACTACCTTAAAGTCCATGGGAGTCCAACTACGAAATCCATGGTGATCTGCTCCCACTTCCAGTCTGGAATCTTTATCTGCTGAAGCAAGACACCAGATTTGTGATGCTCATATTTCTCTTGCTCACAATTGATGCACCGATCTACAAACCCCACTATATTTTTCTTGATTCTCCTCCACCAATAGTGTTGCCTCAAATCCTGATACATCTTCACGATACCTGTATGGATGAAATACCGCGAACTACGTGCCTTCTCTAGAATCAACTCTCGAAACCCATCTATATTGGGCATACATATCTGGCCATTCATCCTCAATAACCCGTCATCACCAATAGTCATATCTCTGGCATCGCTGGGCTGAACTTTTTCCTTGAGGACAAGCAAATGAGGATCATCATACTAGCTCTCTCTAATACAAACAAACAAAGAATACTAAGAAACCACACAAGCTAGGGTGCGATTGGCTCCAAAATATCCAACCTTACAAGCCGATTGGCCTAAACCTGAATATCAACCGAAGGAGGTCTCTCCCCAACAGGAATAACTACTAGACTGCTCATACTGTTCGCCTTCCTACTCAACGCATCAACCCCCACATTGGCCTTTCCCAGATGGTTCAAAATAGTAATATCATAGTCCTTTAGCAACTCCAAACATCTCTACTACCTCAAATTGAGATCCTTTTATTTAAATAAGTGTTGTAGGTTGTGATGATCGGTAAACACCTTATTAGACACACCATAGAGATAACAACAACAACGAAAACTACCCAGTATAATCCCATTTAGTGGGGTCTGGGGAGGGTAGTATGTACGCAGATCTTACCCCTACCCTGAGGTAGAGATGTTGTTTCCAAATAGACCTTCGACATCCTTCCTTCCAAGAACTTCCCACCTTACTCTTGAGGAGACTCGAACTCACAACCTCATGGTTGGAAGTAGAGGTTTCTTACTATCAGAACAACCTCTCTTGTCAAGGTAGCCAACTCCGTAGAGATAATGCCTCCAAATATTCAACGTGTGAACAATGGTAGCAAATTCCAAATCATGAACAAGGTAGTTCTTCTCAAAGGGGTTCAACTGACGAGAAGCATAAGATATCACGCTACCCTTCCGTGTTAACACACACCCGATACCAACCCGAGAAGCATTATAATATACTGTATAAGAACCTCAAAATGATGGCAAAAATAACACTAGAGCAGTGGTCAACGCAATCTTGAGCTTCCGAAAGCTCGCCTCACACTCATCCGACCACCTGAAAGGAGCACCTTTTTGGGTCAATTTGGTCAAGGTTAATAAAAATAGATGAAAATCCCTGAACGAACCAACGATAATAACCTGCCAAACCAAAAAAAGCTACAAATATCTGTGGTTGGGGACAGTCTGGGCCAACATTAGATCGCTTGTACCTTCTTCGAATCAACCTAATACCTTCACTGGACACCACGTGCCCTAAGAACGTCATTGAACTGAGCCAAAACTCATAATTGGAGAACTTTAGATAAAGCTTCTCCTCCCTCAACTGCTGCAATACAACTCTCAAATGCTTTGCGTGCTCCTCCATACTATACAAGTACACCTAACTATCATATACGAAACAACAATAAACGAGTCAAGATAAGGCCAAAACATGTTTTTCATCAAATGCATGAACGATGTTGGGGCATTGGTCAGCCCAAAAACATTACAAAGAACTCATAATGACCATATCGGGTCCTGAAAGTTGTCTTATGAATGTACGAGTACCTGATCTTCAACTGGTGATACCCTAACCTGATATCAATCTTGGAGAAAACCCTCGCTCCCTGAAGATGGTCAAATGAATCATCAATACGAGGCAAAGGATATTTTTTCTTGATTGTGGCTTTGTTCAACTACTTGTAGTCAATGTACATTCTCATAGTGACATCCTTCTTTTCACAAATAGAACAAGCGCACCCCAAGGTGAGACACTAGGCCGAATAAAACCCTTATCATCATGAAGCTTCTCCTTCAACTCCTTTAACTTTGTCGGTGCCATATAATACGGTGGAATAGAATTGGGTTGAGTGCCCGACACCAAATCAATACCAAAGTAAATATCCCTGTCCAGTGGCATGACCGATAGGTATGCAGGAAATACATTCGTAAAATTCCTCACCACAACAACTGAATCTATAGTAAGAGTCTCTGTACTAACATCCCTCACAAAGACCAAATAAGAAAGACAACACTTCCCAACCATCCGTTGAGCCTTCAAAAATGAAATTACTCTACTGGGAACATAATCCGACGAACCTCGCCACTCTATCCGCGGCACCCCCAGCATAGCCAACGTCACTGTCTATCGTGACAGTCCAGAATAGCACGACACAGAGACAACCAATCCATGCCCAATATCATATCAAAATCAGCTATACTAAGCAGCAAAAGATCCACTCGGGTCTCCAAACCCCTAATAGCCACCACACAAGACCGATATATAGCATCCAAATTAATAGTATCGCCCACCAGAGTAGATACACAAATAGATGAAACAAGAGACTCGCGGAGCGTATCCAAATAATAAGAAAATATGATGACACATAAGAAAAAGCGGAACCATGATCAAATAATACAAACGCATCATGTGGAAAATTGAGAAAATACTTGTGATCACAACATCTGGTCTGGCCGAGAGTGCGTAAAAACATGCCTGACCACCACCTGATCGACCTCCCCTTCTAGGGCGACCCCTAGCTGACTGGGCGGGTGGTGAAGTAACTGGTGCTGAAGTCGATGGTTGACTCCTCTGTTAAGGCAAAACCCCATGATGATGAGGACATTGCCTCCACACTCAAATAACCCCCTGGTGCTAGTGATAGGGACTGGAGGGAACCTCTAGCACCGGAATAACTGGTATAAGAACCTGACATGGATGAGCCCTGAAGTGGTGGAGCACGGGAAGAACTCTGGGCTGGGATGGCACTAAGTGATGAATGGACCTAATGAGAATTGTGAGACTATGGACCGATGATGCCCCACGGCTAACTTGGTGAGCTAACTGAGTATGTCTAAATAGAAGGCCTCTGACGTGCCG
This sequence comes from Nicotiana benthamiana, assembly GCA_034376525.1. Classification (NCBI taxonomy): domain Eukaryota; kingdom Viridiplantae; phylum Streptophyta; class Magnoliopsida; order Solanales; family Solanaceae; genus Nicotiana; species Nicotiana benthamiana. Next base: position 129,539,484 of record CM067324.1, on the reverse strand, counting down.
AAACTGACCCCCATGAGAAGCAGCAGTAAAACTACCGAATCCACGAAGGCCTCTTGGCCTCCCTCTCTACTAGCTCATGACGGAGAGTTGACTTTATATCCCGAGCAATGTTAGCAACCTCCTCAAAAGAAGCACTGGAAACCCTCTCTCTAGTCATTAGAATGCGTCGCTGATATAAGAGGCCATACACTAACCTCCTGATCCTTTACCTGTTTGTGAGAACCAACCGGATAGTATGACGGGCTAACTTAGAGAACCTTATCTCATATTGTTTCACAGCCATATCATCTTGACGCCACTGCTCGAACTGCCTGCACAGCTCCTCTCTGCGAGACTATGGCACATACTTCTCCAGAAAGAGAATGCAAAATTGCTTCCAGGCAAGAGGTGCTGCACCAACATGCCTACACCTCTCATATGCCCCCCCCACTAAGTAAAGGTAGATCACGAGAATTAAAAGGCAATGAACGAGATCCCATTGGTTTCCAGAATACCTGTTTTACATAGAATCCTCTAACACTTATCCAAGAAACCTTAGGCATCCTCGCCCTCTGTACCATTAAAAGTCGGAGGCTGAAGTCTACCAAACCTATTCAATCAATGTTGCTTGTCATCAAGCATGGTTGGAATCATAAAATCCTAAATATGTGCAACCATCTATCTGGTGGCACCTCCGATGTCTGTAGTCCTTGAATAACCTACTTAGATGAATGGGCGGCAGGAGTCTGAGTGCCTTCCTTGACCTGAGGAGTAGTTACTATAGTAGAAACAACGACCACCTAAGCAAGACTGATGCACACGATTAGTATCTAAGCTAAGGTCTTCTAAAAACCTGGGATAATAATAGGCACATCCGGTGCCTGAGATGGTTCGGGTGGAGCATCCACAACTGGGACATGATCATGAACTGGGGCGGCTGGTTGATCTGTAGGTGCTTACCTAGCTGCTGTGCGAGCTACACCTTTGCCCCTACCACCACCTCGACCATGACCTCGGCCTCTCGTGGCCCCAATTGGTAGTACTGGTGACCGTCCGTCCTGACCGGTAGCACATGTCCTCACCATCTATGTGAGAATAGAATAACAGAATCCACATATTTGCACGACAAGAATTAAAGAATGCGATGTTTTCCTAAAGGTTTTGCAGTCTCTCGAAGATAAGTACAGAAGTATCCATACCGATTTGCAAGACTCTACTAAACTCGCTCATGACCCGTAAGACCTATGTAACCTAGGCTCCAATACCAACTTGTCACTATCCAAAACTAACCCTATCGTGATGGCGCCTAACGTGGTATTAGGCAAGTCGACCATTTACCAAAAACAATGTAATACTTTATTTTTAAATATAAATTTACGCTATTTAATAATAAAACTTCTTAAAGAAAATCTAAATAACAAAAGTGCGGAAGAAAAGCCCGGCATCGGGGTGTCACTAGTCATGAGCATCTACTACAATCTGTCCAAAATATGTTTAGATTAAAACAATATGGAAATGAAATTATAAACAACTACATGAAGATAGGAGGGAGAATAGCAAGGCTACATCGCCGACAGCTACCTTGCTTACTCCAAGAGGCTCTACAATTGGATAGTCAACAACCGCTATCGGGTCTTGATACACCTGGATCTGCACACATGGTGTAGGAAGTAATGTGAGTACGTAAACCCACTAAGTATCCAAAGTAAATAAAGACTAAGAAGCAGTGACTAGCAATAAAGCATATAAAGTTCATATCATGAAATCTCAGTAAAAACACAACAGATATTTAAAATCAGAGTTTGAATCAAATTATTTTTTTTAAACTCAATTCAGTAAAATCATTTGAAGATATTTTTCAACAGTTCTCAAAAAAAGGCTCAGTGTAATAATAACCAAAAATAATAAAATCATAAATAGCCCCTCGGACAAAATATCACTCATATACATCTCCTTGGGAAAAACCTCACACTCACTCATATACAATCCTCGGGCATATCTCATATCACTAACTCAGGGTACCCGCGCTCACTAAGGGTGTGCTGACTCCGGAGGAGCTCCTTCAACCCAAGCGCTATAGCAAGCCACCCCGTAACATAAATTAATCAGACCCACAACCTTACTCAATCATGAATCAATAACAACATACTGCGACGTGCATACCGATCCGATAAATATCCTCACAAATCAGACCTTCGGCCTCGCTTAGTCATAAACCTCTCAAGCCACTTGGATTCTTAGTAAAAATAAGGTACTCAGCCCAAAACAACATTTTATATGTATCAAAACAAGTTAATAAAGACTGAGTTATGAAATCAATAAGTATAACATGACTGAGTATATATTTTCAACCAAAAACAACGAGAGGATAATAAGAAAAAGGTCCCTAAAGATTCAAACAGCTCTGGCACAAGGTCCAAATATGGCATTCAACTCAATTTATAGAAATTCTTTCTAAAACACATAAGTATCATATAGTTTCAACCAGATACGAAACTTATAGTTGCTACGGGACGGACCAAGTCACAATCCCCAATAGTGCACGCCCACACGCCTCTCACCTAGCATGCGCGTCTCCTCAAAATAGTAAAATGATATGAAAACCGTGGTTTCATACCCTCATGACTACTACTTTCCTCTATAAAGATAAACTAGCAAAAAATTTATGGCCAATAAAAAGGACCTCTGATAAAAAACGGACAAATATATGAGAAAACAGACAAATATATGCTCATATGTGATTTTTATAAATAGAGATGGATATTTTTAGATTTTTTCTTGGTGAGCATTGTAAGAACAAGGTGGCAATCTTGTATTTTTTTTCCTGAAGCTTTGTGAAAGCATGAATGGTGATTTTTCAGTATTTGAGACAAAGATGATTTAACGAGTGCACTTTTGCGTGAATGATGAAGGATTTGTGATAGAGCATTTTTTGGGTTTGATTTAATAGATAGGAAAAAAGGAGGAAAGCAAGAAGAAGCGAAATGGAGGGGTTTCGAGTAGACTCTGAACAGGAAGAAAGGGAAGATGAAGAAAGTCAATTGTTTCTTTCTTTTCATTTTTTTTTATAATTTCAATATTTTCTTTATAAATGAAGTTATAAAGATTACCACTTGCACACTACTTAGAAATTTGGACTACACACACCTTAGCCACATCATCTAAGTAAAGCCACGTAAGCATGAACAATGATTAAAGGGTTTAATAGTATTTAATTTATCAAGTATAGGTTCTAAACTGGTAAAGGTCTAAGTTTATATACCTGGATAACAAACAAGTGCAAGTATAAGTGGCCCTTAGTCCATTTCGCCATTTAAAAAAAAGGCAAAAAGTGTATAGGCAACCTAAACTTACATCTATTTGTGAAACCCGGGTAAACTCTTGGGTTTTCTATTTTAACATTTTAACTTAACAAATTGAATACTAATAAACACTTTGGACTGAGCGTGTGCCTCAATTGCGGTGACTTGGATAATATGTCTGATGCTAAGCCTTTTATTATTTGACACATGTAATTTATGGTCCCACAACTAGTAATAAAATTTTTTGTCCTTTCCACACCACTTTATCCCTTTACCGCATTTACCTCCACCAACACCCCCTCCACTGCCTCATCTCCGTCATCTCCCAGTAACTGTTAATTCTCATTGACACACGACATATAATATCATCTCATTACCACTCTCCTCTATAAAATTGCTCGACGAATAGGAATAAAAAGATAAACTAGCAAAAAACCAGCAGCTGATAAAAAGGACTCTCGATCAGAAGTAGACCAAAATATTCTCATCAAATACAAGTTAGTTACAATTATGATACAAGTGTGATATACTTACGATATAGTTATGTTTTAGGTATTGATGGATTTGATATAATTATGATACAATTATCATACAATTATCATACATTTCCTACAACTTCTTCTTCTTCGAATTTCAATCTGAATTTTAACCTAAAACCAACTCTATACTTAATCAATCAACTTCATAGTATATTCTCAATCACTTGCAAGAACATCTAATCCGAACAAATCACAAAATCTTAAAGCTCGAAATTATATGTATGTATGCTCGAGAATCATATGTATTTTTGGTCTTGGAATGGACCAATTTATGGATGTGTTAGGCAAACAACCTGAAGAAATAAGGAAAGAAAAAAAGAAGAGAAGAGAGGAGAGGGAAAAAAGGAAAAGATTTAATTGAATCTCTTAATTGAAGGCACTACTAACGAGGTGTGAGACTTTTACGGAGAAATATATACTATATGTAAGAAAAATCTAGATATTATTGAAAATTACAAAATGTAAAGATAATAGATAAATAAATTTCTATTATTTTATATATAAGAAAAACTCAAAACCAATCAGTAAAGGTAACTAGAGCATACATGCACGTGGGCCAAGAGTCTCCCACGAATACAATGGGGCTCTGCATTTATACCATACTTTGGGGTTAATTGAATCTATGCTCACTTTGCAAAAAAATTTACAAGCCTACCCACTTTAGATCAATTTTAGATTTTTTAGGTCTAAAGTTAAAAAAATAGTCTAAAGTGAAAAAATTGCACTTTATATGCACTTAAAGCCAAATAGGTTTAAAGTACAACCAATGATTTCATGCACTTAAGCCCAATAGTCTGAAGTAAAAAATTACACTTCAGGTGCACTTAAGGTCAAAAGGTTTGATGTGTAACGAACATTTTCATACAATTAGGGCCAATAAGTTTGAAGTGAAAATTTATACTTTAGATGCACTGACGCCCAAATAGGTCTGAAGTGTAACCAATAATTTCATGCACTTAAGGCTAATAAGTCTGAAGTGAAAAATTGAACTTCAGATGCACTTAAGGCCAAAAAGTCTGAAGTGCAACAAACGTTTCCAACACTAAAGGCCAATAAGTCTGAAGTAAAAAATTGCACTTCAGATGCACTTAAGGCCAAAAGGTCTGAAGTGAAAATAATATTTTCATGCACTCAAGGTCAAATAGTCCTGGAGTACAAGTTTTCCAAAAATAGAAATTTATTTTTCGCATTTTACAATGTATGATGTAATACCTAAATCTACTCCAAATAAGCTCAAATTTGAAACATAACCTCCAAATATCATCAAGAATAAATACCAATCATCAATTTATCAAAACAACAATAAATATATGTATTTTATAATTAAGAAAATAAAAAAAAGAAATCCAAAGCAATAGTAAAAAATAAAGCGTCACAATAGCTCCACTATAAAATTTCATAAATTATTTTAAAATATGCTCACAAATATCATATAAAATTATTGTTACGCAAAGAAGAATAAAAAAGAGAAATAAATATTTGGAATTATTTAAATAATAGGTATAAATTAAAAAAATTTAAAAAATAAATACTGAATAAATAGGTGCGATCAAATAGAGCGGCCTCGCAATTTTTAGGAAGACAATCCAGTCTCTGTGAAGACCGAAGTAAGCCCACTCCACTATCTAAGCCCAAGCCATGATTACATTATCCATTCTTCATCTTCTCAGCAAATTGCCACCTTCAAAATTTGTCAAACCCGCTGCAACTCCTTCACCCCCCTCCCCCCCGAGCAATGCTCCAAACTTCCACGCACCACCACTTTCCTCCTCAGCTCCTCCTTCATTTTCCTCTATGCCGCCGTACACTTATGCTCTCTGCTCACTGCCGGCATTTACTCCGCCACCAATCTTGTACCCATGTGCGCCTACGAGTCTCCAGCTGTACAAAGAGTTCTAGCAAAAATACAGTGACTGAGCTAGTAAAAGCAGTTGATGGTCAAAAGTCTAACGAGCAACAGCAACAGCAGGTTAAAAGGCCTTACCCGTTTCACGAAATTGAACCAAAATGGCAACACTATTGGGAAGAGAATAAGACATTTCGAACCCCTGATGAGATTGATACTTCAAAGCCCAAATTCTATGTTCTTGATATGTTCCCTTATCCAAGGTTCATACTTTTATCCCACTCTTTCAACTTCAATTTGCTATGTGCCAAGGTTTGACTATAGAGTAGCATTTTTTAATACTCTCTCTATCAGCTTTGCAAAGTCGAACCTACAAAATAATCTTGAATTTGGACATTGATCATCTTTGTTCAACTCTGTACAATTAGGTAGAAATTTAAATAAAAAAGTTAGTGTCTCTACATATCTCAATGTCCGAAATCCTAGAAGTAACACTCTTCGACCAACCTCAAAATTGAATCTGAACATACTATAATTGTAATATGTTTGAGTTATAAAATAGAAATACAAAGTTCACATAATCTTAGTGTTCCTTTCTTGTTTTCATACTTGTAATTTATAGCATTAATACAAGACAAAGACGGTAACTTTGACAGTGGACATGAAGCAACATTTAATTATATTAGAATGAGTTATTTCAAGTTAGCAAAACTCTAGCAACGTGTTTACAATTCTGTACCTTGTTCTTGTTGTAAATAATCTTATTAACAAATATGACGGTGGTGTCGAGATCAACTTTTGCGCACCTCACCATTCCACTGGGTAACTGCCTATGTTTCATGGACTCTCCGAAATCCCTGCCGCACTCGTGAGTCATGTCGACACGACATGGGCGTGGGATCTAAATCGGATTTGGTCAAACTACCTTGGGTACGTTGACTGCATTCTATGACTGAGAAATATAGATTGATTGGGTATTTGGTTTGGTTTATGTTATATATATATATATATATATATATATATATATATATATATATATATATATATATATATATAGATATATATTGTATGAGAAAGCTTTTCTAGTATGCGAGATATCGTATGAATAAAATATTATTGTTTATAGAGAATAAAGTTCTACTAGTTTTAGTTCAACAACTATAACTAATCGAAATATACTTTATATGTCGTAATATGCATTTATTGGCCATATCCCAGCACCACTATCTGCACTTGGATCCATACCTCCGAATCCTAATATACAGTTGGCGCTAGTGGTTATCAATGGTGGTGGTAGGTGGTGGTTGACAGGGATGGTGGTGGTGGCTGGCGGTGGTGAAATGTTATTTTTGCAAAATGTTTTAACTGTATAGCTCTTAATTATTTTACGACTCTATTCAAGAGTTGGATGTTTTCTGGTCTATTTAGACCCATCAAGTGCTTAAATCTTAAAAAAAAAGAAATGCACTAATAGTCTAAGGTCCAAACCATTCAGATTCAGACTTCGATCAAGTGCAAACAAGGCTTAATCAACTTTAGGTATATGCATTACCAATTGCTTGACTTGGCTTAGATGAACTGGGCTTAATCAACTTTAGGTATATGCATTACCAATTGCTTGACTTGGCGTAGATGAACTGCTAACAACTTTGGTTATACCTTTACCAGATTAGATATAGTATGAGACCTGCCAATGGTGATCATACTAATTGAGTTCAACCATATACTGACTGAATGCTCTAGTTCTCCTAGATCCAAGTGCACTTTCTGCACAAGTGCAAAATTTCCACAGTCAGTCACTGAAAGGAATATGTTGATGTAGATAGTTGACAAGCAATTGTGGACTTGCCAATTGACCTTCTGTTCTTTGGACTTACAATTTTCAGTCATTAAAGTTGGCACTTGTAACTTTTGGCCTTTGAGGTTGGTCAAACTTTTCCTTTTTTCATGAGGATCTGTAGTCGCGACCTATTAATTTTTTTAGTCTGATGCTATTTCTTATCCTTGCAGTGGAGCTGGTTTGCATGTTGGGCATCCACTTGGATATACTGCAACAGATATCCTTGCTAGATTTAAACGCATGCAAGGTTTCAATGTATTGCATCCAATGGGATGGGATGCATTTGGTTTACCTGCTGAACAATACGCTATTGAGGTAAGTTTTCAAAAGTCACTGTTTTCAGTTTAATATTTGCAGGTATCTAACTTTCCCCTTCCCTTTGGCAGACAGGCACACATCCAAAATTCACAACTTTGAGGAATATTAGTCGTTTCCGCTCGCAGGTAACTGCTGCTTTCTTTTGTTTGGAATTCTATGTTCGATGTTTACTTTGAGGCTGTAAATCATATCTAAGAGCTCCGAATTTCTACCATGAAATCAAAACACTATTTTTTAAACTTTTTTTATTTATTTTTTGCATTCCTAGTTCAAAAATCAAGTTCACTGTCGATGGCCATAACTTGGAGCTATTTTCATGCACATATGTGTGATATTCCAGTTTAAATGAGACTGCAAATTCACAACTTATCTGTATTTACTTTGGAAGAGCACCATAGGGAATGATGCCTTTTCATGACCGTGTTTAGGAGGTGCATGCTTTATAAGAAGACGGTCAGAAACAGTTAGATGTCCTTTGTCCAAGTAGCTACGTGGATGAACCATGATACATGAATTCGGGTCTTTGCCACTTGGCTGATTGTTACAATTATCTCGTACCCATCCATCCATGAGCCTGCTGTTATACCCCACCATCTGTTAGTTCCATTACTTTTCCTCCAGTTCCTCATATTAGCTGGTTCGATTCAGCTGATATTATATGGCCATCTGCCCTAAGTGCCTGTAAGAAAAGGACGCTTTCCCTGCAAAATTCAGAGCATTTAAATTGTCATAATTGGAGTTCATTTGCTAATCTATGTGACAAGAATGTTTCATTTTTCAGCTGTTTAATGAGATTTTGATCTCTTGCTATCTTTCGTTGTATAGGATGGTGCTTGAGAAATGTCACTTCGCTAATATCTATATTGGTTTCTAGCTTAAATCTCTAGGCTTCTCTTATGATTGGGATCGTGAAATTTCTACGACAGAACCTGATTACTACAAATGGACTCAGTGGATATTTCTTCAACTTATGAAGAGAGGACTAGCTTATCAGGTGAAATTTTCTGAACTTCATTTTTGTAATTCTCAGTAGTAAGCTGAAGTAAACTTCTTCAACTTATCAGAGTTCTTTGAATCCAATATTTAGGCTGAAGTGCCTGTCAATTGGTGTCCAGCACTTGGTACTGTCTTGGCAAATGAAGAAGTGGTTGATGGTGTAAGTGAAAGAGGGGGGCATCCAGTCATCAGAAAGGTAGGTGTTCATATACCCTGTTACCATTTGAGCTAGGAACTCTAAAGAACCACACTTTTGTTAATTCAATGTCTAGTCCTTGTTTTCATGGCCTGGATGGTTTCATGATTTTACAGTACATTGTTTATTGCCAAGCAGCCTATGCGGCAGTGGATGTTGAGGATTACTGCCTATGCTGACCGTCTTCTTGAGGATTTGGATGACCTAGACTGGCCTGAAAGTATAAAGGAAATGCAGAGGAATTGGATTGGGAGGTCAGAAGGAGCAGAATTGGATTTTGTCGTCATAAATTGTAACAGTCAGGAGGAAGAGAAAAGGATAACAGTTTATACAACAAGGCCGGACACTATTTTTGGTGCAACGTATGCATTTTACTTTTGACAAGTTGTAATCAACTCTCTTATTTCAGACTACATTTCACATGTCGCTAATCCATTTTTTTGCTGTGCAGATATTTAGTCCTTGCACCTGAGCATCCCATTCTGTCATCAGTTTTATCTGAAGCACAGAGTAAACATGTATGCTCTTCTGCCCCTTGATCTTATTAATTTCAAAATGCTGTTCGTTATAGTTCTTTAAGAGATGACGGATGTGAGACAGGTAGAGGAGTACAGAGAACTTGCCATTAGAAAGAGTGACCTTGAGAGGACTGAGCTTCAAAAGGAAAAAATAGGTGTCTTTACCGGGTGTTATGCAAGAAATCCAGCCAATGGACAAGCTATTCCTATTTGGGTTGCTGATTATGTCTTGGGAAGGTTGTCTGCCTTCTTTTTTTTTTCTCTTCTCCTAAATTTAACTAGCAAAATATGTCCTATGAGTCTATGACTGCATTAATGCTCTTGTACTGAATGAGCACCTAATACCACACATGACATAGTTTTTGGGGGTTTTATAGTAGTTTACCAATGTGATGCAGCTACGGCACAGGAGCAATAATGGCCGTGCCTGCCCATGACACACGTGACTATGAATTTGCTAAGAAGTACAGTATCCCAATTTCTTGGGTTGTAAAACCAGATGATGGCGATTGTGGCAATTTTGAGAAACCATATTCCGGTGAAGGAACTATGATGAATGCATCAAGTTCAGAGTCAGGGCTTGACATTAATGGTTTGCCTAGCAAGGAAGCTGCTTCAAGAGTCATTCAATGGCTTGAGAAAAGTGGAAACGGGAAGCAAAAGGTAACTTCCTCTGATTTATGAAGGATACCTCTTTAGCTTGTATATCTCAGTTTTTCGGAGATGATCTTAAACAGAATTCTGAAGTTGAGTAAGAAGGAAGCACTTATTGCCAGATTTATCTTGCTTCAGGTAAATTACAAGTTAAGGGACTGGCTTTTTGCTCGGCAACGCTATTGGGGGGAACCTATTCCAGTTATCTTTTTGGATGAGACTGGAGAAGGTATTCCAGTTTCAGAAACTGAGCTGCCCCTTACCCTTCCCGAGTTGGATGATTTCACTCCCACAGGGACAGGGGAGCCACCTCTTTCCAAAGCAGATTCTTGGGTATGTCTTGCCTAATGTGTTATGATTTCAACTGGATAAACAATGTTTCCTTGTCATCTGCTACTTTTCTTTTGCTTTTGGTTCTTCCCTATTAGGCTTACCATGCTTCATGTAATAACATTCACTATTTTGGCTGAACAACTTGTCAGGTTATAACCAAAGATCCTTTATCTGGAAAGGCTGCTAGACGAGAAACAAATACCATGCCCCAGTGGGCTGGTTCTTGCTGGTAATTAACTTTTTTTTCCTCTGGGAGTTTAATTCTTTTGAAGGGGAGCCTTGGAGCAGTGGTAAAGTTGTCTCCGTGTGACCTATAGGTCATGGGTTCGAGCCGGGGATCAGTCACTAATGCTTGCACAAGGGTAGGTTGCCTGCATCACGCTCTCTTGGGGTGTGGCCCTTCCCTCGACCCCGTGTAAACGCAGAATGCTTCGTGCACCGGGCTTCCGTGTTTTACCGGGAGTTTAATTCTTTTCTCAATTTCTCCACCTACAGAGACTTCGTACTTTACTGCCTTTTTGTTCTTTTATTTGTATTTTTTTGTCATTTTTCGTGGGTGTTTTGGGGCAAGAGTATGATAATATGAACAAGAGCATGGAAGATTATATCAAGGCAAAGCAGATGGAAAGGAACTTCACTCTGAACTTAAACAACTTATCACCCCAAAAAAGGATAGGAAGGAACTTTACTCTGAACTTATCACCCAAAAGAAGAAAAGAAGACGATAGGAAGTACTTTACTCTGAATTTCTTGTTCATTATCTATTGGTGGTTGGCTGGGTGCATAATTTGTCACCAGTAGTTATGGAAGTCAAAAAGCGTGTGCTTATCTACTCCATTTCGAAGAGGAGAGTACCCGACTTTCAGTCTCAAAATCTGCCTTCTTACTACTGGTTGGAAAGTAAAAATAAGGGAAGCAAAGAATTGATGAGCTATTTATTATGATATGTAATTAAACTGATCTTAGATTTTATGCAAATTTCACCCTTCTAGGACCTGTGTTCTAAGGATGAAACCTTCTTTACTTTTAAGGTTACTATGGATATGTCTGATATATATCTTGCTGCTTCTAGTTGAACCATGTCCTCCATTGATATCCAGGTACTATCTAAGATTTATGGACCCGAAGAACTCCAGTGCATTGGTTGACAAGGCAAAAGAACAGTAAGTTAGCACTTTTTCTACGTACAGTCAGTAGTTCCATTTTTCTCCTGGCATTGATTTTGTTATACATTATATTGTGGAAAATTAGAATTTGATGTTTCAAAATTTTAAGCATCCATTGGCTTCTGTTTTCCTATAGGTACTGGAGCCCAGTTGACGTGTATGTTGGTGGTGCTGAGCATGCTGTTCTTCATTTACTTTATGCCAGGTTCTGGCACAAGGTTAGAGCTCCAAATACACTTATTATAAATAAAGGAATTCTCCCAGTTTCAAGCGTTGGTTACCCTTCTTTAGCTACTGTAGATGTTGGCACTATTCCAGTTAATCCATACAACAACAACAACAACTACCCTGTATAGTCCCACAAGGTGGGGTCTGGGGAGGGTAATATGTAGACGGGCCTTATCCCTACCCGAAAGGGCAGAGAGGCTGTTTCCAATCGACCCTCGGCTCAGTGAAGGATTCCAGTTAATCCATGTGAGCCAAAAATTTCTTCTTCTTCACTTTGTCACCTATTTTGTCACCTAAGCTGGACTTCAATAAATTGTTAGACAAGCGAAGTGAAAAGAATCTTTTTCTAGTCTGAGTATACATGTGGAAAAATAGATGAGGTAGGACAGAGAAAAGAAGGTAAGTTACCTTCTCCAAAAAAAAAGGCTTAACAAGCAAGAGGAATACCCTCATTTTTGGTCCTTCAGAAGAGCAATTCAAATTACAAGAGCATGTTATGGTTCTTCTAACGTTTCTATTAAAAATCATGACTATGTTCATTATTACAGGTTCTCTATGACATAGGTGTTGTGTCAACAAAGGAACCATTTAAGTGTGTCATAAATCAGGGCATCATCCTTGGTGAAGTAAGTTGATTTGCTTGGTCTTGAAAGTCCATCTTTTCATTGCCTGTCTTTAATTATCAGGTTGGCAGGTTCAATATACAGCATGCAAAGATGACGATGGAAACTTAATATCAGCAGACTCTGTCTCTGAGCTGGCTGAGTACAACCAAGAGATAATACCTGAGGAAAAGGTTTATTTATATACTGATTATGTGCAATTACTTAAATCTTTTAGCATCTTTTTTATGTTAGTGTTTACCTTTCAGAATGTAATTCATCAGTTTGAAACTGTATTTTGATGGTGAATAGGTCATGAAATCTGGTGACTGCTTTGTATTGAAAGATAACCCCAATGTTCGTTTGATTGCCCGAGCTCACAAGATGAGTAAAAGTAGGGGAAATGTCATCAATCCTGATGATGTTGTTTTGGAGTATGGTGCAGATTCTCTACGCTTATATGAAATGTTTATGGGTCCATTAAGGTAGTGCTCCTGTCCTTATCTTTTCTTTTGCGTTTCAAATTTTTTGTTTATTGTAATATATGTAAAACAACCATTTCAAAGTTGTATCCGCACGGCATATCTTCTAGTGCATAATGCACATCTTTATTATGTCCGATAGAGACTCGAAAACATGGAATACAAGTGGTATAGAAGGCGTTCACCGTTTCCTAGCAAGATCTTGGAGATTGATTGTTGGTTCACCCTCGCCTACTGGTTCATATCCGGATGGAACTTCCACGGTTGATGAGAAACCTTCAATTGAACAACTTCGTTCTTTACACAGATGCATTGATAAGGTAGTACTACTTATTGGTTATGGCTGGCATGTTTTCTTTAGGATTGAAGATTGTTGGAATGTTAATGCACTTCCTATTATGACACGGCAATCATTGATTTGCAAGTTGGTTTCACGTAACAGGTAACTGAAGAAATTGAAGGAACTCGGTTCAACACTGGAATTTCTGCAATGATGGAGTTCATTAACGCAGCATATAAGGTCTCTTGTTCTCCTTTTACACTATCCTCATTTCTCCCTCACTACTCAAAGAATTGGTAAAAAAAGGAAAAAGAGGGGATATCCACACTTTGATCTTTTTTTTCCCTAAACTTTTGTCAGTCTGTTGGAGCAGTTTTTAAGGAAGTGAAGGGAAAAGTCATATCACTTCAATCTTGTCAAAATTTTCAAAATTGTCAAACATGGGCAGGTTGATAGAGCAGCTTAGTCCAAATATCTAATGTCCTTGTAAGAGTTAATTGCATAAGGGAAGAGATTGCAGTCTCCTCTTCTAGGCAAAAGATACAAAATTGATGAACTACTCCCAAGAGACTTCTCTAGCTCTTCTCCTTCGCTGTTAAATTACAATTTCCAGCTGATTGCTTGTAGACTTCACTGACAAAAAAGGATAACTTGATACACTGAGCTCCCCAGATGCATGCGCATTTCTGCAAGAGGTTGTTTAGTAGATTCAGTGATATGAGATCACACTAGACACTTGAATTTCTTCCACAAAAAAATAACGAAAATGAAAAAAGGAAATAGAGAGTGATGTAGCTAGCTTAAACTCCTTGCAAGTTACCTATTTCTTATAGCATTTTAATGAATCCTTTGGATCTTATGTTTTTAGTGGGACAAACTTCCGAGATCAATTATTGAAGCATTTGTTTTGCTGCTCTCACCATATGCACCTCACATAGCGGAGGAGCTCTGGTCTCGTCTTGGACACTCAAATTCCTTGGCATATGAGCCCTTCCCTAAGGTGAGCTTTTCCTTGATGCTAGATTTTTACTTCCTTTATTTCTCTCTCCCCTATCCTACCATTCAACAGACGATGGATCACTTGTCTTTTTCTAGTCTCTTTACTGTTGCTAAAGAAAAGGGAGTTAAGTTACAAACATCCTACTGGAGAGCTGCTCGTTATGTACATATTTAGCTGTCCAGTTTTCTTGGAAAATAGTTTTCTTGTAAAACTGCAGGAGTCCATTTTCAGCAGATATTCCACATAAGCAGGCTTTACACATTTGTTTTTGAAGTTATGAATGCTTACTGTTGTCTATAGTGACTCGAGAGACTAATTAAATTTATGGGATTTCTGAAAGCTCATGAACATCTTACTTTATCAAAAAGAAAAAAAAGCTCATGAACATCTTAAATCATTGGATTAAGTGAAGCGCTTGTTGATTACCGTTTTAATGACAGGCTGATGCTGCATATTTAAAAGAGAGCACTGTAGTCCTTCCAGTCCAAATAAATGGAAAGACTAGAGGTACCATACAGGTCGAAGAAACATGCACAGAAGAGGAGGCCTTTACATTAGCTTCACTTGATACAAAACTATCGAAGTTTTTGGATGGAAAATTTATTAGGAAGAGAATTTACGTCCAAGGAAAAATTCTGAACATCGTGATAGATGCACAGAAGAAGGTGAAGGTAGCTCAATAGTAGCTGATACAATGCCTGGAATCCCTATGCATTGTGTTACTTCATAACAGTTGATGGATTAACAACATCGTGGAGTAGCAGCAATGGCTTCTGTCCATACTTCATTTGTTGTACAATATTGTTAAGAGAACAATAAGCTTGCGAGCAGTGGAAGTGGAATAGGCTTTGTTGTATAGTAGAAGAGAGAGGGAAGGGTACACAGCATATGTTCGTTATATGTACTCAAATAAGCTGTTGTATTCATATATGAAGATTTCTTCACAGAAATATCACAAGACGCAACTTCAATGAACATCGTTTCATTGATCTCCAATGTTTTCAAGCGGGTTTGTACCCCTCCGCCCACCATTTTCATTTTTACCTGGGAATGACAGATATAGCATTCCATAGCAGACGAATTATTAATTTATAGTCTAATAAAATCTTTAAAAATACCCTTTATGCCCAAATATGGCTAACAAAATTTGCTTAACATTATTTAAGTTTCAGAAAAATAAAACAATAAGCATTATTTGTTATGAAATAATATAAGAACAAGTAAAATAATGTAAGAACAAGAACAATATAGAGAGAATAGGGAGAGGAGTATTCTTATTGATACTTTGGGATTGTTAGGGATTAATTACAATGGTAGAAGACCTCTTTATTTATAGGGAGGAGTAAACCCTAGTATCTTTCTAATTATGGACATTCACCTAAAATAGGAGATTTTATAACAATCCCCCTTGAATGTCTATTCAATGATGTGCCTCGTTAAAACCTTAACTAAAACAAAACCCAATGGGAAAAAATTAAAGAAAGGAAAAAGAGTACACATGTTTGAATATGCGCCTAATGGTTGCCTCGTTAAAAACTTTGCAAGGAAAACCCAGTGGGACAAAACCTTGTAAGGGAAAAAGAGTGCAACGCGCATTAACTCCCCCTGATAAGAACATCAATTCATATCCTTAAGTCTTCGCATTCCGATCTTGTGAACTAGCTTCTTGAAGGTTGACGTTGGTAGAGATTTTGTGAACAAATCAGCCATATTATCGCTTGAACGAATCTGTTGCACATTGATATCACCATTCTTTTGAAGATCATGTGTGACGAATAACTTTGGTGAAATATGCTTTGTTCTATCTCCTTTTATGAATCCTCCCTTCAATTGAGCTATACATGCTGCATTGTCTTCATACAAAGTCGTGGGTAGTTTATTACACTTCAAACCACATTTGTCTTGTATATGATGTATGATAGACCTCAACCACACACACTCCCGACTTGCTTCATGAATAGCAATTATCTCGGCATGATTAGATGAAGTAGCCACAAATAATTGCTTAGTCGATCGCCAAGATATGGCGGTGCCTCCACAGGTAAACACATAACCCGTTTGAGATCGAGCCTTGTGTGGGTCGGATAAATATCCAGCATCAGCATAACCAACAAGATCGGGACTGCAGTTATTGCCATAAAATAAGCCCATATCAGTGGTCCCTTTTAAGTACCGCAATATATGTTTGATCCCATTCCAATGTCTCCTTGTAGGAGCCGAGCTAAATCTTGCTAAGACATTAACTGAAAAGGATATGTCAGGCCTTGTAGTATTTGCAAGATACATTAGTGCGCCAATTGCACTAAGATATGGTACTTCAGGACCAAGTAGCTCTTCATTCCTTTCTTGCGGTCGGAATGGATCTTTATTCACATCAAGTGATCGAACAACCATCGGTGTACTTAAAGGATGTGCTCCATCCATGTAAAACCGTTTCAGTACCTTTTCTATATAGGTAGATTGATGGACAAAAATTCCGTTTGCCAAATATTCAATTTGCAAACCAAGACATAATTTTGTCTTTCCGAGATCTTTCATCTCGAATTCATCCTTTAGATAATCAATTGCCTTTTGGAGTTCTATGGGGGTTCCAATAAGGTTTATGTCATCGACATATACGACAAGTACAACAAATTCCGATGTTGTTTTCTTTATAAAAACACACGGGCAAATGGCGTCATTTATATAGCCTTCTTTTAACAAATACTCACTAAGACGATTATACCACATTCGTCCTGATTGCTTTAGACCATACAAAGATCTTTGCAATTTAATTGAAAACATTTCCCGAGACTTTGAATTATGAGCGTTTGGCACTTTGAGTCCATCGGGAATTTTCATGTATATCTCATTATCAAGTGAGCCATAAAGATAGGCAGTAACCACATCCATTAAATGCATGTCAAGCTTTTCAAGGACAGCAAAACTGATGAGATAACGAAAGGTTATAGCATCCATTACAGGCGAATATGTCTCTTCATAATCGACACCAGGCCTTTGAGAAAAACCTTGTGCAACAAGGCGTGCCTTATATCTTTGTACCTCGTTTTTCTCATTTCTCTTGCGTACAAAGACCCATTTATGGCCAACGGGCTTAACACCATTAGTTGTTTCAACTATAGGGCCAAAAACTTCACGTTTTGCCAGCGAATTCAGTTCTGATTGAATTGCTTCTTGCTATTTTGGCCAATCATGTATTTTTTGACATTCTTCAACAGATTGAGGTTCGAGATCCTCACATTCTTGCATAATGCTAGATGCGACATTATAAGAAAAGACATTATCCACCACTATATCCACTCGATTAATATTTGCCTCAATATCAGTTGGATTTATGGATAGTTCCGTATTTTCCAGAGTCTCGGGCTCAATGGATTCTTCATGAATCTCAGAATTCGTTAAATCATGAATTTCTTCATGAGATTCTTTCGTAGTGTCATTTTTATCATTTGCTTTCCTCTTTCTAGGATTTCGATCTTTAGAACCTAATGGCCTGCCACGCTTCAGGCGTGCATTCGACTCATTGGTTATGACACTAGATGATTGTCCAACAGGGACATCAATACGGATTGGAACATTTTCCGCGGGGATGTGTGATTTCGTTATCCTTTTCAAGTCCGTAAATGCGTCAGGCATTTGATTTGCTATTCTTTGCAAATGGATAATCTTTTGTACCTCTCTTTCACAAACAGAGGTATGTGGATCAAGATGAGATAATGATGCATTTTTCCACAAAATTTCCCGTTTGGTTTCACCAACTTCTCCCCCTAATTTTGGGAAAAGTGTCTCATCAAATCGACAGTCTGCAAATCGTGCAGTAAACAAGTCCCCTGTCAATGTTTCGAGGTAGCGAATGATGGAGGGCGATTCAAACCCACATATATTCCTAACCTTCTTTGCGGACCCATTTTGGTGCGGGATGGCGGTGATATAGGCACATATACTGCGCATCCATAGATTCTTAAATGGGATATATTGGGTTCATGACCTAAAACCAATTGCAACGGGGAATACTTGTGATAATTCGTCGGTCTGAGACGAATTAGCATTGCTGCATGTAAGATGGCGTGACCCCATACCGAAGTGGGCAGCCTCGTTTTCATGAGTAATGGCCTTGCAATCAACTGCAGGCGTTTAATTAACGATTCTGCAAGGCCGTTTTGAGTGTGAACATGAGCTACAGAATGTTCCACTTTTATCCCAATTGATAAGCAATAATCATTAAATGCTTGGGATGAAAACTCAGCAGCGTTATCCAGTCTAATAGACTTGATTGGATTATCAGGAAATTGTGCTCGTAGTCGAATTATTTGTGCCATTAATTTCGCAAACGCAAGGTTGCGTGATGACAACAGGCACACATGAGACCATCTACAGGATGCGTCTATCAAGACCATAAAATACCTAAAGGACCCACTGGGCGGGTGAATAGGTCCACAAATGTCCCCTTGTATACGTTCCAAAAACGTGGGTGACTCAGTCCCAACTTTTGTTGGTGATGGTTTGATAATCAACTTGCCTTGATAACAAGAAGTGCAAGGATATTCATTATTTGAAAGAATTTTGAAATTCTTTAACGGATGCTCATATGAGCTTTCTATAATCTGTCTCATCATGATCGATCCCGGGTGTCCCAATTGATCATGCCAAAGTACGAAAGTATTGGAATCAGTAACCTTTTGGTTTACTGTTGAATGTGCCTCAATTGCACTAATTGTTGTCCAATACAGGCCACAAGATAAAGATGGGAATTTCTCAATAACCCTCTTTTGGCCGGAGACATTCTTTGTAATGATGAGATATTCTAGATTATCTTCATCTATTGTCTCAATATGATAGCCATTCCGGCGTATATCTTTAAAACTCAACAAGTTTCTCTTAGACTTGGAGGAGAACATTGCATTCTCTATGATAAACATCGTGCCTTTGGGCAGAGTTACAGTTGCTCTTCCGGAGCCTTCAATCAATTTACTACTACCAGAGATTGTAGTAACATTTTCCTTACACATATTTAGTTGAGAGAAATATTCCTTTTCTTTGAGTATCGTATGTGTAGTACATGAATCAACTAGGCAAATATTTTAACAGCTGGACGTTGATCCAAGCTTGCTTTGTGAGATTTCCATATTCGCTTTCCCATAGTTTGACATACAAAAGAAATACACGAACATAAGAATAAACAAGTTCAATTCGTTTGTGTCACATTTAAACAATATTTTCAAAATCTGCTGAGGTCAGTTGACTAACTAAATCAGATAGTCGATTATATGATTTCCATAATCGATTACTATGCAGTTTGAAAATTTCAGTTTAAGCATTTTCTTAAGACAATCGATTGTTAAATAAACACAATCGATTGTTGAACATTGACAAACGATTGTTAAACACACACAATCGATTATTTGCTATTTTGAAAAACTTCAGATCACTGTCTTAAGACAATCGATTGTTAAACGTAGACAATCGATTGTCGACTTATTTCAAAAATTCCAGAGCACACTATCTTAAGACAATCGATTGTTAAATATAGACAATCGATTGTTGGCTATTTTGAAAAATTCCAGAGCACTGTCTTAAGACAATCGATTGTTAAATATAGACAATCGATTGTTGGCTATTTTGAAAAATTCCAGAGCACTGTCTTAAGACAATCGATTGTTAAACATAGACAATCGATTATTTGACTATTTTGAAAAATTCCAGATCACATTGTTTTAAGAAAATCGATTGTTAAACATAGACAATCGATTGTTGAACGTTGACAATCGATTGTTGAACATTGACAATCGATTGTTTTGCAGTTTTAATGCGAAATATTAGATAATCGACTAACTGTTAGGTTAGTCGATTACCTCTACTGGAAAATAAAAATATTATTAAAATTCTGAGTATGTAGAAACATTCTAACGAACTAATACTAACATTATATCATGAACTAACTAATACGAGCTGATACTAATGACTATTAGTCTATTCACTAACTATTACAGATAAGTGAAATAAAATCAAACAACTCCATCTTCTTTCATCACAGATCCATCACCGATTAGGTGGTCTATTTTCCCATCGGGTTGCTCAAAGAAGTCTGCCACATCCAGGTGGGTGATGTCGAAATTGTCGTCAGAGACAAAATTTGTTTCAGGACCTTTATTCTTTAGAGAAGCTTGATAAAGATCAACCAAATGTCTTGGTACATGGCAAGCTTTTGACCAGTGCCCTTTTCCACCGCAACGATAACATATAGTTTCTGAACTTTTTGCCTTAGGATCCTCATAATCCCGTTTCTGCTTTCGGCGATTATCTCTCCTCGGGGGTTGACGGATATCATGGATATTTCTTCCTTGTCTACGTCCACGGTTATGACCCCGATTACGACCACGACCATGTTTAGATCCATGGCCCTTTTCATGATTGGCATAATGAGAATACACCTTGTCTGCTACAGGCAGTGGTGTAGACCCAGTGGGTCGATTTTCGTGATTTCTCATGAGCAGGTCATTATTTCACTCAGCCACAAGTAGGAGAGAAATCAGTTCAGAGTACTTTGTGAAGCCTTTCTCTCTGTACTGTTGTTGTAGTACCATATCGGAGGCATGAAATGTTGTAAACGTTTTCTCAAGCATATCATAATCGGAGATTTTATCTCCACATTGCTTCAATTTAGAAGTAATTCTGAACATTGCAGAATTATATTCAAAAACAGACTTAAAGTCTTGGAGTCTCAGATGAGCCCAATCATATCGTGCTTGTGGCAGAGTGACCAACTTCAGGTTCTTATATCTCTCCTTTAAGCCTTTCCACAAGATGAGTGGATCCTTGACGGTGAGATATTCAATCTTCAAACCTTCATCAAGGTGATGGCGCAAGAAAATCAAGGCCTTAGCACAATCTTGGGTGGATGCTTTATCTCTATCTTTAATGGTGTCTCCAAGACCCATAGCATCTAAGTGGATTTCAGCATCCAACACTCATGTCATATAGTTCTTGCCCGAAATTTCAAGGGCAACGAACTGTCTTTTCATAATGTCAGACATAATCGAGAATCAAATTAGGAAGAGAGAAATACCTTAGTTTTTCTTGAGAACGATTCTTGAGACGGTAGAGTCTCGTGCTGATAACGTGTTATGAAATAATATAAGAACAAGTAAAATAATGTAAGAACAAGAACAATATAGAGAGAATAGAGAGAGGAGTATTCTTATTGATACTTTGGGATTGTTAGGGATTAATTACAATGGTAGAAGACCTCTTTATTTATAGGGAGGAGTAAACCCTAGTATCTTTCTAATTATGGACATTCACCTAAAATAGGAGATTTTATAACATTATTAACTTTCTTCTAAATCACCTCTATTTGTTCCAATTAATGGAGTTGAGACATTTAAAAGACTGATAACTGTTAATCAGACAAATACTCTTAGGGATACATACTATTAAATGTAGTTTCAAGGGGTGTATAAAAACCTTAAAAGAGAGTACAAATAACATGGAGGATAGATGCATGATTGGCACGGTTAACTTTTGGAATAAGCCTTCATGTTCTCACGTCTCAATTTCCCCCACTTTAAATAACGGAGATGAAGAATGGGAGAATTGGTGGAGGTCTCCACCGCAGTTTGTTGCGACTCTCTATTATTGGATCAGTGTTGCGTGTAAGGGTGTCAGTCCAAGTCAAAACCCAACACTCAGTCCTCTTATCTTCAGAGAGAGAAGTTTGCCTCGTCTCCATGTTTCCTTTGTTTTTGAAGTTTCAAACTAGTAGTCGTAATCACACGATGCGCGGTCAGTATTAAAAACTATTAATTAAATTAAATTATAATCAAATTTATTTGATCCTATTAGATTGGATTATTTTAATAAAATTCAATTGTCATCTTACTTGTCAATACGATATATCCAATAATGAAATTTCTAGTAAATCAAAGGTACTTATATAACTACTGAATAACTTTTTTATTCTATATATTTTTTATTATATTAACTAATATTTAATATTTACTTACTTTTTGTCATATATGAGAAGATTTATAATTTATTACTGTTGAATTATTTTTTTATTTTAAATTTTATTCTATTGCTCTTAATAAAATTATCTAAATTTTAATAAATAAAATTTCTGTTAAACTAATGAAAATTATATAGGGAGCGCATTCAATAACTTTTTGTTATGTATTTTTATTTTTTATATCATCTAATATTTAATATTATTACATTGTTTGATAAAAAGTTTTATTAGCATATTACTTTATTAAATATTTTTTCTCTATAAGTTTTTTTTATGTCTTTATTTTCGTTTTATTTATTTTAAAATAATTCTAAAACTCCAACTTGAGAGTCATCCCAAATTTGAATAGGTAATTTGTTATATTTTTAATTTCATTATTTATTTTGAAACTCCAACTTGAAACTACATCCCTATTTGAATGGGTAGTTTTTCTTCTCTTTCTTTCATTTTTTATAGCTAATCTTTTTTCTTTTTTATTTTAAGATAATTTATAAACTCCAACTTGAAACTACTCCCGCCCAATTTGAATAGGTAATTATTATTTTATATATTTATTTTTCCTTTTTAATTATATTTAATTATAAGATATCTATATTTATTAATTCAAAGAAAGTAAACAATTAATATATATATATATATATATATATATATATATATATATATATATATATATATATATATATATATATGTTAGTTTTCATTTTATTTTATTATTTTTATTTTTGTATATATTTAAACTACTTCCCGATTAGCACTCCAACTTGAAACTACTTCCTGATTTGAATGCGTAGTTCTTCTCCTTTTTCATTTTTTATAGCTATTTTTTTGCCTTTTATTTTAAAATAATTTTAAAAAATCCAACTTGAAACTACTCCCACCCAATTTGAATGGGTAGTTTATTTTTTATATATATTTTTTTCATTTTTTATATTTAATTATAAAATATCTATATTTATTAATCCAAGTAAAGTAACCAATTAATATATATGGGGTAATATTTTATATCATTTATTATTTTTGTTATGTATATATATATATATATATATATATATATATATATATATATATATATATATATATATATATATATATATATATATATATATATATATATATATATATATATATATATATATATATATATATATATATATATATATATATATATATATATATATATATATTTAAATTCAAAAATAATAACTAATAACCTAATAACTAATTATACACTAAATAACTAATTATACCATGTGGTTTTTTTAGGTTGCCACTTGGCTTGAAGAGAGGGCTTTTTCCTCTCCTTTTAATAACATAAAGAAGATAGATTTGTATAGCTATTTTTTTCTTTTTATTTTAAAATAATTTAAAAAAATCCAACTTGAAACTACTCCCACCCAATTTGAATGGGTAATTATTGTTTTATACATTTTTTTTTCATTTATTATATTTAATTATAAGCTATCTATTTTTGTTAACCCAAATAAAGTAACCTATATATATATATATATATATATATATATATATATATATATATATATATAAATTAAAAAAAAATAATTAATAACTAATTATAAACTAAATAACTAATTATGCCATGTGGCATTTTTTTAGGTTGCAACTTTGCTTAAGGAGAGGTTTTTTTATTCTCTTTTTTTTTTTGAATAAACAGACTTCCTATTTCATTCCATCAAAAAAACTGTCCAAATACAACCATAGATGCTGACCATCTATTCTCTATTCCTAATCAGTCCACTGCATTCCAACTATCACATTTTACAAAATTGTTGTTGTATCACTATTGATTGTGTATGTAGCATAACAGACTAAGAGTACTCCTAAGGGTAGTAGTCTACGTTTAGCAGCGCATCCTTTCATTTGTGAACTGAAGCCTCTTTTAAGTGTAGGTGAATGGCTATTTCTTTACAGACATTGTTGCTAAGCATTTTCCCACCTTGGAATCTCTGTTTATTGTGCTCTCTCCATATCCCTGTCACCAACACCTGTTCTCTTCTTTGCTAGCTTACTGACCCATTCACATTCATGTTTCCAGTCAAGAATGGGTTGCTTATATCCCAGCCAGTTTAGTAGACGACCCTAAAGTGCTTTAGTCTGCAAGCAATCAAAGTACAAATGATCAAAAGTCTCACGATCATGCCCACAGAAAGTGCAATCCTGTGGAATCTGAATGTTGAGTTCCTGGAGTCTGTCCATAGTTGCCAACCTCCTATGCAATGCAAGCCACAATATGAATTTGTATCTTGGATGTAACCGAGCATGCATCATGATGCTCTTCCAATGGACTTTATGATATTGAGGATGTTGGAACCTGTATAGTTTCTTAATGCTGAAAGATTTATCCCTCTGTAACTGAAGCAGTCGACTTTCCAGATTTTCTTGAAGGTCTGCAATGCCTTTTATCAACTCTCTCGACTCGAAAATCTTCCTTATTGCCCAAGCAGCAGTTTTAGGAACTGGCATGTCATCAATACTGGTAAGTGCCTAGCTTAATCCCGGCGAAATAGTGACGAGGCTAGGACTAGACTACCAAATAAACCTGTGCAGTTAAATCATATATATCAGAAAATAGAAGCAGTAATGTACAATTAAGGATGGGAGGGGAAAACATGTTGTGGGAAAACATCAATTCAAAATAAAAAGACAGCAAGTAAATACAAGGAACACCATATCTCAATTATCCACAAGAATCAGAAATCAAACAAGTGCACGGTATCATCCTTCGTGCTTTTACTGTCGTCCTCACCATAAGAATCAATATAAATTACACGGCATCACCCTTCGTGCTTTTACACTCGGTATCACCATAATATTAATATAGTCGGTACGTAATTGTACATCATGCGGCACAACATCACCCTTCGTGCTTTACACTCTTCCTCACAAATATCATACACAGCATCATCCTTCGTGCTTTAACACTCTTCCTCACTAAAGCAATACACGTTATCACCCTTCGTGTATTAACACTCTTCCTTACCAAGCAACAACCACAAGCAATGGGGCAAAGAAATAAAAGAAATCACAATAAGATCCCGGCTAGGGAACAATAATACAACAATCAAATTCGAGCAAGGGAACAATATCAAAAGCATCAACGTCCTGGCAAGGGAGACAATATAATAACTCTGTTCTCTTTTTTGCTTTTATTTCACAACTCAATTCACAACTTGAGCCAATGCTCTTTAAGGTTCAATTGCCAATTATCCTTATACAATTCATTACACAACATGAGCCAATTCTCCTCAATATTTAAATATTCCTATTACTTTCATAAATTTTGCTCAACAATAGAATTCATCATATAAGGCACAAACAATACAAATGGAGTCACATTAATCATAGAATAAGGCTCACGGCCATACTTGACTCTAACGTATAGATACTCGTCATCATGCCTATACGTCATACTCAATAAATAACACATAGCAAATATGACATAACTCCTAATTCCTCAAGCTAAGGTTAGACCAAATACTTACCTCAATGTCACGAAAATAATTCAAGCCCCAACTATCGCTTTACCTCTTGAGTCCACCATCAACTCGCTCGTATCTAGCCACAAGTTACTTAATAACATCAATAAATGCTAAATGAATCAATTCTAAAGCATAGAAATAAGTTTTCTAAAGTTTTTCTCAAAAGGTCAAAAATCGCCCCGGGGCTTGCTTGGTCCAAACCCAAAATTCAGACCAAAACCCAATTACCCTTTCACCCGAGCCCGAATATATAATTGGTTTTAGAATCCAACCTTAATTTGAAGTCTAAATCCCCAATTTTTAATATTCTTAGGTTTTACCCAAAATTTCCAATCCCACCATGAAACCCTTAGATTCTAGGATGAATCTTGTAAAAATAAGTTAAGGAGTAAAGAAAATGAGTTAGAAATACTTACTAATATTTTGGGAAGAAATGTTGTTTGAAAAATCGCGTATTATGTTTTGGGGTTTTGAAAAATGAAAAATAACTGAAAATTCTATTTAAATATGCCTATCTCAGACCCTCTGTGCGGGCCGCACAAAAAGGAGTGCGGCCGCGGAGCTTACAATGTTGACTGCAGTGACATTCTTTAGTATTTTGGCCATAACTTTCTCTAAAGATGTCCAAATTATTATTTCTTTACTTTTCCAGAAACTAGACATGAAGGGCTACAACTTTTGTTTTTGCATCTTCTCAAAATTCCTTGTATGTCAAACGATATAGGCTTCCGAAGTAGGACTAATGAACCTTTGGGTTCTTCCTCACCGCGGACTGCACAAAATCGAGTGCGGCCGCAAAGCGCCCCATTGGACAGCACCAATCTTTGCAGACCGCATTGGCGGGTTCAGAGATTTGCAACTTCTCTGAACCTATAACAACTATGTTTTAAGCCTAAAACATCCTGGAACCTACCCGAAACTCACCCGAGCCCTCGAGATTTCAAACTAAATGTGTATACTAACCTAAAAATATTACACGGACTTGCTTGTGCATTCAAATCACCAAAATAATATCAACAACAATGAATTTAGCATCAGAATCATGAAATTACTTAAGAATACCAAATTTTTCAATTTTCACAAATAAGGTCTGATTGACGTTATTTCACGTCCGTTTCTTACCAAACTTCACATGCTCAACTTAAATCACATATAAGACTTGTACCGGACTCTGGAACCAGAATATGGGCTCGATACCTTCAAATTTCAGGCACATTTCATTTTCAAAACTCATAAATAATTCTAGAAAATATTTTTTTAATAGTTTATTTCTCGGGTTTGGGATATCGGAATTTAATTTCGGGCATACGCCAAGTCCCATATTTTTCTACAGACCCTCAAGAACCGTCAAATCACAGGTTCAGGTCTGTTTATCCAAAATGTTGATCGAAGTCAACTTAAATTCATTTTAAAGATAAAATTCATTATTTTTCACAGAATTTCACATAATGGATTTCTGGTTAGGCGCCCGGACTGCGCACGCAAATCTAGGTGATACTGGAAGAGTTTTTATTTTTTATTTTTTGGAGCCACGAGAACACAGAATTCATTTCTAAAACAAGTGATTACCTTTTGAGTCATCACATCAACCACCCTTTTGTTCTCAAGTTTTGGCAAACCTTAGGTATTTACCACATCCCCCTCAACACAAACGATCATTGGCTTCTCGCTATCAAGAATTTAAACCATAGTTTGCCCGCTTTCTCGATTATATGAGATGACTTCTTTGTTTTTGCTTATGGAGCATCTGCTTAACAGAAACAACAACATCCACAACAATATAACCCTTGTATTGAAAGCCAAAACTATGTTAAAACTGCCTTAGAGTACAAGTTCTTAGCCGAAAATGAAACCAACGTGCATGCCCAGAAAAAAATTGAGGTACATTGGCATAAATTTTCAAGAAACTGGTATAAACTCAATATTTATGAAGCCTTTAAAAAAGGATTAGCCGCTATAGGAGGAGTCTTCAGAGAGACTGGATCATGAGTTTCAACCAACAAGTCCATATCGTGACCATCCTACACTCAGAGCTCCTAGCTCTCCAAACAGGTCTCACAATAGCGGAAGAAAAATGGATTTTACCCAATTGAAGTAGAAATTGATTCTATCGAGATAATACAAGTATTAACAACAAATCATAATATTTTTAATGATGTTATACACTCTTGCAGGTTGATAATGCCCCAGAAAAAAGAGGAAATGCTGATCAGGCATAATTTTCATCAAGAACACATAATTGCTCACATGCTAGCCAAGAAAGCCTCTAATCAATTCAAAATCAGAAAACTATCAATATTTGCTACTCCACCACCTATCGTTATGTATCAAGTTTCTCTAGATAAATCTGGTTGTTCTCATTTTGTTAAACACCTCTCAGAAGGTGCGTGTAATCTGTTAGCTAGTTTTGGGAACTTATGTGTCTACCATGAGATACAAAGGTATATAATATTGCGAATAATATTTAATATTAATATAAGTCTTAAAAAAAGAGATATCAGCTCAATATTTTTATAGTTTCGAAAACACTCGTTTTTCAGTTGTTAATCATCTCGAGCACGTTAAACATATTATTTGAATATGAAATCAGAATTCTGCAGGACATAAGACAGATCGAAGAATTGTAGGCCAAGGACCACATTCTTGTTATATTGATGAATATTTACGAAAAATAATACTTTAGTTAGGCCAGCCTGCCAGGTAGCGAATGACGAATACGATCATTGCATACAGTTGTAACTTGGAAGTTAGAAGGTGTGGGGAACGACGTCGTCGGTATCACCCCCGTTCTTTGTTTCTGAGACAGCTGTGCAACAAAGAACAAAACAAAAAGGCTAAGCACGGCAAGCAAGATACTTGTAATTTGGTTGTGAAAAAAGAAAGAAGGAAAGAGCAATTGGTGTCGTCTCTCAAATGCTTCTCTCCCTTCAACCGCCACCTCTTCAATGTACAGTTGTACACGCACATAAATATACGTATTCAGATAGACAAAGTGCAATTCTGATGCAAATTTGAATTGTTTTTCAGGAGGAGAAGGAAGAAAAGGAGGAAAGAGTTCAAACCTATGAAGAAGAATTCGGCGGCGGCGACCGCCGGAATGTCAGTGCGAAACGTGTTGTGGTTGTGGTGGAAACTGGTGGTTGTAGTTTCTCTTACTCTTTGCGTGTTAGCTTTTTTGAAGCTCCAAAGCTACTCTCTCTCCGATTCGGAACTTTCTTCTTCTATTTCTACTTCTTCAATTTCTCGTAGATCTCGCGTTGTTGAATATAACGGCAATCCTAAAGTCGCTTTCCTCTTTCTTGTCCGTCGTAATTTGCCTCTCGATTTCCTCTGGGGAAGTTTCTTCGAGGTCAGCTGATTTTTCAATTTTTCATAATTCATTAAATTTGGTACGGCTCCTTAAGTGAAAATTCAGTTATTTTCTAATTTACTAGTGCGTAATGGCTGTTACAGAATCTGAATCAAGTATTTTTCTATTTTTCCATAATCTCTTTGGTGTATGCAGAATGCAGAGACTGGTAATTTCTCGATATATATACATTCGGAGCCAGGTTTTGTGTTTGATGAGTCTACTACAAGATCGCCATTCTTCTATAATCGCCAATTGACTAATAGCATCAAGGTAGGCGGTGTTACTTGCTAACTCTGTTGCTACATTTGTAATAGAAAAAGAAATTTTTATCATCATTGTGTTATTTTCAGTATTTTCTTGTAATCCAAGTGATTTCAATTCTTTGTGACATGAGCTTTTCATGCCAGTTCATTAATTCCTCTAATATGTTGGTTTTTCAGATTCAAGACCTTATGTTCTTTTAGATTATTCTTGCACCAACCTAGAAACTATTTTTGGTTTCTGGTAATCCATCCACTCCGATTTTTATGACTCTCTCTTTTTGGACGTACCAAATTGTTTGACAATATTTCCATATTCTGTTTATATTTATACAACTTTCATGACTCTTAAAAATTCAATATCATTTGACTTTTAAAATTTAATCTTTGATGTGATGTTTCCTGTATCAGATAATTTCTCATCTGACAGCATAGTATTATTAATTCACTTCCTTTGCTCTTTCTATCACTTTCATATCTTTACCAGATTGATATTAAGATTGATCTGTAGGTAGCCTGGGGAGAATCAAGTATGATCCAAGCTGAGAAATTATTACTTGGGGCAGCGCTTGATGATCCAGCTAATCAAAGATTCGTTCTCCTGTCGGACAGGTACTTTTTTTTTTACTTAACAGACACCGGTTATATGACATCCCTCAGATAAGTCTGTGTAGGTGCGTTCTTAGTGTTCATGCATGTGCACTATTGATGCATGACATAATCAGCAATTGCTTCAGTTATCAGTTACCATCTGCCCTCCAACTGGTTTTTTATACTTCCCTTTTCTCGTGCACCCCAATTTACTTGATTCTTTCCCTTAAATGGAAAAATCTACTGTCTTTTTAAACATCCTTCATATTATTTTGAAGTTTCTTTGTCGATCAATCTCTATACATGCATTCTTTTTGAGTATATATTTAACTAAGAGGAATTCTTATATTGGTCATCTCAAAATCATTTACCTATTCATACCTTCTGTTTTGTTAACTCACTGCACAAAACCGGGTTATCTGAATTGCATTGGAGGCAATATTAATACTTGTGTTAGATATCAAGACTCCAGTAGAGCTATACGAATTTGGGTTCCTACTGAATAAGAAACAGTTATACAACTTTTCTAGACATGTGTAGCACATATGGTTATCATCATTATTATGTTAATTAGACATGGATATGATTGGATAAGAAGAAGACACGTAGGGCAAATCGTCCGGTATGCCATTGCACTTGGGACTAAGTGTCTATGCAACCCATCTTCTTGGCTTCTCGTTAATGAATCACGAGAGCGCATGTATCAACATGTAGTGTCTTTCAATTTTTTATCTGTGAGAATGCACGGGAGAAAATTATGATATTATTCACATGTGTTAACACGATACAATGAGCCCAATGTATATATACATAACATGTACTACTCCTAATACATATGGGATTAGGGTTATTTACTCCTATTCACATAACTATTCTAACACTCCTCAAGTTGGTACATATAAATTATATGTACCGAGCTTGTTACATGTAATTAATACGAGGGCCAGTTAGGGACTTGGTGAAAATATCTGCAAGCTGATTATTTGACTTCACAAACTTTGTAGCAATATCTCCTGAGAGTACCTTTTCTCTGACAATGACAGTCAATCTCAATGTGTTTAGTTTTTTCATGTAACGCTGGATTTGACGCAATATGAAGATTAACTTGATTATCACACACAAGTCCCATCAAGGACGGCTAGAGGGTAAAGCCACTAAAGCGGTGGCTTTAGGCATCACAATTTTGGAGGCCCCCACACAATTTTTATTCGATGTCCGATATTTAATTTGGGGCATTGATTAATTCAAATTCGTACCGTGTAAAGTCCATTAAGGTGAGAACTATTCTTTATATGGGTTTTGTACATTCTAAATACTGAAACCGAATACTTCCGATTAAAGAATCAGATATGCTATCCATCCCACCACAACTCTTTTCGTGAAACCCCAATCTTTTTAAGAAAATATTAAGTATTTCAAAGTAGAAAAGTAAAATATTTTATATAGAAAAAGGATTATATTAATCATTAGAAAATATGTAATATACTTTTAAACTCTATTTTTTTCCTCAGGTTTTCATCATTGCAACAAGTACATTGAAACATAAAAAATTCTTTTAATATAAAGTTATCAACTTCTTGAATCATGCTCTATCGCTTAAGATCATACTGCACATGAAAGATTAAAAGGTTTATGCAAAAAGTTTTAAGTAATTTTATTCTAAAAAAGTTAGAAAAATCTATTTCAACTAAAAAATGGCCTCACGTTAAATTCTGGTTTTAGGCCACCAAGCTTATTGAGTCGCCCCTGAGTCCCATCTGACTAATCTTACCAAATTTTAACTCCTTGAGCAACTGTTTGATCCAAATTAGCTCCCATGTCGCCGTGGCCATCGCTCGATATTCTGCTTCTGCACTAGACCGAGCAACCATATTCTATTTCTTGCTCTCGAAGACACCAAATTTCCTCCTACTGAGACGCAATATCCAGACGTAGAACGTCTATCAGAAGGTGATTCTGCCTAATCAACATCTGAGTATCCAACGATCTGCTAATGGCCTCGATCCTCAAACAATAAACCTTTGCCCGGAGCTGTTTTTATATACCAAAGAATGCGAACAATTGCATTCCAATGATTATCATACGGAGAATCCATAAACTGATTCACAACACTCACAGGAAAGGAAATGTCGGGTCTAGTCATTGTGAGACAATTTAATTTACCAACCAACCGCCAATATCTTGCAGGATTGCTAAGAGGCTCCCTTTCTCGTGGCAGAAGTTTGGAATTTGGATCCATTGGAGTGTCAACATGTCTACAAAATGTCATTTCTGTCTCTTCAAGAATATCTAAGGCATACTTCCGTTGTGAGATCACAATACCTGAGCTAGACTGAGCGACCTCAATACCCAGAAAATACTTTAGTTTACCTAGGTCCGTTCTTAGTATGGAAGTGTTGAGAGAGATGTTGCTTCAATTTAGTAATACCATCCTGATCATTTCCGGTAATAACTATATCATCAACATAGACTACCAGATAAATACAGATACTCGAAGTAGAGTGCCGATAAAACACAGCGTGATCAGCTTCACTCCAAGTCATGCTAAACTCCTGGATAACTGTGTTGAGCTTACCAAATCAGGCTCGAGGAGACTGCTTTAGACTATAAAGTGATCGGCGCAAACGACATATAAGGCCACGAGACTGCCCCTAAGCAACAAACACTAAGTGGTTTCTCCATATAAACTTCATCCTCAAGGTCACCGTGTAAAAATGCATTCTTAATGTCCAGCTGATAGAGAGGCCAATGGCGAACAACAACCATGGATAGACCATGGATAGAAAAAGGCGGACTGATGCTACCTTAGCCACGAGAGAGAAGGTATCACTATAATCGAGCCCAAATATCTGAGTATATCCCTTAGCAGCAAGACGGGCCTTAAGACGATCAATCTTGCCATCTGGACCAACCTTTACTGCATATACCCAGCGACAACTAATAGTAGATTTACCCGAAGGAAGAGGAACGAGCTCCCAAGTACCACTCGTATGTAAAGCACACATCTCATCAGTCATAGCCTGTCGCTATCCTAGATGAGACAATGCTTCACCTGTAGGTTTAGGGATGGAAACAGAGGACAAAGAAGATATAAAAACATAATAGGGTGATGACAAACGATGATAACTTAAACCAACATAATGGGGATTAGGATTAAGGGTGGTACGTATACCTTTCCAAAGTGCAATTGGTGTACTAGGAAGAGACAAGTCTGCGGTAGGAGCAAGGTCAGGTGCATGACGTGAATCAGCTGAGCCTAATGCTGGGTGCGGACGACGATGATATTTCAAGAGCAGTGTTCCTGTGGCGGGGAGTCTAGGAGGAGCTAGACTAGACTCCCCAATAGTTAGAATGAGTAAGACTTCTATGGCGGAAGGTGAAGGAGGAGCTATAGTAAACTCCTTAAAGGTCTGTATAGCTAAGATCTCAGAAATATCAAGGTGGTAACAATGGTCAGAAGAGGTAAAGAAAGGTTTAGACTCGAAAAGTGTGACGTCAGATGACATAAAGTACCTACGAAGATCAGGTGAGTAACAACGATATCCCTTCTGAAAACGAGAATAACCAAGCAAGATACACTTAAGAGCACGAGGAGCTAACTTACCTTTCCCCAAGGCTAAGTTATGAACGAAACAAGTGCTCCCAAAAACACGAGGTGGAATAGAGTATAAGGGTGACTGGGGAAACAATACTGCGTATGGAATCTGATTCTGGATGGGAGATGAAAGCATCCGATTAACCAAATAACAAGCTGTGAGAATTGCATCGCCCAAAAAATGCAATGGAACATGAGATTCAAGTGCGAGCAGTCCCAATGAGGTGCCTATTCTTTCTCTTTGCAACCCCATTTTGCTGAGGGGTATAAGGACAATAAGTCTGATGAATAATTCCTTGAGAAGTCATAAACTGTTGAAATTGAGAGGATAAATATTCTAAGGCATTATCACTGCGAAAAGTACGAATAGAAGCACCAAATTGATTTTTAAGTTCAACACAAAAATTCTGGAATATAGAAAACAACTCAGAACAATCTTTCATTAAGAAAATCCAAGTACATCTTGAATGATCATCAATGAAACTAACAAAATAACGAAATCTCAAGGTTGAACCGACTCTATTAGGACCCCATATATCAAAATGAACTAAAGAAAAAACAGACTCTACATGACTCTCAATACTACGAGGAAAGGAGGCTTAAGTATGTTTCCCGAGCTGACATGACTCACACTCTAATGTAGATAAACTAGACAAACTAGGTACCATCTTCTGAAGCTTGGATAAGCTTGGATGTCCTAAACGTTCGTGAATTAGGTCCGGAGGATCTGTAACTAGACATGCCTTGGAGGAATTGAGTGAGTTAAGGTAGTAAATGCCTTCTGATTCAAGTCTTATTCCAATCGTCTGTCCCATACTGTGGTCCTGCATAATAAAGGAATCGTCAATAAAATATATACCACAATGGAGGACACGAGTCAAATGACTAACAAATGCAAGATTAAAACGACAGCTAGAGACATAAAGAACGGAATCTAGAGTTACAAAGGGTAGGAGATTCGCTTGTCCAACTACTTTTGCTTTGGTTTGAGACCCATTGGCTAAAGTAACAGTGGAAAGAGACTGTGAATACAACAATATTTAACAAAAGTGATTATTACCACAATTCATTGTCCAAGAGTACTAGACTAGAAAACACAAGCAAAAGAATTACCAGCAACAAAAATATTAGTTTGAGCAACAGAGCCCACTCGTGGAGATGTCGGCGTACTTGTTTGATACGGAAGGAACTCATTATACCCCCTTCAGATGAAGAAAATCCCTGGTTACCTGTAGTCTTGGTCTGAGCAACATAAGCATTTTTGGGTGGACGACCATGTAAGGAATAACACACGTCACGAGTGTGTCCAAGTTTATGACGATAAGAGCACTTGGGTCTAGATCTTCCAAAATGACTTACTTCTCCGCTATTCTCCATAGTATGAGATGTCCGATTGTCCACTGTCTGGGATGCGAGAACAGATGAGTCAAGTGTCTGTGATGAGATCACTGGGTGACTTGGTGCTGCAGCAAGTCGAAGTAATCGAGAGAATAATTCATCAACTGTGAAGACAGTCGAACTAGCCAAAATCTTATTGCATGCTGAGTCAAAATCATTAGGAAGTCCACCAAGAGTAAGAACTACAAACATCTTTTGTCGCTGCTCTTGCTGCTTTTCAACACTAGCAGACACTGGTATCAAATTCTCAAATTCCTCCATGACTGCCTGTACTTGTTCCAAGTAAGTAGACATATCTAATTCATGTTTCTTTAAATTTGTCATCCGCGATATCATATCATAGAAACGAGATATGTCATTAGTGTATAAAGTGCGAGCCTTTTCCCAAACCAAATAACATGTGTGGAATGGACGAAACAAGGGCATCAACTTGGAATCAATAGATCGTCACAGAATACTGTATAATTGAGCATCGATATTCCCCCAAAGTGCTTTAGCCTTTTCATCTCCTTCACTGGACTTCGTGATTAGATGATCTTGAACACTTTGACCTTTACACGACAACTCGACCAACGAAGCCCAAGCTAAGTAGTTTGAACTTTCCATTAAAGGTTCTGAGGTAATCATAACACCGGAACAGCCAGAACCCTGGTTTTTAGAGTCGAAAGCATCAACTCCCAAAGACATCATTGGGTTGAAGTGAGGTCTATAAAATTATCACCAAATAACAGAAGAATCAATTGAAAACTCGCAGAAACAGATGGAGGAGACATTGTTTCAACCGGAAATTACTGTATCTGCCGGAAAAATCAGTATAGTCGCCGGAAAAACTCAAAGTGGTCGGAACTAAAAAATAAAATTATGGATAGGCTCGGAATTTGAGGGCGATCCAACTGCTCTAAAGGAACTCCGTCAAAAACTGCCCGGAAAGTGCTCCATGCGCCGGCGTGTGGAGTAGATCCATGCACCGACGTGTGGAGTAGATCCATGCATCGACGTGTGGAGTAGATCTTGCCAGAAAAAAAAAATCTGATCGGCGCATGGAGGCGCGTGAGATGGCTGCCGGTCGAGGTGTTTGTTGGGATTTGGTCGCTGGTGTTGGGGACCTTGTGGTATTGATTTTTGCACAACACCGATGTAAATTGGTTTGACGAAAAACAACCCTAAAAAGGTTGCCGGAATTGAAGCACGGTGACTTTTTTTTGGGTTGGATTTCCTTTTCCGGATGTTTTCTCACTGTTGCTCTGATACCAGGTGAGAATGCACGGGAGAAAAATATGATAATATTCACATGTGTTAAACACGATACAGTGAGCTCTATATATATACATAATATGTCATACTCCTAATACATATGAGATTAAGGTTATTTACTCCTATTTACATAACTATTCTAACATTATCAATGCATTTTCCTTCTGTTTGTTTCACCCAATTATTAAGTTCTGGTTGTGCCCTGTTGTTAAATTCTTTTTTAATTGTGTAATTGTTGATATTGCAGCTGTGTTCCACTGTACTACTTTAGCTACATATACAACTACTTGATGGCTTCTCCTAGGAGCTTTGTTGACAGGTAGACTGGATATAGCCTTTTTCTTTTCTTTCCTTCTGCAGTGAATTACCCCCTAAATTGGGTTCAGGATTTGAGTATCTGGTTCGATTACCAATGAATTATTTCACATTCTCATATTAGTAGCACTAACTGTGAATGATGAGTTTCTGCTTGTCTTCCAGTTTTCTTGATAAAAAGGAAGCCCGCTACAACCCAAGGATGTCACCCTATATACCAATGAGCAAATGGCGGAAAGGGTCACAGGTAATTGCCCCTCCGTCTCAGTTAAACTGGGATTTACATATACTGATAGGGCCTTGTCAAATTACTGTATAAGAACATCATTGATGCGGCAACCTTAACTATGAAATTCATTAACCTATTTAGCTGTGCTAGTGGAGTAAACTTGTCCATTTATTTCCCGAAAAGCAAAATTCTAGGCCTATAATAGAGTATAGGCTTGTAGACAAGCTGGGTGTGGCAACTTGGTTCTCCTCTTGAAGGCAACAAGAGAAACATTCTTAGCCTTAAGCTTAGAGCTTTTTCTTTATTAACTTTTTGGTGCTACCTGGCCTTTGTGCAGGACACAGATGTCTTGTTAGATATGATCATGGAATTGCACAACTTGTAACTTTGTTTTGTCGCACTAGCTTAGTGCTGA
Organism: Nicotiana benthamiana; assembly: GCA_034376525.1. Taxonomy (NCBI): domain Eukaryota; kingdom Viridiplantae; phylum Streptophyta; class Magnoliopsida; order Solanales; family Solanaceae; genus Nicotiana; species Nicotiana benthamiana. The sequence continues at coordinate 129,502,297 of CM067324.1, read as the reverse complement.
TCCTTTTCTAATAAAATTCCTTATTACTTATTAAAAAAAGGCAAAGACGAAAAGCACTTATCGATTCCTACAAAATGGAAAAGGATGTCAGAAGTGAAAAGAATCAGGAGTCAAAGAGGTCTTCGAAAAAGCTTATGCAGATACAAACAACAACAACAACTACGCCTTAGTCTCAAATCCTGTTAAGCTCAACAAAAAGCACCTATAAACTATATTGCTCGGACTCTCCGAAAATGTTGCTGGGTGCGTGTCGGATTCGCCAAAACCAGTGTATTTTTGGAGAATCCGATTTTGGAGAATCCGACACGGGTGCGGCAGTATTTTGGAGAGCCCATGCAACATAGCCTATAAATTTGAAATATGTCAACCTATATACTTAACTATTACAAGTTTAAAGATCTTTCTCAGAAGGGAATACCCACCAGATTTATGGTCTTTGTTGAACTCGCCCCCGTGGATAAAAGAATTAATTAGCCTCTACGTGAATGTACACCCCATAAAATTTCTTCTTAAGTTATAGCATGACTGTCTATCAATGTGAGGGGGATTGATTATTGATTATTGCCCCCCCCCCCCCCCAAAGTGAGAGGGATTGATTGGTTTTTGCCCTGATAAAATGTTTTCATCACCTATTAATTGTAAAGGTCGTTCTCGAATCTCAATAAGAATTATTCGTTTTATTGCTGATATTTATGTGTGCCTAAGTTATTGTTACTCTTTAAAAGTCATCTTTAGTTTCTGATTAAAAAAAAGCCATCTTTAGTTTCATCCAGCAGTTATTTCTCCTTTTAAAGTTAACGTAGTTTTTATACCTTAACCAATCTACTCTTAAATTGTCGAAGCTTGGGTGTTTCAATAAATTATATTATCTCAAATCAATACAATATGTTGTCTGCTTTGCATGAGAGGTGACATGTTCATTATTATATGCTTCTATGAGTTTTGACTTGACATTTTAGTCCAGTGGATCACTTTAATCAGGAAGCATGCGGAAGTGGTTGCAGATGATGATGCTGTCCTTCGAGTCTTCAAGATGTTCTGCAAGGTTCATATCACGTGCTCTTCCCTCTTTAAACTTCAAGTATATATTTGGTCAATAGATGCCTCAAAATTTGCAATAAGGTTTAAGATATGCATGCTTAATAAAGCATTGGTTCTTCAGGGTTATAAAAAGCACTGCTTAGCCTCAACAGCCTAAAAGCCCATTTTTATTACTGTCCCACGATGATTCAACATGCTTTACGATTAATGCCTTCCTTAGTTGATTATTACTGCAGTTACATTCTCTAAGTGGAACTATTAATGTGGATTTATGTTGATGCACTATATGTCGATATCCAATATGCTTCATTTATGTGATAACTAATAGCTTCACGATCTTAATATTGCAGAGACGTCCACCGCTGGAAGCCAGTAAGGGGAAAAAGAATATGGTAAGTTACTGTGCCTTCTGCAAAGTAGATGCATTTGGCAGTATCAATATTTGAGGAAAGGAGATCCGCTGTACACATTTCTAGTGCTCTTTTGTCCACTTCCGTGGTTGCCTTGTCTTGGGCGTGCTCCTTTGCAGCGCCATTCTCTTGTGCCAACACTACCACACACCGGCATGATGACTCCATGCCAATGCTTCCTCGGTCGCCTCAGCTTAGCCACATCCTTGACCACCTTGTGGCCCTCATGACGTGTGAAGTGGCGGATGCCGTTAGGCTGTGTTGCTTTTGTCATTACTATATTTTATATCTATATATATTGTGGCAAGTTAAAGAAACGTCCACACGGAAACATCTTGTGCAGACATACGGGATTATGACTTTGCCTCTACTCATTATATGTTTTAAATTCATGCTAGCTCATTCTTTTGTTTCCTCAAGCATTCAGTTTTTCAATTACATTTGTTTCTTCTAACCTTGCAATGAACCTTGCAGAAACTTCAAAAGCAGCACAACTGCATTCCAGATGAACACTATGTGCAGACATTATTGGCGGTAAGTAATAGACTTGTCTATCTAGGCTACTCTCCATCTTTATTCTTCTTGTGTGTTCGCAGGATTCTGCGACACATCTTTTTTTCCTGGAACTCCATTCTTTTGCATAACACACACAAAGTAGTCATGTTCAACAGATATTCCAAGGAATTCTCTTCGTGGATTGCTTGTGAGATTAAAGGTTCTAGTTTTTAATTGTTTTACAGATGCATGGTTTTGAAGGAGAACTTGAACGTAGAACGATAACCTATACGGAGTGGAATGAATCTGTGACAAATATGGAGAAGAAGGGTTGGCATCCTATTACATTTAGCTATTTGGATGCTGGGCCTGTACAGATCAAGAAAATAAAGGTAGTACAGGGATGTGTATAATATTCTGTTTTCTCTAGCTTGGGCATTTGGCATCTTGGATTAGTTTCAACTTCTCTTTCTTCAACTTTCCTTTTTGGTTTTCCTTGTTGGCTTTCACGTTGGTTTTCTTTTATCAGCTTTGCACTTTGGTTTTCTTGCTTCGACTTTGCTTTTCTTTTTTCCCTTCCCTGACTTCCTTAGTTGTTTTCTTTCTTAAAATTTTTTGTTAGTCATTTCTTCAACTTCACTAGTTGTTTTTGTTTCTTTCTAGTTATTATTGCATCAAGATATCTTGCCTGCTAAACTGATTGCTTTGTGCAACTTCTCCGTTCCAATTTTTACAGGATATCAGCAATGTTTACTATGAAACTGAATACAGAACAGAGTGGTGTCGGAATAATTCTACTCTGGTCCCCTGTTTTTTGTTTGCGAGGAAATTCTCACGAGGGGCTGCAATGCGCCTCTTGAGTGAAGGAGTAGTTTCTCAGTTCGATGCCTCCTCCATAATGAACTCAACACCGTGATTTCATGAGTCTCTTTTCGATATATTTTGACCTTCGCAGTATACTTTGGTGAGGGGATTAGTTGCCCTTGATAGAATTACAACCTACGTGTGTTACAACACATCTAGCTTACTGATATAGGAAATATACAGGTGGAAGCTGATTGTAGTATGGTTCATGTAAGACTTAGTACTGTAGATAAAATCACATTACTTGGTATCTGCCTAATATGCTAGGTATTCTTTTCTTTCTTTTTAATTCGGCACATACTGCATTATATTTCGAATGGGAAAAGCAAGGGTTGTTCATTTTTGTATGATTGTCTTGATACAGAAAATACCTCTGTTTCCAGTTTCTTCCCAAAGATACTTATCAGAAGTTTGTCCATTCTTTGTCAATTTCAACGGAGAGAACTCCTCTCATTGGTTAGATTGTAGTGCTCCAAGCAAAAAGGGATAACTACTGATTTTTTTAATGAATGGGATCGGATTAGTTTGTCCAAACTTCGACTATTAATTGGTACCACTGCTGTCTGCTCTCTACCAGTACAGGTAGATAACTAAATGACTGTTCTATCTTAATACTCCTTCGGTTTTAGTTTATGTGAACCTATTTTCGTTTTGGTCTCTTTCAAAAAGAATAACACATTCTAAATTTGGAAACAATTTAGCTTTAACTTACAATTCTACCCTTAATGAGAAGCTTCTATAACCACACAAATACTCTGTGCTCCTTTTTGACTTGTTTAGAATCACAAATTTTGAAAGTCTTTATTTTTTTTAAATTCCGTGTTTAGTAAAATAGGTTCACATAAATTGAAACGAAGGGAATAGTAAAAGACCTTGCGTCCAGTTTTAGCTCTTACTCAAGCTCGCTGTGAGAGAATACAACAACAACAACAACCCAGTATAATCCCACCTAGTGGGGTCTGGGGAAGGTAGTATGTATGCAGACCTTAACCCTACCCTTGGGTAGAGAGGCTGTTTCCAAATAGACTCCCGGCATCCTTCCCTCCACGAACTTCCCTCCTTGCTCTTGGGGAGACTCGAACTCACAACCTCTCGGTTGGAAGTGGGGGTTCCTTACCATCAGAGCAACCCCTCTTGTGAGAGAATGGCCTTATCAATATAATTTACGTCGCATTTCAACCGGTTTGTGCTACAGAATGAACGTATGGAGAAAGATATACATTCGGAAGTGCATTCACACCGATAAACCATGAACAGAATGAGATGTTTCAGTTTCTTGCTTCTCTATCACATTGACTGGCTTAAAGAAAATGACTTCTATTGTTAGGAAATTTCCGGGCATAAATACATTTGGATGAATAAGAAAATGGTAAAATGCCAGTTTTATATGTGGAGACTAATAAGATTTAAACAAGGTGTTGTTTCCATCCTTGATGGCGTGCTCTGAGTTGCCACATAGCAGTGATTTGTTTCTGTGCTTGTAAAGCAATTTCAGCCTTTTCTGTAGCCTCTTCACAAGTTGCCATCCCTGAAGTGCATTTATCTGCCTCCTTTTGATATTGAGACACCATCTTTTTTGCCTCCAGCAGTGCCATGTCTGCTCTTCTCTGATTTTCCCTTGTTTCATTCTCCATTTGCTTTAATTCCTCTGTCAACGACGCCGTGAAGTTTCTCTCCTCCTCCTCACTCACCCCCAAATCATGTTCCATGCAATCTTGGAAACAATGGAGAAAAAAGAAAAGCTATCATTCAAGAAAAAGTGGTTATAATAATAACTAGCAAAGGTTGAGAAAACTGACCTGTAAAAGAAGTCACATTCACACCTGAGAAAGAAATAAGAGGTGATCCTTATCAAACATACTATTGAAAACATCAAGGGAGTAACTATGAACTATTTATATTTACTTAATTGACTCCATAGCTTATAAATATTAGGTCAATTCCAAGATAAATGTTGAATAAATTTTTTTGAAGTCAGTGGATTCAC